>CANTUT010000032.1:4385000-4830000 GCA_947687605.1 Reutealis trisperma
AAAAACTTACGTTCACTGTCTGGGAGCAAAGCTTGCGTACTCCCTTCTTCTTCGGTCGAACTCTCCTCTCCTCCACGATGCTCTTCCGTCCTCCCCTCCACATTTCCACCCAAGTGGACCAGTTGTTCTTCATTAACCCCTGGGGAAGGCCGAACCCCTAGGGCTCCCTGGGATTGCTTCTCATACTCCAGGGTTTGAGCAACATTCCTTCTCGGGGTAGCTTCTGGAACAGCGACAAGGGTCTATGCCTGGGGAGTCTGTTGCTGGGAGCTCCTTACAAAAGTAGCTATAGTATTAATAAACTACAATGCAGGAGCTAAGTCTGGATTTGGAAGGCTCAGAGGGGTTTGGCTAGACCCAACTGTGTTTTGTTGAGAGATAAGGAGCTGGAGGGACATGTTTAGGTCAATGGGAGTTGCTAGAGGAGGATCAGTAGGTGTTGGAAGGGAATGTTTAGGATTTGAGGGAGTTGAAGAGGACAGGTTGGGATTATCATGGTTCGTCATTATGGTAATCTTCTTTCACAGGCAAATGAAAGTAAAATGCAAAGTTGAGAGAAAGATCAGCTCGCGTCCCCACAGACGGTGCCAATTTGATCAGGCTTGATCAATATGAAAAAGGAATGGGCTGGATCTTCTCTTCTTGGATCTGAGCCTGATGCCTGCGAAGGAGAAGAAAAAGGATCAGAAAGGAGCCGGGCCTTTTGCCTGGCTTTAACCCTCCGACGATCAAGTTAGTCCTTTCTTCAGAGTATTTTAGTGAAAGAAAATGCAGAGTTTCAACTACCTGTGCTTAGGCTTTTCTTTCCCTTTTGTATGATTTCTGGGTTAGGCACGTCTGACACCTTTCTTTTGAGGAAGGACATCCTCTGTCATTCGACCATGCTGGTTGGTGAAAGTTGGTAGCAGGCGCATGTCCCCTGTCCCATCCTTAGGGATGTCTGGTAATGGGGGTGTCAGGGCATGGTGCAGATTGTCTAAGGACTGATCCTCCTGCTGGATGACTGGACATGTCATCAGAAGGCTTCAGCCCTTAATTGCTCAGCAAGTCATCTGGCTGGCGAAGGAGGGGAGTAGCATCTAGTCCGAAGGACTTTGGACTTGGATCGTTCGAGAGTCTAGCCAATGGGCCCTGTTTCCGTTTATCATAGTCTCTAAAGGTTTTGCAATGGACTTGGGCTACAGGAGGGTCCAAGCCTCTCTTGAGAGTCACTTTCATCCCTCATCAGAAACACAAGGCAAGAGGCGATGCATTTAAATTGCGTACCTGAAATTTATTAAGTTTCATTTCTATAATTGTGAAATCTTGACTTTAACATTTCAAAATAATTGAAAAATATTTTAAAATAATTTCAAAATTCTTAGTGATAATTAGTATTTTCCAAATTGTGTATTGGCACTCCAATGGTTAAAAGTATAGCCAACAAGGCATTTCTAAAATTCTATACATATAAGGATTGGCCTAAAATTAAGAATAGTTATTAAAATGATTTATCATGTATACCATAAGTTTTTCAAAAATTTTAACCCGATTCAAAAACTCAAATTTTACAAAATTTGATTCAATTGAATTTTATTTTGTCAATGTTTATATTCTGAAAAATATAATTAATAGAATTCAATTTTTTCATTTAAAAAAAAGTTATTCTAAAAAAAAAAAGGGAATCGCACCAAAATGGAAAAATTTTGGAAGAATTCAATCTATTTAATGAAGTGCACTATATTGAAAATATAAAATAATCTCATTTGAATCAAACATATTTCTTTCTACATAAAAATAATTAAAATGAGAAAATAATAATATTATATTATTTTTACTTTTCAATTATTTCATACAATATAATTCAACACTTCAAAATTTATTCCAAATATATAAATTATATCATTAATTCAATAAAATCCAATTGAATTAAATTCTTATACATACATTATTCTAGACGTTGCCTTAACCCTTTACCAATTTAAAAATAATTTAAAAATCTATGTACCTTTACTTATAATAATAATAATAAAAAGAACATAGTAAATGTTATAAAATAAAGAATAATTATAGAGAATAGTGCAAAGAGAAAATAGAAGAGAGAATAAATTTCTGTATATTATTCCATTAACTATAACACCTATTTATAGTTATAAAAGGTTACAAAAATAGGATCAAAGATAGAGTTCTATTTACATAAGAAAACTGTCTATAAAGATAAAATTATCTGTAGAGATAGTGATAGACATTCAATCATATCATACATTATCATCAATATTATCACAAGACTCCCCCTTAGATGTCTATTACAAATAATATGATGCCTTGTTGAAACTTTACTAAGAAAAAATCATGTGGAAAAAAAATCTTAGTAAACAAAAAAGAGTACATTATTCTTATACCGATTTGTATCATAACACTGCCTCATTAAAAACTTTGCTAGGAAAACCCAATGGGACGAAACCTAGACTAAGGGAAAAAGAGTACAGTGCACTAAAATCTCTCCCTCATGAAAACATTATTTTTATCAAATATCTTTTAGTAGACACATGCCAATTTTGTTTAATTGACTTTTCAAATGTGGTTGTAGTGAGTGTTTTATGATGCTTAAATAATATCCACATATAAGAATTTATTTATAGTGCTCCCCAAGGATATTACTTACGCCATGAATATGCCTCGTTAAAAACCTTGCAAGAAAATCCAATGGGAAAAAGCATAGCTAAGGAAAAGAGTATATTTCATTTGCTATTTTGTCATTGCACAGATTGCATCATTAAAATCTTTGTACAATATAACCCTGTGGGACAAAAACTTGGCTAAAAAAAAAAGAGTACAATCATATACTAATTCACTCCTCCTAATGAAGACAGATTTTAACACGGCGTCTACTAATCAATGAAACAATGCCGTTTAAATATCACACTAGGTAAAGACTTAGTATATAAGTCTATTAGGTTGTCACTCGAGCGAATTTGGTGGATATCTCTTCTAGAACTCATGTATAAATCAGAATTTGAGTGAAATTTATATATTTACTTCGTCATCCTTGATGTACCCACCTTTAATTTCTGCAATGCAAATTGCATTATTCTCAAAATACAATGGGAGTATTTTTAGTGAGGTACTTCAAGACCATAAAAAAACCTTTATAAAATTGCAGTATCACCATAAGTGAATATATAGCCAATCTAAGATCTACCATTATGAAGATCGAGCAAATAATCAATATTCTCATATAAACCAAATTTAAATCTAAATCAAAATAAGATCATAATATTAATAGTACATTAAAGATAACTTTTTATACCACTCTAATATTTTTTAGTAGGTGCAGAGTTTATACCTAATTAGGAATTTTTTCTTACAAATGCAATATCAGGCCTGATGCAATTTGCAAGATACATGAATACCCCTAAGGCATTTATATGGTACTTCATGACCAAATAGCTCTTTGTTATTTTCTTTAGGTCTAAAAAGGTATCTCTTCACTTTAGGTGAGAGGACCACTGCTGTTTTATTTAAGGGAAACGATTTATCCATGCAAAATTGCTTAAGTATATTTTCCACATAAGTAGACTGATATATTATGGCTCCTTGATAATCAGTCTGTAAGCCGATACAAAATTTTATTTCCTTTAAATTTTTCATCTCGAACTCACTCTTCAAATAGGTATATACTTCTTTGACTTCGTTAGGAGTTACTTTGATATTTAACATATAGTGCAATAATAATATTTACCATTTTATGGTCTTTTATGAATACAAATAGTGTATTATTTCTATATCTTTCTTTCAATAAGAATTTACTCAAACAATTATACCTCATGTCCATATTACTTTAATCCATACAAGAATTTTTGTAATTTGATGAAATATATGTCACATATTTAATGTGCATTCATTTATAATATCTTTAGTCCTTTTGGGACTCTTATATAAATATCACTTTCATAAGGTGCATGTAAAGCCTTTCTTTAACCGCCACACTAATTAAGTATCGGAGCATGATCATTTCCATAATAAGAGAATTATTTTTCTCATAGGTAATGATAGAACGAGTCTAGCTCTACTTTAATTACCTCTTTCCATGATGATCAATCATGTTAATATTCAGCTTTGCTTATAGATTCTGAATTCAGATTTTCTCTTGAAATAGTAAAAGTTATTATTGAGGCAAATTAATTGTTGACGATAATTGAATTTCTATCAACTCTTTCTCTTATATCACAAAAATAATTGAGATCTCATAATTTTTATTTATATGATCATCAACTCCAGAAGCCATATCTAAATGATCTAATTGTTCCGTTGTCTTAATTCGTATCGCATAATTGGCTATTACTTTTTGACTAAAATCTTCCTCTTCAGGAGATTTCTATCCAAGAGATTTTTTATGAGTGACATTACTTTTCTTTTCTGCAGATTTTTATCTTTAGTTCCAATTTACTATCCACGCTTCTGGCGTATAATGAAATTGATTGATTTCCTATTTGCAATTGAAACCACAACCCTTGTTGGGTATTAGTAATTGTAATATGAGACTTTATCACTCTTTTAGCATTTATAAATGTATTTTGCTATTAAGTTGCAATATGTTGCAATTCTATTATTTTCTGAACTTCTGGTTCACTCTAATTTGTACATAAATCAAAATTATTTAAAATGTTTTCCTTCCAATAAATTTATCGATATTCTTTAGTACTGCAAGTGCTTTTCCTCCTCATAATGTCGAGAAATGTGCCTCATAAATTCTTGGTCTCTTTTATAGACTCATTTTCGCACATTGAGATAGTAATATTAATATATTCATGGCACAACTAAATATTTGTAGTTTATATCCTTATACAAGTTTCAAAATAGAGTATGTATGATATATATAATGGCATTCATGCTAAACCTTCAAGATTTAATTATTGAATTATAAGTTCAATACTTAAACTACAAGTTCAACGCAATATATTGTGCATGTATACTGATAATAAAACAATAATGAAATAACTCATTATAATGTACAACTTGTAAAATTCTTACAAATTACTCATTCAGAGAGTTTACATACAATCACCAATATTGAGTTGTTTATCTCATGAATTATTACTCTTTCAGAATTCTCATGATCTACCAAATAATTTATAACATTTACTTCAGAGAATGTAGTTATACTAGTGACCATTGTTTGATAATTTTTCATTAGCAATTATTTTTTGCAACCACTAGAAGACAAACAATATTTGTAAATATTCACTTTTTATACTGCTATTTCAGGAGCATGTAACTTTATCATGGCACAATTTTAGTTGTGAAGTAATTTTAAACATGATTGAATTATATTCTAAAATAGACTTTAAGTCTTATAGGCATATATTTAGCCAGTCATATTGAGATTGTGGTAGTATCACATCTTTCAAGTAATCATATATACCTTTAAAACTCTTATAGAAAATATAAAAATCAGTGAGATATTCAACCTTTAAATTCTCACTTAAATGAGGTTTAAGTATGATCATATATAACCTTTATCTTGTTTTGATTTTAATCACAGATTAAAATCATGAACTATTAAAATTTTTCATAAAAATTCATTTTAATGTTATATTTCTTCAACTTCAACTGCAAATTTACAAATTTAACAAATCAACTTTTTAAAGTCAGTTAAGTTATATACAATATTTGCCTTTTAATTTTGACAAAATCTATAATGACTTCTATCTCATAAATTTATTTTAATAACTGTGATGAAATCATATAAATACAAAATCAATAATTAATAATTGTGCTAAATAGGCACAAACCATAAGCAATATTAAACTTAGAAAAAAAAATCAATTTTAAACTTTTTTTTTCCTACAAAATTAGAGACATGCAGCTCCAATAAATATATTTTTATCCAATGATAAAGTATTAATATTCTTTCAGCATAAAGCAGCTAAATCATAAAATAATTAAATTTTAAATATTTTTAACAAAATCATTACTAAAAGGCAATAAATCCAAGCCACAGTAGATTTTTTTTTTTTTTTATAATGACTTAGAAAATTTTAGCAATTTAATAATCAAATATAACCTTTGAATTAACAATATAATATATGATTAAAAAAAAACTTTTCAATTAAAATGCCACTAAGAAAACTAAAAGATAAATAATTAATTAAGACAAATTCAAAAATTTCAGCATTTAGTATCCATGATTAATAATTCTTACTTCTGATATCTAGAGTCATAAATTAACATTGTCTAAGTAATAGGATTATAATAAAATCAGTCATTCAAAAACTTATAGACAATTTATTTAATTCTTCAAGAATGTAGAATATTAGTTTTTTAATAAATTAGGATACTTAATTCTTCAAAAACTGGATAGTTTCTTCAAGAATTATAATTTGAAATATAGTGCTAGTTTTTCAGAAACTAAAATTTAAAATATATTGTTAGTTCTTCAGAAACTGTAGAGATTATTAGTTTTTTAAGAACTATAGTTGTTATTAATTCTTCAGAGATATAAAATAATTTTTTAATAAATTGGGATACTAGATCTCAGGATACTTAGTTTTTCAAGAACTTAAGCCAAAATTTTTCTAGAATTTATATATTAGTTATTTATTTAATTAGTTTTTCAGAAACTATAAATAATACTAGTTTTTTCAGGAACTAGAATTTAAAATATAGTGCTAGTTTTTCAGAAACTGTAGAGAATACTAATTCTTTAGGAACTTTAGAAATTACTAGTTTTTCAAAAACTGTAATTATTATTAGTTCTTTAGAAATTGTAATTATTATTAGTTTTTCAGAAACTGTAATTATTATTAGTTCTTCACGAATTATAATTTAATTAATTAACCATCAAATAGTATATCAAATCATAAATCTTTATATAAGAAAAAAAAATTTATACGTTTAAATCGTTAAAAAAATGACAATATATGTTAATATAATTGTTAATATTAAATCATGTCGTTAATATATGTTAAAAAAAATTGACAATATATGTTTTATATATGTTTACATAATATAATATATGTTACTATAATATATGATATATTTAAACATAATATTTATAATATATGATTATAATATAACATGATATATTTAAATTGTTTTATATATATTAAATCAAATCTTTATTTATTATTGTTTACCATAAATCTTGAATCTTGTTTCTTTAAATTTTTTGCTTTAGTTGGGTTGTAACAAACCACAAACTATCCAAAATTATGAACAATATTGTAGGACGATTCGTGTTGATAATGTGTTATAAAATAAATAATAATTATAAAGAATAGAGCAAAGAGAAAATAGAAGAGAGAATCAATTTCCGTATATTATTCCATTGATTATAACACCTATTTATAGGTGTAAAAAGTTATAAAAATAAGATCAAAGATAAAATTCTATTTACATAAAAAAACTATCTGTAGTGATAAAATTATCTATAGAAATAGTGATAGATATCTAAACATATCATACTACTCAAATATTATCATCAATATTATCACAACAGTAAAGTATTTAATTTTGAAAATAGATACAAAATAGAGTTTATGAATAACAAAAATCTAAGGATTGGTTTTCTATGATTATTGATTTTTTCATTTCTCAATTATGATAAAAGAAATTTTTATTATTAAAATCTATTTATTTGTATTATTTGATATATATTTTAAAATAGAAAAACAATTACAAAAGCTAAAAAAAAAAAGTTATTTTTTCTTTTTTTTATCCAATCCATTTTGAAGATACAAACTTTTAACATAGGTAACAAAAACAAGAAATATAAAATTAAAATGATGTCAAATAGCTCCTAATGTACTATGTTTCCATATTAATGTAATCATTTCTTCTTCTTTTTTTTAACTGAGGCTTAATAGGCCATAATAATATTCAAGAGTGGAGCCAGGAGTTTTAGCTACCCCATACAAGACTATAAATTTTAATTATCCCTCCATAAAATTGTTTATATAGTTTGATTAATTTTACCAAAAATTAAGAATTTATAAATAAATTTTAAATTTAACAAGTGAATACAATACAAGTCAATAAAATTAATGAATTCGAAGTACAAGCTAATTAAATTTCATTTTCAATTATTCTAAATACTATATAATTTTTTTTCTATGCACCATAATTACATATGAAATATTATTTATATGAAAATTGTACTATCATAATCACAATCCAAAAAGACTAATTATAGATATAAGTAAAATTTTCATGCATTAACACTTAGAGGGAGTTGAGTATATACTTTTTGAAATTTTCATGGATTAATACTATTAAAATTTATAAATTTTTACTTTATTTTGAGCTAAATTTAAAAAAAATTATAACAAAAAATTAGAACAACAAAACAAAAGTGTAGATTTAAGTATCAAACAAAAAACAATTTATTATATCCAGAAAACAAATCACCACTAATGGATTACATTTGAAAGCAACTTTTACTTAGAGAGAGAAAAAGTGAGATAAAAAGAGAAAAAGAGAGAAAGAGTTAACAAGATTTGAGAGGAATGGGAAAAATCACACTAAAGCATACTGATCGATACCAATTTTTTTTTTTTTTTCTAAAATACCATAGGGCTAGAGTAGAGTAAAGACCAAGCAGTCAAGTGAAATTTTTTTCCCCTAAACTACTCTAGGCTATAGCCCACCCAAGCCCCTAAATGCTTCCGCCCTTGATAATATTGTAGGTTACACAATAGGGTTAACCTTTCTCTTTAATATCTCTCACAAATTAGTGATAATTTTTTATAATTTGTGATACTAAAATTTGATACATCCCATTTTACACATATTTAAAGGAGATAAAAAGACCAATCATATTATACCTAATTGGCTTATTAATATTATCCTTAGATATGGCGTTGGTATGTTATTATTATTATTAGTATTATTATTCGTTAAGAATCAAAATCCCACATCCAAAAAACACACTAAAAATATATGGGTATATAATGATTTGGCCTTAACTACCTAATTGATTAGGTCTAATATTTTAGTAATGGTTAACCCAAACTCATTAAATCCAATTCATATGTAGTTTAACCTACTCTCATTCAAATCACATTTACCCTTTCAATTCAATTTCTATCATGGTATAAGAGCAAATCTGCCCAGTATCAATTTCATTCACCTGGTATTCGTCTGGATGTTTAGTCCAAACGGCCTAGAGTCCGGTGTTACCGCTACATTTAAATTTTAATTTCAGATAGAGAAATTCATTTGTAAGTGGTCAATTGGGCGTCAAAGTCAAATTTCAATTGCCACTTGAGAAAGAGCGTTAATAATCAAAATATCATATCTAAAAAATACACCAAAAATATATAAGTATATAATGATTTGGCCTTAACTATCTAATTAGTTAGGTCTAACATTTTAGTAATGGATAACCCAAACTCATTAAACCCAATTCATATGTAACTTTACCTACTCCCATTCAAATCACTTCTACTCTTTCAATTCAATTTCTATTATTATTATTATTATTATTATTATTATTATTATTATCATCATCATCTTCTATTCTTTGTTCTATATATATATATATATATATATATATATATATATATATATATATATATATATATATGATCTAAAATATCAAATTAATTTTCGTGATATTTCATATCATGAAAGATGATTATACGCATACTATTTAATAAAACTACGGATAATAAAAAATTAAAAGAAAAAAGAAAGAAGAAATAGATTTAGATCATTCATAGTAAAACTATAACAAAATTAATTATTTTGTATAGACAAATTAATTATCATCTCACGAGTAGATGAAGATAACTAATTAAAATGGAAGCCATAACAAACTTTGTGCGTGTTGGATTAGGATTAGTTATAGCTACGAGCACTTTAAAATGTAACACGAATTTCTTTGTATATGTTAATGGTAGTTTTATAACTAAATAAATAAATAATTAAGGAGCATTAACGAATTTCAATTTAGTGGTATTAAAATCGTTTTTAAAATTGAGAAATTATGAATATAAGTTCTAGTCGAAACTAATTTATATATATCTATATAAAAAATAGTAATAAACTATAAGATATTCACACTTCACACTTTAAAACATTTATATAATAATTAGAACTGCGATGAAATGATATTACTAGTAATTAAAAATCTATGTATTGTATAAAGAGAATTAATACAACAATATAATTAATATTTTGAAACAATATATATTGTTTTTTCCTTTTACTATAATTTTCAACAACATTACATTATTTTATTAACTTTGTAAGATATCATGATAACTTTAAATAGGATACATTCTTGAGAAAGCTAGCCCATACATGGAAGTGTGAGGGCTTGCCTTTATTGGTAACAAATAATTAATTAATAATCTTTTCTTCACTTGTAGGTCATAATTAATTTAAGCATAGCTGCACAGCCCATACACACATTTGCTTCCTTTCTTGCACTTATTATTGCATTTGCCACAATTATTTGAGTCGTTTGATGGGTTCAAACACTTGCCTTTGCAACAAATTTCTGAATACTTGCACTTATTCCCGCACTGACCACAATTAAGTTTATCAGTCATCACATCAACACATTGTTTCTTGCAGCAGTCTGGCCCTGCACTTCCCTGGGCACGGCAAACTTTGGGGTACTTGTCGCATGTCATTGGCTGCGGCCGGGCCAAGGTATTAGAGGCTAGGAATCGCCCTGCTCTAAGGTGAGTTGTGGAAGGCAAAGGAAGTTCATCAGTGCCATTATTTTGACTGATAACTTGTACATTTTCACTAGTCGGTGCTGCTGATAGAATGTTGCCTATGGCCATAAGCCCTAGAAACAATATCAGCAAAATTTTTGAATGATTCACTGCCATTGATGATTAATATTTTTCCACAATGTGTGTGTGTGAGACAGTGAGAGAGAGGAGATATGTTTGTTGTTGGAGGAGAACTGAAGAATTTAATG
Organism: Reutealis trisperma; assembly: GCA_947687605.1. Taxonomy (NCBI): domain Eukaryota; kingdom Viridiplantae; phylum Streptophyta; class Magnoliopsida; order Malpighiales; family Euphorbiaceae; genus Reutealis; species Reutealis trisperma. Next base: position 4,395,916 of record CANTUT010000032.1, read on the forward strand.
TATTTATAGAAGCCATAAGTTTTTTTTTTTTTTTTTTTTTTCAAATCAATAATGGACGTCATTATCTATGGAATGAAGGAGTTAAGTAATCCCAAGTTAGGCCTGGAATTGGTTACAGGGACGGAAATACAAGGCAAGAGGCGATGCATTTAAATTGCGTACCTGAAATTTGTTAAGTTTCCTCGAAAAAACACATACATCGTGGCCAAATACAGTCACATGGGAGGCTATAAAGGTATATGCCATAAAATATCTTAATAAATTCTTAATAATTTATATTCTAAATTAAAAAATTTTAAATACAATTGTTATTCGAGTCATCTCTAAAACTATAAATCTTTAAAATTTTATTCCAATTTATAATACTCTAATCATTTATATGTCATTTATATGTTTGTGAAATTTTGAATTTAAATCAAAGTTAAAAGTAAAAATTACTTTAAAAAATAATTTTAAAATTTTAATAATGATTAAGATGCGTTTGATATGTGATACTGAGATATAATATAATATAATCAAATTAATTTTTAGTATAACTTTATATTAGAAATTCATTTGATTAAATTATATTACGTCTTATTACGCTATACCAAACGCACTCTTAAAGTACGGTTAGTAAGATGTAATGGAATGTAAAAATTTATTTTATTATATTACATTACATCTCATTGCAGTTTACCAAGCGCATCCTTAATATTTTTTCAAATTGTGTACCGGGCACTCAAATGGTCAGAAGTATAGCCAACAAGGCATTTCTAAAATTCTATACATATAAGGATTGGCCTAAAATTAAGAATAGGAAATTTTATTAAAATGATTTAACATGTATACCATGACTTCTATTTTAAAATGAAATTTTTTATTATACTCTTTTAAGTTTTTCAAAAATTTTAATCCGATTCAAAAACTCAAATTTTACAAAATTTGATTCAATTAAATTTTATTTTGTCAATTTTTATATTTTGAAAAGTATAATTAATAGAATTCAATTTTTTTAATTTAAAAAAAAGTTATTCCAAAAAAAAAAAAAAAAGAAATCACACTAAAATGGAAAAGTTTTGGAAGAATTCAATCTATTTAATGAAGTGCATTTTATTGAAAATATAAAATATTCTCATTTGAATTAAACATATTTCTTTCTACATAAAAATAATTAAAATGAGAAAATAATAATATTATATTATTTTTACTTTTCAATTATTTCATACAATATAATTCAACACTTTAAAATTTATTCCAAATATATCAATTATATCATTAATTCAATAAAATTGAATTGAATTGAATTATTATACATACATTACTCCAGACGTTGCCTTAACCCTTCACCAATTTAAAAATAATTTAAAAAGCCTTGTACTTTTACTAATAACAAAATAAAAAGAGCATAGTAAAGTATTTAATTTTGAAAACAGATACAAAACAGAGTTTATGAATAACAAAAATCTAAGGATTGGTTTTCTATGATTATTGATTTTTTCATTTCTCAATTATGATAAAAGAAATTTTTATTATTGAAATCTATTTATTTGTATTATTTGATGTATATTTTAAAATAGAAAAACAATTACAAAAAGCTAAAAAAAAAAGTGTGTTATTTTTTTCTTTTTTTATCCAATCCATTTTGAAGATACAAACTTTTAACATAGGTAACAAAAACAAAAAATATAAAATTAAACTGATGTGAAATAACTCCTAATGTACTATATTTCCATATTAATGTTATCATTTCTTCTTCTTCTTTTTTTTTTTTTTTAACTGAGGCTTAATAGGCCATAATAGTATTGTAGGTTACACAAGAGAGATAACCTTCCTCTTGAATATTTCTCACAAATTTTGTAATAATTTTTTATAATTTGGAATACTGAAATCCGAGACATTTCATTTCACACATATTTAAAAGAGATAAAAAGACCAATCAGATTATATCTAATTGCCTTATTAATATTATCCTGAGATATGGCGGTAGTATAATAATAATAATAATAATTATTATTATTATTATTATTATTATTATCTTCTATTCTTTGTACTGTATACATATATGATATAAAATATCAAATTAATTTTCGTGATATTTCATGAATTAAATAAGTATGAGCAAGAAATCTAGGTTCTAATTTTCAGCAAGGCAGAATTAGGATTAGGATTAGTTATAGGAGCACTTGTGACTTCGGGTAGTTAATTTCTTTGCAATGCGCCACTAAATCTACGTTTGTGTGTTTGACTTTTGCTTTTTTCGGATTCTTGATTTCACTTTTCTAATTCCAAATTAAAGTCAAAATATTTGGGCAGCGTTAGGCCAACCTGCAATGGAACCCTGGGCCTCTGACCTGATCGTTAATCACATAACGAATTAATTAAGGATTAGGACGTAATGCATGTTTTACGAGTAAGTTAACATTGTTTGCATGTTATAATTATTGTTGTTATGATTATTATTATTACCATCGTATCATATAATAATCTTTGTCTTGGGAATGGAAACTCTTAACACATTAATTTTATATTAAGCAGTCAAATACTATAGAGGAAGGCAACCTTCCAAAGTTGACAAAACTTAACCCTTGATTATAAGGTATTAATAATAAATAATTAATTACTGCATCAATTTCACCGCAGATAGTTGCTACTAATTTCAACTCAATATCGATATAAAATATAACAACAGCTAAGTGGTGGTGGATCCATGGAGGCAGGGTAGCAATTATCGCTAAAAACTTTTAAAAAAAAAATTATTATATATTCTCTTTATTTCAAAATATTTATTATTTTTTATTCAAAATATCTTTTATTTTAAAATTTTAAGAAGTTACTAAGTATCTTTCATTTTAGATATTTATTATTTTCCAATATCATATCTTTATTTCTCTATTAAGGGGTGTATTCAATTAAAATTTTTAAAAACATTTATAAACTTTTTTAAATAAATGACTTTTATAGAATTTATAAATTTTTACGACTTTTATAAACTTTTATTTTTAAAAACTTTTATAGAGTTTATAAATTTGTTAATGACTTTTATAGATATTATTTTGAAAGACTTTTTATGACTTTTATTGATATTGGATAACTTTTATTGATTTTAATATACATAATTTGACCTAATAAATTAATTTTTGTCATATGATAAAAATAAAATTGTTAAAATAATTATCAAAAATGGATGTCTTTAATTAATTTTTTTAAAAATAATTAAGATATTTATTTTATTAATTTCAAATAAAAAAAACCGTATCAAAGAGTTATTTCAGCTAATAGATTTTTCTTTTACATCCAAAATAAACAACTGAAAATTCCAAGTGCCAAATTAGACCTAAAAACTGTGAAAATTTGATTTCTTCTTCATAAAAAATCTAACGAACTCCACATAACAAAACTTAAAACAATATTAAAAGCAAAAAAAATAAAAATAATGTTCACTATTATCCACATGCTTAACATCATTCCACATATTAGTAGCTATAGCAATCCTCTATTCATTAGCAGTATTTTTTTGTTGCTCTTGAGTCTCAACAAATAATAATAAAGTACTACAAAAAATTAATAACATACTCACTTTAAAGTAAGGATAGAATCTTATACTTTCTCTAATTTTTTTTAGTACTGAGGAACTTGGTTTAGCCATCATATCTACTATAATTTTGTTGAAATTTTGGCTAGTACTGAAATATGAACGGCCAAATGTTTTGCAAACTAAGCAATATCTAGAATTTTGACCGACAATGAGTAGAAAGGTTGCAAGTATTTCTTGATGCAATAAATCTTGTATTCTATAAGGGTGTTTTTTCTCTAATAATCCTACATAGTTTGAGAAACACGCTAGGATACATTCTATATACTTGTCGAAATTCTGCTAGATCTTCATTTAAAATCTTATGTATATAATCATATCCGTTTGAAGTTTTTGGCCCTAGATAAAGGATATTGGATACAATTTTGGGACATGCTAGTTATAAGCTCATTCAAGACACATACAATTGCTTGAATTGTCGCCAACAAATGCTTAAAAATTTCATACCATTGTTCTTCCATTTCTTCTTCTTCTATGTTTTGATTCTCTACTTCATCATCTTCATTCATGTTTAATATGTATAAATAGAATCACTTGAGGAAAAATAATAAATCTATGTGTAAATATATTAATTATTAGAAAGTTATAAGATACTAGTTCTAAAGCATATCCATTATTCATTCATAAAAACTAACATAAAAATAAATACAATTAATAAAATCCCAAAATAATATAATTTGTCACTTACATGATTTTTAAAAAAAAAAACCACAAAGTAGCAAAATGCATTACTAATTAAAAACAAAAAAAAAAGAACAATAATAAAATTCATAATTAAATAATTTCATCTTTCACTGCTCCAATTCATAAGTTATCCATTCAGAATGATCTTCAGGAGTCATTTTTAAGAACTCAATCTTCTTTGCTCTAATATCGAGCAACTTAAGTGTCTTGAAATGTACATGCTTATCCAAGTCTGGTATTTTTTTTATAAGATCCCAATAACTGTGTTCACTGCTATCAAATGACTTAATAGACGTAATAGAAGTAGTTTTTCCTTCAAACTCACTTCTATTACGTCATTTGCATACTGGAGGGAATCCATATTTATGATATCAAAGGGTAGCGGTGAAGTGGAGTATCTATAAGATGGAAATTGGTATAAGAAATCTTGCATATCATTCTATATGAATGTTTCAGTATTAGAATCATAAATCAACTCATTTAAAGCAGAACCTCTATTCTCTTCTTTCTCAGGTGTTCTTGCATCAGTGTCTTCCCCTAATCTAATTGCATTTTTCCCAATTACAATCCCATTTTCAATTGCGATTCTCAAATCTTCATAGTCTGCAAAAGTGTTTATGCGATAGCTTCTATGGATAGGATGAGACTGATCAAGATAAAAAAAAAATTATTAGCATATGAGTTTATAGATATGACACCAATACGAATATATATACAATTCACACCCGAAGCTACAATCAAGTGCACAATTAAACATATTCATAGTAATAAATGCTAATAATGGTAAACCATGTCATTTACAACAATATATGAGACTGCCAAAGTATAAGCATTTTTATAGAAAAATTTAACTTAAATGTATACCAATCTGATTTAATAAAAATTGTATTAATAAACAGGTTATTGGTTGTAGGACCTACACATTTACAATATTCAATCAGTTTTAATAAATATGTTAAATGTTTCACTTCTTCAAAATGGATTCATCATGCATTGTATCATATTTGTTTTCTCTATTGGAAATATTAAGGAATATCCCATATAATAATTTATATATATATATATATATATATATATATATATATATATATATATATATATATATATATATATATATATATATATATATATATATATATATATATATATATATATATATATAAGAATAAAGGTTTACATACAACAAAAGTAAATAAATAAAAATTAAATAAAAGCAATCATCAACCAAATAAATAAATAAATTACCTTAAAGTAATCTTCCCATACTTCATCCAAAGCAGTAAATTTTTTTTGTCACAGGATTCCATCCAAACTCAGAGCTATAACGCAAAAGATTGCAATAATTGCTATACATTTGTTTAAACCATTTCAAACGGCTTAAATATTGAGAACAATTTTTATCACATCCAAGTTTTCCATTCAAAACAAGGAGTTTCTTTTTCTCAACAGTTCCGTTACCTATTAGGCCATTGCTATCTTGCCAACCTCGATTCGCAGCATCAACCATGAGTTTCAGTAACTTGTTAGTTTCCTCAACTATCCAAATGTTATATGTAACTTTTCCTTTAACTTTGTCATTTCCTTAGTTTGTATCTCCCATTTCAATATTACTATATTATATATGCAATAAAGAAATATAAATAACATAAAAAGAAAGTTTGAATAAGTAAATTATTAATAACACGAAATAAGAATATTTCTTTTTTATAATATTACTCTGTGTTATATTTGGTATAAACATAAAAACTCAACTAATTGGGTCATTCTAAAACATGTGTTTGACGTGAATTTTTATAACTATTAGAATTGTAAGCTAAGTAAAAATTCAGATGTTATTAAAAAGATAATGGCATTTAAATGCTTTAAATATATTTCATTCCATAAAATATTAAAAGGTCCTCATTCCCAACTAATCAACATGATGTTGATAATTGTTTTATATGCACAGTAAGTACATGTAAACAATTCACCTCTCCTTAATACTTCCATAGCTAAGCCTAATAAACAAACAAGTTATAAGAGTATCTCCAATGGTATTCTTTATATTAAAGAGCATATTTTATTTAATAGAGAGCATCTAGCTGATAAAGAGTAGAAAATTTTATTTAAATTCAATAGACTCTATATTTTGTTTTTTATTTTATTTTATTTCATAAGCATTATGAAACAACCCGAATTTTCAATTATTTTATAAAATTCTATTTTCGTACGGAAATATCTTATTTTATTATTTTCCTTATTAAAATAAGATTGGAATTATATTTTATTAAATTAGAAATATTCATATTATTTGAATATGTGTTATTAATGACAATTTTGATATAATATTACAGTATTATATTATTATGATAATGTTAATGTGGATTTTTGGAGAATTGTATTTTGGATTATATTTTGATATTTGAGTATTAATAAAGGTATTAATTATATTATAAGTGTGATTATAGTATTTTATCGAAAGTTTGGATTTCCGATATAATTACTATAATTATCGTTAGTAATGTTATTGATATATATATTCATGAGTATATGTTGTAAATTATTATTAATATGAAAATTATGAATTATTGTTAATTATTATTATTATTACTATCATTTGCATTATTATGATTATTGGTGGTATTATTATTATTATTATTATTATTATTATTATTATTATTATTATTATTATTATTATTATTATTATTATTATTATTTTGTATATATATATAGGATATATATATAGTATTATATGTATAGTGTATGGTTCAGTATATATATATATATATATATATATATATATATATATATATATATATATATATATATATATATATATATATATATATATATATATATATATATATATATATATATATATATATATATATATAACAAATCTGTTTAAATTAAAAGGAAAGAAGAAGGAATGGAAGGCTGGGATTGGTTGGCCAAAGAAGCCAAAACGGGGCGTTTTGGTTGAACAAAAACGGGCAGAACAGAAGCAGGAGAGAGGAGAGAGAAAGGGAGAGGCCGAGAGAGAGAGAGTCGGTGCTGGAGGTATTCCAGCGGGCGGTGGCAAGCATCGCCACCACCGTTGGGTAGAGGGAGGACCGATGACCTCGAGGGAGGTGGCAGCGTGACGATCGGCGGCGGCACGGCGGCGTACGTGAGGAGAGAATGACCGCCAGCCACCGCAACTTCAAATCCATTTTTCGGCCGATTCCGGCAGCAGAATCCGGCAATCTTGGTGCCGTTTTACTCCTGGAGATGAGAGCTTCACTTTGGTACCTATCTTGCCCCCTGAGGACCACCGGAGGAGGAGATCAGAAAATACCAAACCGTGGCTTTGGAGGCATTTTTCGGTGGCTGGAGGGCGAGTGCCGGTGAGTGGTGACTGTTTTTGTGCTCCTGGGGTTGAGGTGAATCTGCTGGTATGGAGTTTCCCCTGATCCGCCACCACCGGCGGCTGCGCGTGGTCGACCGGCGGCGGCACATGGTGCCGGCGCGTGGGAGGTGCAGTAATTCTGTTTCGACATTCTGGCACGATCCTCGACGTCCGTATGTTCAGAAATTGTGAAGGTTAACCCGGAACCCTTGTATTTCAGTTGGTTTATGAGTTAATCTATGTTTAGTGGTTTTTAGAGTATTTGTTAGGTTATCAAGTCTGTTCTGGAGTTAAGTATAAAAGTTGAGTATAAAACTTATCATGTTCATGTTCTCTGTTGCGAGGTGTCAGTGTCTGACGTCTTCCTGATTCCCAGGCTACTCTTCTGAGGGAAGCCGGTCGGAAGCGTCGACAGTTAGGTGAGTGATACTCACTGATATATTATCCTATTTCCATTTCATATGCATTGCTGTGTGTATATATATACGTATATTATGCATTACTATTGCATCTATAAGCATGTGACATTTTACTGTGAGTGATGAATTGATATTCTGTATTCTGTGTCATGTTATGGTTGTGTTTGATGGATGGAGGTCGGGAGGATACAGTACCACCTAGGATTATGGGATTGTTATGGATTATGATGAGATTCAGAAGATGAGTTATGACTGATGGATGCCGGCCGGGCCTGCTCATCGCCAGGGCTACTGTCAGTCGGGTCAGGGCTGCGTGGTATAGATCAGTGACGGCCGGGCCCCTTGAATATAAGAGACAGATTATTTGGATTCAGAGAGCTAGAGTAGGGGGATCGGCTCCCTATATTGAGTACTGAGTATTAGTGTGGTACTGTGGACCATACCCCATCCTTGCTTGATTGGATGATTTGTTTGTCTCTATGACACGGTGCATATCATGTGCATTAGATTCTATCTGTTGGATACCAGTTTAATATATTAGCTGGTATCATTCACTGAGTCGAACGCTCATTTCTGTTCATCTTGTTACTTTCAGGTTAGGGAATGAGCTGGGAAGGAATTGTAATTGAGTAGACTGCCAATTTTCCTTCGGCAGTGATTTGCATTAATGAGATATTCAGAAATGTATATAATAGAAGTACATTTGTAATTGTAACTCTAGAACTCCGCAATGTTACATATTGGTAATTGAGCTTATTGTATTATTTTCAGTTATGTAATCTTTGGGGTTAAGCAGAACCTTTCTGTAATTTATGATTTTCTGGCAATTATGGAATAAATGATGTTGGGCCAATTTGATAGTGTGTTATATTGTGATTTCATTTGGTTCTGCTTACTTTATTTGGGGCCCATAGCCCTTCCCAGTTGGGCTTTTCAGTTGTGTGATGTGAGCTTTTTGTCTTGTGGTTTGGGTTAGGCTTACTACGGGCACTGGTAGCCACGTGCATGTTCCGTGTCCTAGTGCCAGTCACGTGCCCTCAGGATCGGGGCGTGACACATTAATTATTTTAATTTCTCATTTTTTAAATTTGTCCAATAGAATAAATAGTACTAAAATTATCTTAGATAAAGTGTATAGAAATTTGTATTGCATTAATTAAAATTAGAAGTAGAGAGTATTATTTATCTCTCTAGATATGGAGAGTCAAACTAACTATTTTCTTTATTTTTAAAAATAAAGAGTGCATTGGAGTTTTATTTTTTAATACAACTGTTTATAATAAAGAATTTAACATATATAAAGAGTACATTGGGGATACTCTAACAAGCATTATAACAAACAAATAAGTAATATTATAGCATTATGTTGTTTATCATACACTAGATTTTGGAGAATCAATAGAATATATATTAATGAATGTTTGATTTACTTAAATATTTTAATAAATAGTTTGGATAGTTAATACAACTTTCATTAATATTTTATGTGTTCAAAATTATGTGTCCATCAAACATTCATTAATATATATTCTATTGATTAAAATTATGAATATATCCAAAATATCTTCATAATTTTAATAAATATTTTAATACTGGATATATTATGAAGATATTTTGGACATTCATTAATTAAAAATATATATTGCATTAATTAAAATATTGTATGAATATATATTAAAATTATGTGACCAAAATTATGAAGGTATATTAGATCGTGAGTACAACAAACAAGAATCCAAAATATTTTTAGAATCCAAACGAATCAGGCATAATTCATGTACAAGTTATAAAATCTTCTTTTTTTTTTTTTTGAAGAATGAATCTTTTTTTTTTTTTTTTTTTGAGATGGGCTTTGGTATTTCATTCCAATTTTTCAAACAATCATACAGCAAAATAAATAATATATATAAAAGAATGATTTTTCTAATTAAACAATAGAAAATAATGATTCAATAACGAAAAAAAAATTCAATTATGATTATCACAATTGAAAAAAAAATTAATACAAGTAAATAATCAAATTCATCTCAGATAAAAGGAAAAAAGAAAAATATAATAGTTCATAATTGTTCAAGAGAATCAATAGAATTGTGCAATAATAAGATCAAAAGAAATACAAGATTGTCGTTTTTCTCTTTTTTTTTTTTCCTCTTTTCAATCAGTAAATAAGAACTTTTATGCTAGAAAAAAGTCTATTGAATTTTTGAGGTAAGGTGAAAGAAAATTTTTTAGATTTTTCATTTACATCAACTTATAAAAAGTTATTCAAAGTTAACAAAATTTTATTGTCTATAAAAATCTATGACTTTTTAAATATGAGTTTACTTTTATTAACTATTTAAAAGTCCTAATTAAATACTTCTTAACTTTTATAAACTTTTTTGAAGTTTACAAAAGTTATTATTAAATATACCCTAACTTTTAAAGACTTTAAAAGTTAAGATTGAATACCCCATAACTTTTAAAATCTATCAAAGTATTTAAAAGTCCTAATTAAATACATCTCTTAAGTATTTGTATTAATTATTTTTATTTCTCTTTATCAAAATCAATAAGAAAATATTTTAATTTTTTTGTTTTAAAATTATGAAAATTTAATAATTTTTTTAATATGTATTCTAAAACCTTAAACGACAAATATTTTGAAATAAATGAAGTGTTAAAAAGTGACTCAAATTTTTTAAAAAATGACTTTCGCGTTTAAATTTTTTTAAATATTTTATATCATCCCAAAATTAAAATATTAGATCCACCGTGAGAAGTGACAAATTACTTGATGCAGTTTTGGTTCCAAATTAACCCAAAATCAGAGTTTTGTTAGTGATTGAGGATTAAGTTAATTTTTGGTAATTAACTTCCATGTTTCATCTGGTTCTAACTAAGCTAGTTGCACAGCCTTTTCAATCATCAGTTAACATTCTGCATAATCATATTTAAATGTCGTCTGAATAAATTTAAAAAAAAAAAGCATTAAAACGAGAAAAAGAAAAGCAGGACAAAGATCAGAATAATATCTTATTTTGTGCAGAAAGAGCTAATGAATCAAAAGGTAGACAAGATTCCTTGCAAGTTGTTAAGAAAAGCAAAGCATATATTCTAAATAGTACAGACAGTGCTTGAATATTTATTGAACAAACATTTAATTAATTCATCTCAATTCTGCAATAATTAGTCTTTGTTCCATCATATGAAGAAGTAGCTTTTTACACAGTTTTAATTTATATATGTTGTTGCATAATTCATGGACTTGTTTAATTATGCCAATCGGCCATGTGTTCCCATTTCCTCGTAATCCTTAGCCTCATCTTCCCTCTTCCTTGTTGTATCAGTGCCCAATTAGCCTCTACAACTACAAGCAACACTGATGGAGTTGATTTTTCTGCTGTGAAAACATTTGAATTCCAGATTGGCTTCAATGTTGAAAACATTAAGCACCAAAATAATAATAATACTACTTCGCCTACTCATAATGGAGTATCGACTGCTAATCTCGGCTTATCCAGGGCTCATCATAGGCAACACTTCAGGAATGTAAGATCAATCATTAATGAAATGAAATCTGCATATATATGTTACATGTTATATATCCTCCCAATTCTTGAAATTTTCTTGTTAAATTAATTATATTTTAGGCACATGGCATTCTAAACATCATAGGATGGGGAGCTTTCTTGCCCATTGGAGTAATTGTTGCAAGATACTTCAGGAAAGTTCCACTGAAATGTGACGAATGGTACAATCTTCACATACTCTGTCAAACTTCAGGTTACATTCTTGGCACAATGGGATGGGGTATTGGGTTATGGCTTGGGAGTTCTTCCAATAAGCAGCACAGTTTCAAAATCCACAGGATTCTTAGTATCATCATATTCGCATTTGCAACTATACAAGTAAGCATTTTTTTTTTTTTTTTTAAAAAAAAAAAGATAAATTTGATTTCCTTGTATTAATTTAATTAATTGTTCAATCTTGCACTTATTAATTGCTGTAAAATAATGCAGATGCTTGCCCTATGCTTGCAACCCAAGAGAGAAGATGATTGTCGCAGATACTGGGAGATTTACCATCAACTTCTAGGATATGTGCTAATTGCTATGATTATAGCAAATATATTTGAAGGGATTCATAATCAAGCCCATGCTGAAAAGTGGAAATGGATTTATGTGGGAATACTTATAATTTTAGGTTTTGTGGCTTTATCATTGGAAATTTTCAGATGGGTCAAGCCCAAAACTCACCGCCAGATGCCTTGTACTTGAATTTCAAACTCTATCAATTCATTCGTTCCAAATTTCAATTGGACCAATCTTGATGTAGTTCTCAATTCCAGATAAATAAATCAGTATAGTTGCAATTCAGAACAATTGCAATAATTAATAATACTCCAATCAACCATGTGGCTAAGTGATCAATCTGAATATTCTAATAATAAAACTGTGAAATTTCTGTTATCTTATTTCCTTTTAATAAGATTAAAAAATAAGTGGTACTCTTCAATATGCTTCTAGCACTCCTCTCAATAAATTTATTATTTAACATGCAGATCTCCAGCTATAGATCGATGTTATAAATGATCTATTTTATGTACATTGAATTTTTTTTTTTTTTTTAATTGTAGAGATAAGGTGAAGACGTGAAAAAAAATAAAAACATGAGCAAAGGTTTTAAATTTTTTTTTTTTAAATTCTTTTATTATTTGGCTTGCGAATATGTTTTTTTATATAATATTCCAATAACGTAAAAATATTTAAATATTAGAAAATTACTCCACTTATTAGTCCAAAGTAGCTTCTAAAACGCAACGTTTCATCCGATCTTAACCCGACCACTGAAGACTAATGAACCAACATTTTGAGTCGCCAAGAAAATGAACAATCTGGAAAATCAAGCTAAGTTAGATAACGCAACAGAACAACAACAGGTGCCACAATCTGACATGGCAGCGGCATCAGCAGCTATGGACGGAGTGGCAGCGGCGGCGCTCCGTTCAGTATTGCAACGGGTCCAGCAGGCAGCGGAACGGGGTGGCCGTGGCTCACAGCAGATCCGAGTAGTGGCTGTTAGCAAGACAAAACCGGTGGCTGTTATTCGCCAAGTCTACGACGCCGGTCATCGGTGTTTCGGCGAAAACTATGTTCAAGAGCTCATCGAAAAAGCTCCTCAGGTTTTTTTTTTTTTTTTTTTTTTTTTATCTCGCTTATCGTGCTTATTTATCAAATCATGGAATAATATTGGATTCCAATGGCAATTTCCAGCTTCCGGAGGACATAGAGTGGCATTTCATTGGGAATTTGCAAAGCAATAAAGTGAAACCTCTACTTTGTATGCTTAATTCACTTGGCGATTTAGAAATTCAGCTTGTTACTGTTTCAACGAGTTTAATAATTGGGGATTTCTATTTGCTCGTGTGCAGCTGGTGTGCCCAACCTTGCGATGGTAGAGAGTGTAGATGATGCGAAGGTAAAGGCTTCTAATAAATTATTTCATCTTGATATGAATTCAACATTACTGGGTTTTAATCTTTCGCCATATGGAGGAATTATCTGAGTTAATTCATACTGTATAAGTAATAAATTTTCCTTCTTTAATATTTTGCACTTGCTATTATCAATCAGAAATGGTTCTCTGTTGTTTTTAAATTTGAAAGTAAATGCCACTCGAGCCTTTTTTTTTTTTTTTTTTTTATCAATTTACCAAGTCTTATGTATTTCGCAGATTGCCAATCATCTTGATCGTGTGGTAGGAAATTTGGGGCGGAAACGATTGAAGGTCTTACTACAAGTGAATACCAGTGGTGAAGAATGTAAGTAATTGAAGTCATGTTAGCATTAGACTTGTTTACATCTCCATTCTTCAAAGTCGAAAGTTTAATTAATATTAATAATAGTAATTGCCTAGCCATTGGGTCTGTGGAAGCTAATGTAGTGAAAGAACGCAGAGCTCCCCAGTTGAATTTCCTGACTTTGGGATTATAGTAACAGTTATTTTTGGGCAATATTCCGCATCATCTTTTTAGGAATCATGAAATCAACCAAAATATAAATGGTTTGACTTTTTGATTAGTGATTGGTTTCATATTTTAGCGATTGCTATCTCATTGTTATCCATGAGAGTTTAATTTTGCCAATTGCTGGTTATCAATCTTGCCAAAAGATTAATTTTTTATCTTCAATTCTTATGACAGAAGATATTCGTAGGATATGTCTCATTTTATTAGTTTACTTCTTGTTGAGTTGAGTTATATAGAGCAGTCTCTTGAATTAGGCCTTGATGACAGGATATAGTATCTTAGGTTCCTTTTTAGAGCAGGTGGCAATAAACTATCACCATTTGATATTCTTTTTTCCCCGTATCTTCCGTATGGCCTTAACGGGGTAGCACCAGTGCTTGCTATTTTCTGGTGATTTTATGGTTTGCTAAGTTTTGATGTTGTTCCTAATGCCAAAGTCCTAGAATCCTAAATTTACTATCTAGGAGTTCTCTTATATTATTAAACTAGGTGTTCTGGCATATTATAAATTGGCTCACAGTTAGTACTATGTAGAGTTCTTACCCTTTAATTACTTGGCACTTCCAGTATTTTGCTAGTTGGGATGCAATTCTACTTTTGTCGCACAATGTTGCCCCATTTACCAAAGTCTTGAGTTCTTTCTATCTGAATTTATTTTTGAACTACCATTTCTTTAGTTACATTTAGCAAACAATCTAGCTCATTGATCTGGTGATTTCAGTTATTATTTGACCTCTGTCATGTTATTGCAGCAAAATCTGGGGTGGAGCCCTCAGGGTGTGTGGAACTTGCAAAACATGTTAATCAGAGTTGCCCAAACCTCGAGTTTTTTGGCCTAATGACAATTGGAATGCTTGACTATTCATCAACCCCAGAAAACTTCAAGGTGATAGCTTGACTTTTTTTTTGAATTTGATTATTTACACCCTTTATTCCCTTTTCATTTTCCCGGAATTTCTTTTGTTTTAAGTGTTCTGATACTAAAACTGTATGGTGTTGCCAGACATTAGCAAACTGCAGAAGTGAAGTTTGCAAGGCCCTTGGTATACCAGAAGAACAATGTGAGCTCTCAATGGGCATGTCTAATGATTTTGAGCAAGCTGTAAGGAATGCTGACTTATCCAATATAAAGTCAACCTTTTTATAATATGCAAATTGATTTGAACATAGCTGTTTATATTTCCAATTAATGATGTGGAAATTGCACCCATTGTTAGTATAGTGGTATATGGTCTTCAAAGGGATTATGCAGCTAATCTTCGACCTTGTTTTGCAGATTGAAATGGGAAGTACGAATGTGAGAATTGGATCAACCATATTTGGGCCTCGAGAATATTCGAAGAAGAAGTGAAACAAGGCTGTAATTTTCTTTCTTGTTTATTCCGGCGGCCTCACCAGCGTTTATATCCTATTTATGGTCAGAAATGTCAATCAAACTGTTTCACATGTAGATTGAAGAGCTAAATAATATTCTTTACCTGCTTGTTCACTATATGATACATCGTACTAATCTCGGATTTGAAGATTAGTCCGTTTAACGATTATGGGATGAAAATTTATTTTAAATTAAGGTGCATAGTTATTATTGTTAATTTTTTTTTATGAATTTGTTTTGGTCTAAATTTTATTTTTAATAATTTTTTTTTTTTTTTATAAATTTAACTCAGACAGAAGCTCGAAAGGAAAATTAAACCAATCTACCATTAACATGCTGACGTGGTAATATTTAAAATGTACGAACGTTGATTTTATCGATCAATATTTGATTAATTAGACCAAATAGCGAAACTGAAAAATTATAACCAATTGAAACACGTGGCCATAATTTAGCTTACATATGGCGGGAGAAGCGGAACCCCGTTTGCTTATGTTATAATGAAGGATGTGCAGTTCTGATGCTAAACAATTGTTATTTGTGATCAGAGAGAGAGAGAGAGAGAGAGAGAGAGAGATGAATCACTGTCACAGAGGACAACAACAAAAGGGTTTGAAGACGGTAATGTGTATGATGGGGACATGTCTTGTAGGGTATATAGTAGGCCCTCCCCTTTACTGGCACCTTTCTGATATTTTAGTGGCTGCTCTTCGCTCTTCTTCTTCCTTGCATTGCCCTCCCTGCCTCTGCGATTGCTCTTCTCAACCCCTCCTTTCTATTCCTGACGGTAAAATTATTTTTTTTTTTTTTAATTTTATTCTCTACCTCTGTAATTCATGTATGGATAGTCTTTCAATTTTTAATGGATTTGGCAAGCAATATGTTTTGTTGTGGAGATTAAAAAGAAAAACAAGGGTAAAGGACAAACTTTTATTCATCAGGGTTATAACTTATAATCAGAATGTATTTGGAAAATTTTGAAAATGGGTTATTTCATTTCTCTTATTCACCAAGAATTTTTGTTTAGGACCAAAGCTATGTCTGTCATGTTTCTCTGATTCTATGCGAAAATTTTTGCTGGCCTGTATTAAACATGGAGGAGAAATATTTGTACACTCATTGTCATCATCAAGGCATATATGTAATATACAGTAAATTTTACACATTTTCTCAGTGAAATCATTGGAAGCTCGGATCCTCTCATTTGGCGTGATCAAACTATCATGTGGGAGGCCCTGAGCACATTTCAATGTAGGCCGAGGCCCTGCTACTGAAAAATTTTCTTTTCGTTTACTTTGCTCCTGCTACTGAAAAATTTTCTTTTCGTTTACTTCGCTCATTATGAATCTTTGAGGATAAATCTCTGTCATTATTCATTCATGTGTATATTGTCTACTGAAATAATTGCCAAACCTTGTGCCATCTTGGAAGTTGATATGATGCCTTTTCTCGCAGGATTGGGCAATAATTCCTTTACGGGTTAGTGTCTCTTCCCTTAGAGTTTTTTTTTTTTTTTTTTTTTTTTTTTTTTTTTTGTTAATTTGGCTATAACTGTGGCTTGAGCTCGAAACCTCTTAGCCTTAAAAAATGATGATAGTACCATTGAAATAAAGGCTTATTACTTGTTCTCTTTGCTATATTACATTATAGAGATAAATGTGTTTATAGAACATAATCAATCCGAGCAGCAACCTTTGCTGAGATCTCCAGCTATATATTTTAACTCAAATTTTTATCATCACTGAACTTGAATGATGGTTTTGCGGTGTTGATACTTGACATTATAGTTTGTTTTCTGTTTAGTTAAACGTGAACTCCAGCATGCTTTAACCAGTCTAGCTAAATGCCATTGCCGGAATTCACAGTTCCTTTATCTTCTTGATGCATGAAAGCAAATTTTTTACACACGTATAGTAGGCATTATAAAAGGGGTTACTTGCATATTGGATCAAAGAATGCTCTAGGTTTTATCATGATGGAACTATGATGTGGCCACTCGCCTCTTTTCTTTTTAAATTTTTTTATTCTTTGAGTGTACTCACCTTGAGCTTTAACATAGTGGCCAAAATGTAAAATGTACTTAACAGAAGATATAATCTTTAGTATGTTGTACAATTTCTTTAATTATGGAATTTCCTGTCTGTACCTTGTAGAGTGTATGAAGCACGATCCTAATATGAGCGAGGAGATGGAGAAAAGCTTCACAGATTTGTTGTCAGAGGAAGTGAGGCTGAAAGAAGCAGAGGCTCTGAAAAAACAACGGCGTGTAGATGTAGCCCTTTTGGAAGCTAAGAAAATGGCATCCCAGTATCAAAAGGAGGCAGATAAGTGCAATGCAGGAATGGAGACTTGCGAAGGGGCAAGAGAGAGTGCTGAAGCTGCATTAGAAGCACAGAGGAAACTTAGTGCAATGTGGGAACTTAGAGCTCTTCAGAGAGGATGGAAAGAAGATGCCAGAAGGGCTCATAGTCTTCTTAAATGACAAGTTGCCGTTTTGGTGTGGATAATCAAAATTGTTTAGGCGTGGATAATCAAAATTGTTTAGGCAGTTTAAACTTTGAGGAATAGTAATTCCCAGGTCGGTGTTTCACCTGCTAGAATAGTTAAGAATTTTTTTCTTTGATCGTATTCATTCATTCATTCAATTTACATTTCCCAGCTTATTAGATATTAGATACATTGCTACAACCATAAAACTATAGATGTTTCAGAATAAATCTGATGGATGAATGATGGTATTATATGTCGATATAGCAAAATTATAACGTAACTGATGTTCCAACTCATTTTCTTTTAGAAATAATTAAAAAGGCCGCTGCAGTTGTAATACTCGTATATCTATCTATGTATACAATGTAATGTGCGGGTCCTCCCATCTACGTTTTCTTAGAGCGAGTCAGCTGACAGCTAAAAATTGCTATCGGAGAACAGGTCGTTGTTGCAGATCAGTAGGATGATGCTAGTAACGCTGAAGAATCAAAAGGACCAACCACACCCTCACTCAAAAGGCGCATGGCAGCTCCCCGAGAAAACTTCCTTGCAAATAAAAAGCAGGGAACAGATGCCGAGTTAGCGCGGCACCATTCTGTCCTGTACTCACTCTCATAGTATACATGGTTGATATTCTGTTGAACAAAAAAATAAAACACACCAATTAGAAGAATGTTTAAATAGCTACAGTTGCAACAATAAAAAAGATCTGGGCAAACTACAACTGACTGGAATATGGGAAAAAAAAATGACAAGGAGGGAGAAAATGTTGGTAAGAGTGCCAAAATGAGCAATTTTTTTCATTTAAAAATGTTGAATTGGCTTGCCAGACGGAAGTTGGCTTGCAATACTTTAAAGTGACCTTAGCTGAAATTCAATGATATTTAAGTAACGAAATTAAGTTGGAGGACCATAAAGTGTATTAGTCAATAATTCGAGAACCATGAGTGAAATTAACCCCGCATGAACACAAGTCTACCTCCAATGCCAATAAACTAACAGTAGAAGCAATACCTTTATTTCCCTGATGTTATCAGGGCCTGCATTTGCATAGCTGAATGTAATAGGATGCCAACCTTTACTGTCCATTTTCGCTGCAGACTGATTCCACAGGGTAAAGGTCAAAGTTCTTCTTTCAAGTTCACCTTCTAGCTCAGCCATCTGACAAGTATAGATTTGGAAGAGAAAAGTTTGGGACTAAATGAATCAGAAAAGTTTGCTTCAATTTTAATCACTAACAGAGTAAGATAAGTAGACAGCCACTGCTGGAGAAAACCCAGAATATTGCTTACCGAAAGCAATGTCTGCACATAATGTTCATCAGGAATACAGTTATCCTGCTTTTTAAGTTTCTGCGTTTGATATCAAGATTAAATAAATCATAAGAAATTGTGAGTTCATTGAAACTTGGAAGGGAAATAATATTATAATGGATCACTGTATCCAAAATATATAAAAATACATATTTTTGCAAAATAATAGACAATAAACAAGCTCAACATCTATATTGTGCAAGTACAAACAAAAAGGAAGGATAGAAATCGATGTATAAAAGCCTGATTAGAAAAAAGTATAATATGCATAAGTGGACATTGGTGATATGAGAGTTCATCAGAGTCCAATTATCATATGCAAGCAGGGAAGTTTACACAAACCAAACTTAGTGAAAAATGATTAAAATATCCGAAGTTCTGAAAGAATTTCTTCTGAGTTAATTTAACTTACAATATTCAGTTTTCCTTTGCTGGCATCTGGAAGGCGGCCCCTCTGCACAGAATAGAAACACAGAGATTAAGCTATTACATTACCAAAATAAATTCCACATGGTTTTTGGACATTGGTTCTATGCAATTAAAATTATCTTTTAAGAATTGACATTTTCTTAATAATGACACAGGAAAGGCAGAATATAGATTGAAAATCATCTGCATGTCCCTCAAGCAAAATTAAACAGGACGCGAGTTACTATTTATGAATAAGCAAAATATTTGAACTATGTGAGAAGAAGAAAGGCATTCAAAAGTAATTTCTAAGGGTTGCATGCAGCTAAAAATTCATTTTTCCTTTTTAAAAAAAATATGAACAAATGTTATCATTGGAAGGTCTAAGAATGCTCTATTCATGAATATAGCATTCAAGCTGCTGGACAGACCAAAGAAATTTTAGAAAGCAGTAGAAAGCAGTCTAACATGTCTAAAAAAAATCGCTGCATAAATTTACTATATCTAAAAGTAAGGTTGCAGCTTTATATGTAAAGGCAACTAAGTACCTTGCAATGCTTCTGAAAGACTGGAAATATAACCTCATCATCTACAATCACTTCTGCATGGCTTCGGACTAAGGCGATCCACTGAAATTGCAACGATAAATTGCAAGTTAGGATAGAGTAGCTATACAAGTGATAAGGATATTTAGTGGAATAACAACTACAATTTCAATACAAGAGCAATAAGTGCAGTTTATAACGCTAAGGCTTGGGCTGACAAGCAAGAAATCGCGAATTCAATCAGGGCCCTTTATGATATTCTCAAATGATAAGGCCATTTATATTAAGCAATCTCCTGGAACTAAATAAGATAGTTTCCTGCTTCTATATAGTTTCCTGCTTCTATATCACATGCAACTTTTTGAATGATGCGCTAAATTAGCCAGTATAACATGCACCACCAACAAATAGGCCTAAGTTTTCCGTAACACAATCATTATTAAAAAAATAAATGAAATAAAATGACGTCATTGTTTGCAGATGCCTTGAGAAAACTGATTAAATCAGTGGCATCGTATATAACTTCAAATATTTGCCAGATCGAAATTAGTAAAATGCGACATGCCAAGAGTGAGTTGAGTTCCATGAAAATATAATTTTCTCCCTTCATGATTTGTATTGGTTTATGCTTCAAATAAGGTGAATTGGTATCAGGAGGTTGTCTGCTTGTGCTTCATCCTCCCTCACAGGTGACCATAAAGCGTAACTAATCCAGAATATTATTAAATGGCATCAGTGCAGTTCAGGTATTGCAATTTCCATGTAAACTAACTTTATTACGAAGATAGCTCTCCTAACACCGAATTCCACGCCAAGCAAATGGGAAAATTTAATTTCCATGAAACATTCAAAAGCTAAGGATTCTCTAAAACACTAATTTACATCAATTCTTTTAAATAATCAAGTTAAAATTCAAGTAATAGCATCTGAAACAATTTGATATAAAGTGAAAGTACAGCAGAGTTAACCTGGGATCCTTTACGCCATTTTTGTTTCCGTATGGTAGGCGACATCTTCTGGTTGTACCGCTCTTCTTTTGTATCAACAAAGCTACATTCAACCAAAAAAAAAATGCATAAATCTTAGATTTATAATATGTTGAAATATTACTATCAAAAAGGTCAATATCATGAAAATTTAATACAATCTTGTGCTGGGCACCTCAGGAATCAGAGCCTCCATCTACCTGTCCACAAAACTCCTAGGAGAAGCCATCAAGTAGCTGTATATATAGCTAAAGTTGTACAGGGGAACACAGCTGCAACATAGAGGGAGAAAAGGAAAAAATAAATAAACTACTCATGAATCATTGCCATATGAAGATCTCTCTCTCTCTCTCTCTCTTTCTATGTGTGTGTGTGTGTGTGTATATATATATATATATATATATATATATATATATATATATATATGTCTGCCAATATCCTTAGTTTAAGAAATCAGAAACTCTCTTCACATGAACTACAACAACGGTTAAACTAAATAGTGCAAGCTTCAATCACCCAATAAAGTTAAACTTCTCAAATGGGAATCCCATAAAATAAAATAAAATAAAGTAAAAGGTAACAAATTCATTGGCTAAATTGTTAAGGAAAACATGAAACAACCTGTCAGAGAGGAGAACAAATCTTTGATTTGCCGGGTCTTCTAAAGCAGTAGCAAGCAACAACCTCTCTGCTTCAATCATACTCGACTCTCCCCATGCCACCTGCAAAACACGATCCCAAGAACCATCAATCAATTCAATTATTTGTATAAAAATCCAGTATTTACATTTAATTTAAACCAAATTGGATATAAGAATGGCGTATTATAAAACAAAGCAACCAACCGAAGGTTTGGTAGAGAAAAGTATTTAATATTCATATTTTACCTAACATGTAGAATGTATTAAAGGAACTTCTGAAAAAAAAAAATTAAACCAGCTCCTGATTACCTGTATACTATTCTTTAATTGCCGACCGTAGAAGAAATGCGACCGTGTAGTTGACTCGTCGAACTCAAAACCAGGCGCCGAGTGAATAAAAATCGAGAAATTCGCCACGTCAGCATTCTGCCAACCACCTCATTCCAATATCCCAATCATTTTCCAGAGAAAACAAAAAAAGAGCTCAGGAGACAAAAGAATTACCTCAAAGAAGCTTCCCCAGAGGAAATCAAGCGGAAGGCCTTTGCGGACGAGAAAAAGGAAAGCTATCTTCGGAGGACCGCTAAAGTCGAAGCCATGACGAGAAATTCGAGATCTCGTATGATAACTGGAAGAAGTTGGGGACGAGAAATCGGATTGGAAATGGAGTCTTAGGAAAGCGAAGATGCAAAGAGTGACAGAAAGGAAGATGACGAGCTTCCAGCCAAACCAGATAACATGGCGCGCCGGTACCGGAGGGATCTTCTTCGTCATGGTTCTTCCTGGAATTTACGTTTGGTTCACCACATCAACCCGAAGAAAATCGCCGTAAAACTCAAAAGAGAGAGAGAATATATAGGGAGAAGAAGAGGAAGAGTACATTGAAGAAGGAGATGGTGAGATTGATGATTAGAGATTAAAACATGGAAACATAGAGCGGGCGTTTCTCATCTTTTATCGAAGCACGAAGAAAACAAAACATTAAGACGCTACCGTTTTAGGTTTTAACCTGTATAAAATATTCAATTTGTAGGTAGCTTCCCGCAGCGACTATGACCTGAACCAGCGTTCCAACTTGTCGAAAGGTCAAGGGTGGATTCCATGGGAATGAAAACGGCACCGTCCAAGTGATGAAAGAATGGTCGCCGAATTATTTTTTGCTTTCTAGAATGGTAATGAGAATCAAGAATTTGACCATATCAAGGTACTCTGCTGATAGGTCCAAATTCGGGAATTGCTTGCTGAATATGATGGTTTGAATTAAAAAAAAAAGATTTTATTTATATAAACATTAAATATAATTAGAGTATTATTATTTAAATTATAAGATATTATACAATAATATAATTATTGATTAAAGTAATGTTTATTAAAACTGAAAATTTAAGTGTTGTATAAAATAAGTAATATAATTTTTAAATTACAAAATTATTTAAAAATTTGATCATTTATTTTATTCAATTTATATTTTTTCACTTATTGATTTTTAACTTAATTGAAATTTTTAAACTATATATTAGCAAATAATTTAAAATGATTAAATATTAAAATTTATTAAATATTAAACGATGTTATCAAACACCCCCCTAAGATTATGAGAACCTTATTTTTAATAAATTACTAATAAATATAATAAAAATAAATAAATTTGGATAAATTCAAATATTTTTATATAGTTTGTATTAAAATTGAATTGAACACAAGTAATAAAGAGTGAATTTTAATATAATTTGAAAAAAATACTACTACAATAATTTTTTTTTAATTTAGTAATAAAATGATATCATATATCAGCTTTTGCGCCGGAAAAAACGACCCCAATAATGAAGTTAGGAATTTTTTCCAGAAATCTCGCAATGGAATGCTGAGTGGAGCATAAGAATTATGCAAAGGTCATTACCTAAAAAAAAAAAAAAGGAACAGTATGAATAAGCTGAATAATTTTCCTATAGCGTGCCAAATCATGAAGGCAAAGGATGAAATTCGGAAATAGGAATTAATAATCCGCAGTAGCCAAATCAAATATAGTGTAACAGAGTAAGTTTCTTAATCACATATACGAAAAATCTTTATCCAATATGGAATTTCAGAGTATGATAGGCAGGTAGGTAGACTCAACACCCATGTTCCAACAATCAATACGCGGATGCATTTTTCAAAATAAGTCTATTTACAAATTTTCTTTGCTTGTACACCCAAAATAATCAGTTGTTGGATGTTGCAGTTACCACACACTAAGCATAACCAGTATTAAGGTTTTCTGCTGCCGTTATTCTATCTTGAATTAGCCTGCCGACAATCCAATTCAGTGAAGCTTTGTTGGAACCATAATGCATACTTGCCTCTCCTGAAGATTTACATTCTATCTGAGGTGCAGATGCCAAAAATCACTGGTACTCATTGTTGATTCTTCCAATTTAAAGTGAATTACAGCCTAACTCCAATATGAGGTCAAATGGACTATCGGACACCTGCCTTAACATTTTGAGGGCCCAAAATAACATTTAAAATCTTTCCTGGAACAAAGATTCTTTTCTTGATAGATTTTCCGTCCAGATACTTGGAGAGTTTCTCATCCTCGGAAGCTAATCTGAATGCATCCTCCTCTGAGCATCCTTCTTCAACTTGTATGGTACCCCGTGTTTTGCCATTGATCTGAACTGGGAGGACTACAGAAGTGTCCTTCAGGTAAGCAGGACTAGCCTGAAATTGGAATAACAAACTTAAACTAGGTGGTAGTTTTGAAAAGCAAGTCCTAAATAGAAAAGTGGTTACAATTCAGCTCATCTCCATCTTATCTGTCATGGCCTTTATAGAACACTTCACAAGGAACAGCATCGATCGGAAGGTAATAAAAAATGAACATAATTAGATTAGTCATCACTATTCTTTTGGTGACTCCAGTCCACTATTTTTACTTTCTATTTTTTTGAATCTAGAGGATGGGTTTGTCACCTCATACGAAAATGACTTAATGACTAACTAAGCTTAGGATGTTCCATGGACCAGGCCTTAAAGCACCCAACTATAAGAAGAAGGCCTTAAATGCAATCAACTAGAATTATCCAACAGATCATAATTTTTATACAGGAAATTAAGTAGATTTTCCATGTAAAAGATAGATTATACTATTATCATAAGGATTATCATCAAGAATTGAAAGCACTATGGCATTTATATAATGACACACGCAAAGGGTTGCATAATAATTTACTATAGAACATCAAGAAATAAAAGTAAAAATAACATAACGAATAAGGAATCTAACATATATTGGTAAGATGAAAACAGAAATTTTTACCTCAGGAAATGGTTCATATGCCAATGAGTTTGAGTGCCCTAACCGAAACCAAAGCTCCTCAGCTATGTGAGGTGCATACGGTGAGAGCAACAAAACAAATGCTTCAACAATTGACTTTGGAAGCTTATCCCACTGGTGACAATGCAAACAGAAGTTGATATGATTAACAGGAAAATAACAATCATGAGACAAAAGAAGACATGAAAGCTGGAAAAAGGAAGAATGGAAAAGAAGAAATCTAATAAATTTAGTGAATTACAACAAAGATGAAATCTAAAAAAATTGTGGGAAAACCTTATATGCGGCATTAATAAACTCCATCATTGCAGAAATTCCAGTGTTGAACCGTGTGCCTTCAATTTCCTCTGTCACCTGCAAAGCAAAATCAATTCATTAAGGTGCACAACAGAATTAAACATGTCAGAATATATTTCATAGACACTTCGAAATAAAGAAAGCACCCTTTCTGATGATGTGTTGCAACCAATGGATTCTTTTGTGAGAGCAAAAGCTCCCTATCACTCAGCTCCAAATGGTTAGCAGGCTAATCATGACACCACATAATGCATGCAAGTAAATATAGTAAAACTTGAGCATCTTGGAGCATATTACCCAGAAATAGATATTCCGTATGAAAGATAGATTGGGATTAAGGCAGTTGAGTATCTAGATGGGATATTCTCTATGGATAAAGACAGATCAATTTATTTACTGAACCCATATAGCAGATACTTAGAATTGATAAATATCAAAAACTAATGAAATGCATTGGTCTAGTACAAAGACATAAACTCTGTGTCTTAAAAATCTCTAAGGAATTAATTTTACAATTCATGCCTCAATATTGGGACATCTATCTGAATTTTCAAAATCAATCTTCCATTACTACACCAATTTCGGTAACTTCTTATTTCGAACTTTCACATGAAGCAATGTCATTAGTTCATGTGTCTTACCCTAGCCATCCTTAGGAATTTGTTAAGAATAACTAATTAGTGTAATCAATAACTGGGAACTATGTGGGACTATAGCCCATGGGTGCAAGAAATTGGGATAGGAATTATTTTGTTGGTTCAAAACAAAACCCCAGGCATACTTATGCAGTGAAGTTTTTCAATCAGAAAAATGTTATGAATTTCAAAATCCACAAAAAAACAAAACACGTTGGCATCTTTATAAAAGGTAGACGGACAAATAAACAAAGAAATACTATTATAGTGAGAAAGAGATGATGACTATACAGAATTGATATGACCTTTGCTATGCATTTATGTAGAGAACGTAGCTGATCAAAAGTTGGTTTGTCATCACTTGCCACAGTTCCATCTCTGAAAGCACCATCAGGTAAAAGTGAACCAACAATCAGCCTCCAAGTTCTTCCCAAAAATCGATATACACCTTCAATACCACTAGTACTCCATGTTTTTGAGTCTCTAAAAGCATAGTGCATGGAGAAGAAAATCTTGTAAGAAAATATCTCCATTTGCTCCTACATTCTCAAAATACAGAAATTAATGCATACCTAAATGGTCCCATGAACATTTCATATAATCTAAGGGAGTCTGCGCCATATTCTAAAACAACATCATCAGGATTGACAACATTTCCTCTACTTTTGCTCATTTTATGAGCACGGGCAATCAAACGAATATTACGATCATCTTTCAGCACAAATGAATCCCCAGATTTCACCACCTGCATAAAAAGAAATGGAATTTTGTCAGAAATTAACAAGAAAAGTTAAAGGTGATAGACTTATTTCTCAAGAGTGGACAAGTCAAGAAATTCTTGTATAAAGACAAGAATTATGTCAATATATTGATTCATGTAAGAAACACCTTTTCGTCAGGAATTATTTCCTGATAAAGCTCAGCTAACGTATCAGCAGAATCTGCAGAAACATAGTTTCCATCTGGGTACTTGTAAGCCATATATTGAACCTGCCACTCACACCATTAGTAAACTGTGATGATGTATACTTGGCTGTGAAGAAACATTCATGCTTACTTCTCCAAGGATGATTCCTTGGTTTATGACACACTTGAAGGGCTCTTTTGTTGACACAACACCAATATCATAAAGCACCTGAAATACATATTTTCTGTAAGAAACACATCTTGCAGCATCGATGAAAAAAAATTGGACAATCCATTATTTGATTGTAGGAAGCGCATTGCCAATTTTAATTTTCCGTTGTCCTACTGCAGTGTATGTCTCTAGGAAGTTGGTTGTCATCTCGGCTACATCAACCCTTAACTCATTTTTGGGATTAATAAGGTACAACAAATGAATTTGATATATAGGCTCGTTTCACAAGCATTAGATTAACCTATACAAGCACAAGTCAATAGTAAACCTAAGTGCTTCCTTCTACAAGAAATTGAAAAGTTACTTTATTTGCAAGAGAGGAAAAAAAAAAAAAAAAAAAAAAGAGGACGATAACAACTGGAACAAGGATAGAGATCCACAAAAACAATGATGATGATTGATGAGCAGCTGCATAAACTGGTGCTGTGTGTCAAAAATAATACTAACTAATTCTTCATGTGAATCAAAGAAACTAAAGAAAGCAATGGATTCAGATAACAGACCTTGTGCCAGAATCTTGAATAAAGTAAGTGGAGAACTGCATGTTCAGCACCACCAACATAAACATCAACTGGACTCCAATACCTATAGGCAAAAAAATTCTTAAGAAATAGCAAATATATATATATATATATATATATATATATATATCAGCACAGACAGATACTTGTTTTGGTAAATTCAAATCTTACATTTCTTTTGTCTTATCTACTAACTCTTTGGAGTTCTTTGGATCCATATATCTCAAATAATACCTGAACATTCCAGAAAAAGTTTAGAATATCAGAATATAGAATAAAAACTGAAGCCAACTTTTGGCTCATTGGTTGCTTAAAAAAAAAAAAAAAAACAGGGACAAGCTCCCATCAACCCCACTCAACGTTCATCTCAAAAAAAAAAAAAAGAGTTTATATTCCCTTTCTATTAAATTTTCATTAAGTCACAGCAAATTAGTGCCCAATTATCCCAATAGCTCACTGTTTTCTCCCTAAACAAGGAGAAGGTTAAGAAAATGTTTTGATTTGATTTGAAATAAGAAGTAATACATATATTAATAGCTACTTGATTGTAGCATATTAAAAATAATCATTAAATTTTGTGGAGTCAATGAAAATTGCTATTCTTATCATTGCTGTTCATTGAATAAAAAGATTAAAAAGTTAAATAAAAAACCATGGGAGAGCTCGACATTCCATTACAAGGCTTATGGACATCTGATAAGCAGAATCATAAATAACTGGGTAGAGAAAAGTGCAACATATCAGCGTGGTCTGTCCAGCCAGTGACATCTGTCCTAATTTTTGGGTCTTCTGAGATTGGAAAACTTAACATTTTAGGGTAGCAATAAATGAGTTGCCGGCAGAACCATTTTAAGGTAGAAATAAATATTTTACCAGCAAGAACCAGCCCATTGTGGCATGGTGCTTGTTTCTCTTCTGGCAGGTTTTCCAGATAAAGGATCAGTAGTTTTAACCTGAAAATAAGCCATAAAAAAACATGACATGCAACATAATTAAGAAAAAAAAATATATATATATATATATATACATTGGTGGGAGAAAGGAGAAAACCACAGAAAGAGAGAGCAAACCACAGAGATATGTTCAAGGAAGCGAACAACATATAGCAAAACTACTAACTCATCAAAATTTCCAAGAGACTTTCCCTGGAGTTAGCAGTCCATTAGCAAGCCAAAAGACGTTAAAAGAAGCATAACTGAGATATGTTCTCAGTGTGACAAAATTAATGGACCGTCTTTGCATTTTCTTATAAAAACAGCCACAAAGTAAGACAATTGACCATCTAAGCGCTTTTGAGCATCCCCTGACCGTGAGAAATACCCTCCTTTGGCCCACCTTATTGCCTATAATCATCAAAGTAAACAGAAAATTTCATAAAACTACCGCTCCTGCCTCAACTAGATATAGGGTTCCAAACTTCGACTGGCTTCCCCTACACACACACACACTAAAAAATTGTTACATTCTCTAGAATAAAAATAACTGTAATAAATAAACACAATTTCTCTGTACAAAGCAAATCAGAATCCTGCAGCAAAACATCAGAAGTTCAGGTAATGACTAATATATTACTAAAGATTGTTTGCTAAATACTATCAGAAAATGACACACTACAAACTCTAAAAAGTTGGATTTTACAAGGCACATTAATAATAAGGAAAAAACATACCCAAGAAACAGCTTTTGATAGCGGTGGTTCTCCTGTCCCTGTGGGAGTGAAATCATCCAATTCGGGTAATTTAAGGGGTAAATCAGTCTCAAGAAGTGGAACACTCTCGCTAGTATCCTCCAAGAAAACAACTGGGATAGGTTCCCCCCAATAACGCTGCCGAGCAAAAAGCCAATCCCTTAACTTGTAATTCACCTGAAGAAAGTCCCAGAATATGTCAGCATAATAAACTCCCTCCCCAGTTCACCCCATAACTTTATGCTTTAGATTAAAAGTAGGGAGCACCTTTTTCTTCCCATTTCTAGTTTTTTCAGCCCATTCAATGACTTTGGAAGCTGCTACTTTGCTAGGCAAGCCATTAATGTCAAGACCCGTGGTTGAATTGGATGAATTCAAGATAGTGCCTTCACCTGCATAAGACATTCCTGAATCTCTATAATCTTTACCATCTAGGTTCACAACCCAACGTATAGGAATGTCATATTTAGTGGCAAATTCATAGTCACGAGTGTCATGTGCAGGTACAGCCATAATCGCTCCAGTCCCATAACTGCACCAAAAAGATTATATATTTCAATCACATCAAATGAACATTCTTCAAATGCTTGGTATTAATGAACCCATGGCATGATTTACATCATATAAGAAGCCAGTTTACTTCCTACTCTAGACAATATGCATAGCGGAAAGTTGCAACCTAAGCATACATCAACCAGTCAATAGATAATCCATAAAAGGAGAACAAAATCACACACACCTCCCCAAAACATAATCCGCAACCCATATTGGGATTGCTTCACCATTAGCTGGATTTCTTGCATGGCAGCCACTAAAGACTCCAGTTTTTTCCTTCTGAAGCTCAGTCCTCTCAAGTTCACTCTTTCGTGAGGCAATGTCTTTGTATTCCTCCACCTGTGATAAAGATTTGTCACCTTCCAATTGGCCATGGCAAATGTACAAAACACGAAAAGGAAGAAACGAGCAATACACTTTTACTCTGGGTGAGAGAAACCAATGATGAAAGTAAAGAATGCTCTGGTGCCACAACTAAATATCTGCACCAAACCAGGAAAAAATAATACTTAATTCAGGGACAATGAAGTCAAGCATTCATTGAACATGTATACATGCTGCAGGGAATTCATCAAATGAACAACAATGGAAATATAGGAGAAGAAAAGTACGTTGCACCAAAGATGGTATCAGGCCTCGTGGTATAAACAGTAATTTTTATGTCTCTTTCATTTCCTTCATCATCAAGTACATGAAATTCCATCTCAGCCCCTTCAGATCTCCCTATCCAGTTCCTTTGCATCTCTTTTACACTTTCAGGCCAGTCAAGATCATCCAAGTCTTCAAGAAGACGATCAGCATATGCAGTTATCTTGAGCATCCATTGCCTCATTGGCTGCTTGGTAATAAACAATTACACTGTAAAATTATAAAACCATTCAACAAAAAGAAGTAATGTGAATAGAACAAATGTTTTAAAAGATGAAATAACAGATTGGCACACCTTTCTTATAACTGGATGACCACCACGCTCGCTCACTCCATCTACCACCTCCTCATTGGCTAAAACTGTGCCAAGAGCAGGGCACCAATTGACTGGCACCTCAGCCTGAATGTATAATTAGTAGGCCATCAGATCCAGTTTTAAGGAGGAAATGATAGGATATGATGGTGGACTAGAAATAATCCTGGACCTGATATGCCAATCCTCTCTTCAATAGCTGAAGAAATATCCATTGGGTCCATTTATAGTATTCCGGTTCAATAGTGGAAATTTCACGATCCCAGTCATATGAGAATCCCAATGATTTAAGCTGAAAATGAAGTTAGACATCAACACATTCAGAAAGAACCATACCAACTTTTACTAACATTATGAGGCACATGTTATATTACAAAATATAAGTTAGGCTAAGTGATGCACATAGTATAATGCCAGCTCAAGTGTCTCTTAAATTCTGCTCAAAACATAGTGTAATCTAAGGGAGCTCCTCTCTATGGGCTGTGATTTTTCCACCTGACCTGAAGTGGCTCAACAGTACCCCTTAAGAAGTGAAGATGACTACAATCATTCAACATACCAAATTTTGCATACCACTATAATTAGATATTCAGACTTTTAGCCACTGTATGGCAATACAAAAACAATAAGATTCCATTTGATTACTCTCAATCATTGAGCCATCTGCAATTTTGATGAACATGACAAGTATATGCATATTTTGTCTTGGAGTTTCTCAAAATGATGCTCCAGCTGCTCTAAAAATGTGAGAAAAAAGGTAACAGAAAGCACTTTACAAGATTGAAAACCATTTTGTGACATATGCTGTGCACACCTCAAACAAATATTATTTCATCCGTGCAAAACAAATAGTAAGGACATTACATGACCTGAGATCTGAAGCGGTTAATATTCCTCAATGTTGTGATTTTGGGATGAGTTCCAGTCTGTTAAACACATCATGCGACCATCAATCAATGAGAATGCTAACCATAACAACTGAAATATGTAAACCAGTCAATAATACTGTTAAGCATACCTCTATTGCATATTGTTCAGCAGGTAAGCCAAATGCATCCCATCCCATTGGGTGCAAAACATTGTAACCCTGCATACGTCTGAACCTAGCAAGAATATCAGTGGCAGTATACCCCAACGGATGACCAACATGTAACCCAGATCCACTGCAACAACGCACAACAAATAATCCAAAAAAACCTCATTAGCATAACCCAATTCAATGATTCAATTAATCAATATTTTTTGTTCCTTCCATTTCTATTGATTTCATCTCTTTTTAGTAGATTTGACCAGCTGAAACAGCTTATCAGTGCCAAATCGTTAGAATTAGCAATAGCAATGCAAAATAAGTGTTGATTTTACCTCAACCCCGCAGCCAATTGCTAAAATCAAGGAAGCATAGAAATTATACAACTGGGTTTCCCATATTTGGATTATTAATGGCTAAAACCAAAAGAAAGTTCGGTGAGAAAAAGAGTTACCTAGGATAAGGGAACATGTCAAGCACATAGAACTTAGGTTTAGAGGTGTCAATTTCATCTGGGGTTCGAAAAGTGTGATTATCCTCCCAATAACGCTGCCATTTAGGCTCTATTTCATGGAAAGGATAAGCTCTATTCACCATTGGCTGCTTCTGCCTCTGTTCTCGTTCTTCAACTTCATTCGCTCGTTCACTTACCGAGCTCTTAACTTTAACCTTTTTAAACCCACTACTGCCATAACTGAAGCTATTTCCACATACTCTTCTTGGGATATAACAAATTTTCTTGATGGAAGTGCTGGGTTTTGAAGAATGGGGTTTTTGAGTGAAGAATTGAAACTTCTGGTAATGACAAAGAGATGAAGAAGGAACCATTTGGGTTTGTATGAAAGCTGAAGCATCCATTTTCAAGACATGTAATGTAAATGTGACAGGAGAAGAGTTCAGAGAGGAATTTCTCTTCCTCTTCTTGATAATGCTTGGCGCTTAAATTCTATGGCTGTTGTTTTTGTTGTGGCGTGGTCTTTGGGATATTGGGCTCAACAAGGAACCATGGTGTGAGTCCAATCGCGCCAGGCTTTTCAGCCCAAGCCTTACCTTACCGCCAGGGCAGAGCCAGAAAATTAGATCAAAATAAAAGTCATACATTTAATAATATTAGTTTTTCGAATACCAGTCTTTTTTAACGGAAAATGAATCAATCCGTTAAAAAAATTAAGTAAATACATCCACTAATAGTAGCCTAAATAACTGCTTGTAGGAAAATCATCAATTTATCTATTTTTATTGAAAAATAATTTTAAAAAGATTTAAAAAATTTTATTGAAAAACAGTTTTGAAAAATTTAATTTCAGATGAACCCCTAATATATTTGAACAAAAAAATATCTATTAAGATAAAAAATAAAACTATTCTTAGCAACTCAGTCTGCTAAGAATAGATATTTAAACCAAAAAAAGACTACTATTAGAAAAATACTCAAAGATTGGTTGTATCTCCTTGATGACGCTACTAATTTTCCAGGAAGCAACTTTATTGCGATTATTGCAACAAAAGGCAACCATTAAGGAGTCAGATTTAAAGATCACTTTCTGCAAATTTCTATTTTTTGCAAATTTGACCGCCTCCCTAAGAGCTAAGGCCTCAACAACTAGTATTGATCTTTACTTCATCTTTATAGCGCCAATATGAAGCACCTCCCCCTTTTCGTTTCTGGAAACAAGTATTAATGGAGACTAGTCAAGTGATTCTCTATAGGTGACATCTGTATTGAACTTTACATAACCAAAAGGAGGAAGCCATAACCAAAAGGAGGAAGCCTCCATTTATTCAACTCTCTATTTTCGTAGCTCAACAAAACACGATTTTGACGTCCTGGTGAATTGCCATTTTGCCAATACTTGCTATTCTCTTCGCATCTTCTCTGCTAAGTCCTTCGTTTTTAAAAGATCCAAATCTGTCGAATACCTGTCTTGCTTTATTCAATTTATTGATAATTTATAAAGCAAATTGAAAAAATAATGAAATTATATTTATCACTATTTTCTAAAATAAATTAAAACAAAAAAGAAAAACACAAAAATTTCAAAGATATGTTTCATAATATAACACTGTAAATTATTAGCCTATTGATATCAAACTATATATATACATATATATATATATATATGAAAATTTATTATTAAAAGCAAATTAACAAAATAAAAAGAAAACAATGAATTAAATTATGTTTACCACTATTTCTTTTAAGTAGGCAAAACAACAAAAGAAAAATTTTTAAATTCAAAAATTTATTTGGTAATATTTTATAAGCCATCATAGTATCAAAAACTAAAACCACAAAATTAACATGAAAAAATTATAATCACATATATATCTCATGCAAAATTCAGAAATTTCTCCATTATTATCATATAAGCGCAGTATGTCTAAATAGAATTTCAAGTAATTTTAGATTGTTGAATTGATTGAATAATTATCTAAATTTTTTATAAAATAAGTCACGTTATTTTCCTTACTTATAAAAGAAAAAATTAAAATGTAATATGCGATTTACTAAATTAGATTATATATATTATGACAAAAAAAAAGTTACGAATATTTATAAATAATATGTGATTCACAATATAATAATAAATCCTAAACGACATACAGTAATAAAAATAATCTAAAACCAATTGATTCAATTTTTTATATTTTTTTTATCATTATTTTACAGGGTGTTTTACCATTAATACACAGGATCAAAAAAAATTTAGTATTAAACTCAATATTTAAAATATCAATTTTTAAGATTAATTATATCTACTATTAATTTTCCTAAAAAATATATATATCTACTATTAATACTTAAACAATTAATAAAATTATATAAAAATACAATATAATATTGAGATTTTTAATGTGAGTACATTAATTAAAAAAATATAAAAATTACTTTACGCATCAATTATATAATTAAACAATAGCCAAGTAAGCACATAGTTATATTGAAATTTCTATATTAAGAAATCGATTCAAAAATAATTCTTATTTTTCTCTTAATAATAATAATAACAATAATAAAAATATGAAATCTCAATTGCAATTCATTAACCTTTAATTTTATAGTTCTTTTCAATCTAAATTGAAATTAATCACCTTTAATTTCACAAATAAAAAAATCAAATATATAAAAATACAAAATTAAATATATGTAAAATAATTGATATCCCAAACAAAATATTAAATTTTTTCATGATAACTTAATGAATATTCTAATAAAAAGCTATATGGAACCAAAATTTTGTTTTGTAAGATAAAATATATTATAGACAATAATATAATACATTGTCCTTGCAAAATGTATAGAATTAATTGTATTCAATTAAAAATAAATGTAAAATTAAATAAATAATAAAAATTAATATGCCAAGCATAGTAATTATATATATACTCCCTCCATTCTGAAAAAAGTGGTCATTAAGAAAAAATTATCATTTTTAAGGTAGTAATAATTTTATCATAAGTTGTCAAAAAGACCCCTATTAATTGTAGTATAAATTAGGGAAACATCTCTCATATTTGGAAAATAAAAGAGCAAATTTGTCATTTTACCATTTTTTTTATTGGATTGCCAAATGGTCACCTATTTATGAATAAAACTAACTTTTTTAATGGTCTTTTTTTTCATAATGGAAGAAGTAGATCACAATGCTATATTTAAATGATCATTAATTAAAATTACAAATAAAATAATTTATAAGACTAAATTGAAATACAAAACTTTAATATTATAATTTTAATTCTTAGATAATTGTATATTTTTAATAATATAATATAATATACTATTTTCGTCCCAAAAAAATTGTCTACTATTCGTTTTTAAGATGTCCCAAAATATTTGCCCACTCTAAAAATAGATATGGATATTTATCCATTATATTCTTATTAATTCAAAATTGTATATTCTCAAAATTAATAATAAAAATAGTAATAAATAAGTATATATAATCATATAAATGAGAAAATATAATAATATTTATGAGTTGACGAGTAATTAATGATATTTTCTATAAAATTTAAGAATTAACAAATAATTAATAATATTTTTTTAAATTTGTAAGAAAAAAAAAGTGTATAATTTTTTCCAGACGGATAAAGCAATATAATTGTATAGTGTTTTTTAACCAGCCAAGCACCTGCACTTCCATCTTATTCATCTCCAGAGTTGATATGCGGCCGCCAAGGAAAAACAAAGAAAATTTTGAGTTTTCCATTAGAATAGAATGTCCTCTTTTAACTAGTTGATAAAGATAAATATGAGTCCAACCGACTTAAGGCTTATATTTTAAGAGGGGTAGTTTTGTCATTTCAAATGCAAGAAATGGAGCCCTAGTTGGTGAATTTTGACTATAAAAGGAGAACTTGACTAAGCAATTGCAAAGTATGCTTGAGAAAGCATTAGAATTTTGCTTCTTCACAATCAAATATAAATCATCTAAAAAGGATGCTCTTTCTATCTATCTTCAATGCCTTCAAAGAGTAAATAATGATCATGGGATCTATGGATTGATATTAACATAGCAAGGTGAGTTCCATTCTCATGGCAATGGATAATTTTTGTGGAAAGATTATATGATAATCATGAGATTCATGGATTGATGTGATAATCATGAAATTCATGGATTGATGTTGATGTAGCAAGGTGAGTTCCATTCTCATGGCCATGGATTTCTTTTGTTCTTTTAACTGCAAATCTATAAGCTTATTTATGATCTTTCAATTTTCCTAGGAATTCAAAATGAATATTATAGTAATAAAAGTTTGGGAAATTTTTATCAAAGAATTTAAATATAATTGATAACTTTTATTTATATAAGATACCTATTTGTATAAGATACATAAATTCAAAAGTTCAAATTTTGATAGTATAAATTTAATATCATGTTTTTAACTTAGAATTTTAGGAATACCAACAAGACAGGGTAAATTTTGAGATTTTCATTCTCTAACCATAAATAATTAGGGTAAAAGCGAGGTGGAGTAAATCGTATTTGTAGTGAGAAGATTGAATCTCATCCTCACCTCATTATCATAGACAGGGCGAAGATTCCTTGTCAGGTTTGAGACAAGGCCGGATTCTTCATCGGGGCAGATCAGATAATAATATCTATAATTTTATTAGTAAGTTTTATTTCTATTATTGTTGATAGGATATAGTCATAACTCCAATTGATTTTGGAATTAAAGGAGTTTAATTGAATTAAGTTAAATAGAAGAAGTGACTTATACCAACAATTTTATTAGTAACTTATATTTTTAAGTATGATGTAGAGGATGCAGAGAATTAAGAGGGAGTTTATGATAGCAACAATTGTATTAGTGGCTTAGATTTCCACCATTAAGTATTGAGTTAGATTTCCATCATTAAGTATTGAGTTTAATTTTAAGTAGGATAAAGAAAATTTATTAAAAAAAATAAAGCTCATTTTAACATTTTTTTTTTTTACTTAGAATTTGGTAAAAATTGAAATGAATTGAAATCTATTATGGTACCAACAATTTTATTAATGAATTGAGATTTTTATAATCAGGTATTGAGTTTGAATTCTAGTTAGACTCGAAAAAATTTATCAAAAAATTTAAGTTGAGAAAGTGTCAAGCGTTTGGTAAAATTGAAATTTAAACTCTGAATTTTAAATGCATTTTTTAAATTATAAAAATATTTAAAAATTTAATCATTGTATTCAGTCTATATATTTTAAGTTAAAAATTTTGATTTCTTGGTTTTAATTTAATTTCAGTTGAAACTTTTAATAAGTACATTACTAAAAAATTTAAGGATGCATTTGGAATTATTGTTAGGGGTTAAAAAAGCACTTTTGAAATTTTTTTATTTAATTAATTAATTTTTATTATTTTTAACTGCTTTTTCAAACTCCTTCCAAAAAATAATTCAAATTTATCTGCATCTATTTAAAAATTCTATTGAAAAGTGTTTTTAGAAAACTTAATCCCAAACTAGCGATAAGTGGTGAATAGCTTTATCAAAGACCAATAAGCAAAAATGTATTAAAAAATTGTATATTTATATTATATCTTAAAAAACTTTTAGTAATATTAAAAGCGTTTTTAAAACAAAAATGCTTTGAATTTAAGTCTAAGTCGGAACTAACTTAACAAAAAAAAAAATTGATTATATTTTAAACTTTCAATTTAAATCAAAATACCCAAGTAACATGAACTATATAAGGATTTAGTATTTCTGGATTTGATGGGAAATCTATATTCATTTATAGGTTTTTGATAAGTGAATATGTATGCATAGGAGTTATTTAAGGTAGGTTTAAATTTGTGTTTAAGAATTAATAAAAATTCAACATAATTTTTTATTTTAAATGATAATTGATCTAAACGGATTCGTCCTTTTCTTCACAATTTTTTGTTAGTTTCACCTTTATTGATATTTTGCGGTCTCCTTGGTCGAATCCAAAACACACTCCCAAACTTGGTCTATCTCTTCGACGCTTGTACCAACCTTAATAATCTAAATGCTTGCTCTCAATTACATCCATTTTATTTAGGTTCATTAATCACTAAAACCCTCTCCAATTCACTTCTTAGTGTTAGTAGACAAATTCAAATTAGGACAAAGATGCATTTTAATTTTTCATTTTTAGAACTCATTTTGTTCATAAAATAATATGGAAGAAAACAATTATTCCTCTTAGCTTAATACTCTTTCTATTCTGAAAAAAGTGACAATTAAAAAAGTTAGTTTTGTTCATAAATAAGTGGCTATTTAGCAATCCAATAAAAAAAAAATGATAAAATAGTTAATTTACCATTTCATTTTCTAAGTATGAAAAATATTTCTCTAATTTATACTGCAATTAATAGGGATCTTTTTGACAACTTATCATAAAATTATTATTATCTTAAAAATTGTGATTTTTTCTTAATAGTCACTTTTTTCATAATGGAGAGAGTAGTTACTTAGAGTATCTCCGGTGCGCATCTTTTGTCTAATAAAGAACATCTTAAATGATATTTAAATATAAAAAGTATTCAAGTCCAATAAATTCTTTATATTTTTTCTTCATTTTCCTATAAGTATTTAATGTCTTAATCTTTTTTTCTCCTGTCTTTTTATTACATTTCATTTTTTTTACTTTATTATTTTTCCTTTAATAAAAAGATAGCATCAATTAATAACATTCATAGAAAATTAAAATTTAGTTCTATAAATGTAGAGAGTCAAACTAACTCTTTAATTTATATTTTGAAGAAAGAATTTGTTTGAATCTCTTATTGAAAATGACTCTTTATATTTCCTCCGTTTCATAAATAAAAAAAAAAAAAGTATATTTTGACTTTCACACATATTAACAAATATATAATTAATAAAGATAAATTAATAAATTTTTGCTAATATTTTCTTAATATACATTTTCACTAATAATAAATGATTATTGAAAATGAAAATGAACTTTAATTTAGAACAAATGAAAAAAAAATGAACCTATTATTATGGATCGAAAGAAGTAACAAAAAGTTTAATTTAAATAAAAAATTCATTGAGAATGCTGTGAAGTTGAAGGTATATTTCAATGGAAGGATTGATTCCACTAAATTATCCATTAATTGGTTTCTCTTTTTGCAACATCTGATTCTTTTAACACGCAACGAACCTTCCGAAAAATCCATCTGAAATTTCTTATCTAAACCTTGGTTTCTCTCTCTCTTTCTCCTAAAGGTATCAAGATATTTTTCTTCTTTTGATCTGTCGATTATACAATGATAAAGCTATTATTGATTGGCAACTCCCAAAAATGCTGCTTATTGGAGTTGTAGCAATGTCAAGTAAAAAATCTTGGAAACAAAGAACGAAAATTTAGCTGCGTTTTCTCCAGCTGCCACTTCAAGTAGTAGCTTCCTAATGACTTCTTGCTGGGATTATATTAGCTCTTTCAAATCTTTAACTGCCTGTTCAATTGCATATATTATCATTTTCTTGATCTGTAGCATAGAAAGAAGAAAACAACTTAGACATATAAATCATGTTTATCAAAATTCACCGATTATAAATGTATTAGAAACAAAAATAATGTTAAATTCATTGATTAGAAGTGCATCATAGCAGAACAGAGTTTCACCTCAAGTTTGTCTTCTCTAGCTCTATGGTTTTTTGGAAGCTGCCGGAACTCCTCAGTTAACCTAAGGCACTCATGGACGTTTTCAGGGGAGACGAAATCCACTGCAACTTTTGTACATGACTGTTCCGTGGGAGGAAAAGAAAATTATTTGTAAATAGATATCCAAGAACACAATGCAAGATTGTTTATGTATCAATATTCTAATCTATCACAAAACATAGTTTCTTCAATCTATGATTTTTGGGCACAATTTATGTCATCTTGTGCATATGAAATTTGGTATAATCACATAACTTTATGAAAAGGATTTTGCAGAAAAGATTCTCAAG
Source organism: Reutealis trisperma (assembly GCA_947687605.1). Taxonomy (NCBI): domain Eukaryota; kingdom Viridiplantae; phylum Streptophyta; class Magnoliopsida; order Malpighiales; family Euphorbiaceae; genus Reutealis; species Reutealis trisperma. The sequence continues at coordinate 4,436,287 of CANTUT010000032.1, forward strand.
ATTTACCTTGAGATTCCTGACTTGATGTGGACATCCAGCAGGAATAAATACGGCTTCTCCGACTCTTTGTTCAAAAGTCCAAGGTTCAATTCCTACAAGTACACAATTGGAGTGATTGTGCAACAAAGTAAGCAGTTAAATCTAAAAAAAAATAAAAAAGAAAAAAAAATAAACTAACCAAATTCCTCCTTCAACTTCTTTTTATGCTCCAAAGTTAAATAAAAACACTGGTCATGAATTGGATGGACGACCTACTTGCAATCAAGTTTGTCAGTAAAAATCACAAATGACTAGGTGAAAAAAAGCTCAGCAGAAATTACCTGTTCTACCGGAGAACAGAACGTGTGCCTAAATTCCGTGCAGTGCTTTCTTAGATATTGTTCTAACTTCGGGACATCCTCCCTTCTAAATATGTCCCACAATGCACCACCAAACGTCTCCTCTGTTTCACCTTTAATGTGCAAATCAGGGACCGTAGCTTCTGTTGGCTTATTGTGGGAAATCTCATTAATTTCAGAGCGGTTCTTCTCTGGGTCAGTAATTTTTGATTCACCCATCTCTTTCCAGCTACCATTGCGCTCATCAAGTTGTTCAATAGGATGATCCTCTACCTTGACTCTGTGCAGACGTTCTTTCTCATCTTGTGCCCTATGTTTCCTTTTCAGATGCCCCATGGCAGTGCACTGTTCTTCACTTAAAGCTACCTCCGCAGTATGTGTCAAAATATTCACCTATATCAATTAATAAATTTTGCCTTAAAAAAGGTGAATACAGCACTAGAAAGAAACCAGCAAGGAATACATGAGCCCATTTAAAGGCTCTCGGTATCATACCGACAGTTTGCAAACTACAGCTTGCTTATTAACCACTGGCATTGTAAAGCCACTTGTCACAAAAATGACTTGACAGTGTGGTAAATTCCAAATGACTTGACAGTTTACATCACAGTTTCTCAGGCACCCTTTACAAAAGGAGAGAATAAATTGCACAACATTTGAGACACTAGTTGACAGAGATAAACATTTGCTTAAAATGGAAGATTCAAATTCATTCTTGACATTAATTTTTAAATGACAAGTGTAACAGAAAAATTTAACATAAGGTGGTTCTTTACTTGAGCAATCATCTGTCTGAACACATAGTGCACAGAATACTAAATAGCATGACTGATATTTTAGGCGTACCGCATCTGACATATCACAATGAAGTTTGGTCACAGAGTCGCCCCTTCCAAGCTCTTCTTTTGTTCCATAAGCAATGTAAGTTTTTGGACCCAAGTCTGGTTTGAGTAGACCTGGCGGAAATTTCACAGCGATGTTAAGGATGCCAGCCTTGGGATCACTATATTCTTGGAAAGGCAACGCACTGATAAACTCATCGCAATGGCGTGGCAAAAGGTCTTCAAACTTATCAGACGGGGGCCAATCCTTCAGCTTCAGCATCTCAGGCCAAAAGTTTCCATATCTTCTCCCTTCTGTATAGCCCTTGAAAAATTGACGAGTATTAATCTCCACCTGAATGTTTTGACAAAATCAGCAGTCTCGAGTAAAAAGTAAACAGAAGGATAAATAAAAGAAGTCACATATAGTTCAGAAAATACATCAGCACAAAACAAACTCTCTCTCTTTACTGTAACTTTTTAAGAAAAACATATGATCCTCTTGGTCATGAGATACAATGTTTTGGCTAAAAAATAAATGTGCTAGGTAGGACAGTGTTGCTAACCTCACAACAAGCCAGGCAATCAATTGCCTTCACTTCAGACATCTTAGCACTAATCTCTGAGTCCACATTTTCACATAATGCTCGCCACATGACCATCGGCTCCCAGCTCAAATGTCTTGTTAGCTCAAGAGCATCACGAACTATAACAGGTTCTCCTTCAACCCAGTGCTTTTGAAAGTGAAAAAGCTCTTCATCCTCTTGAATCCCATTCAAAGAAGGATAATACAAGTAATTGTCATTCGATCCTTCTCTAGAAGCTGCTATTCGCAACATCTCTCTCCCTGCTTTGGAATATTTGCATATTAAGTTCGTCCTTTCACTGTCGGAAAACCCAAACAATTCTCCTGCCTTCTTTTTCAACTCTGAAATCCATCCCATTGGAAGGATACGCTTTAACTCCAGTAAACAATCACCACAACCACCCATTTCTTTTGGGGCACAAGAAATGCTCCCATCATTGTTGGCATCCCACAGCACAACTTGTGGTTCACTTTGATCCTTAGGATATCCAAAATCACAAGGCAGTATATCTCCACCATGCATATAATCAGAGCCTCGGTTTACATATTGAAACTTTATTTCAGCACGACTCAACAAGCTTCCTTCACGAATTTCTTGACAACACCTGAGACATAGTTCATAATTGCATTTTGGACAGCTGCGGTGGAAGTCAACAATAGAAGTTGCACAGTGGTTGCTGCACCAAGAGCCACAAAATTCCATTAATAAGTTTAAAGTTAAATAATAAAATAATCTCATTTTTGTTTTTAGCTCAATGAGGGAGGCTTACCAAAAGACACGCTCATCATTGGTACAGAAGTTCTCTGCTATCTCAGGGAGGAAACCTGGTTACATGAACATTCCATAATTTATCAGCAGGAAAAGAAATTTAAACACAATAACTAGTAGGCTAATAAGAAACAAAATGTACCAAGAATGCTAGCCTCAGTTTGCATCTCTTGATTTTGTTCTTCGCATATTTGTCCCAAAAAGGGAAGCAGTAGCTTAATCAGATATTGCAGATGCTGAACCTTTTCACTGTTGGCGACGTCCCTTTTTGACGTCTGAAAGTGAGAAATATCATGAATCTAGTTAGAAGAAAAACTTCCAATCACTATTCAGCACTGCAAGGGCAAGAGTTGTCATAGGACCCTGTTCTAATGGCATAGTGCAGTCTTCTTCCCTTTTTTCATCAGTTAGCTCGATTAACTAGCCTAATAAAGGTTTTGCTTAGTTACTGATATCCTCAAAAAAAAAATTGGGTAGATGGGGGACCGGATAGAATCTAACCTTAATCAACCCACTGGAGTGCAAACACATGTTGCAGTTGCAATTTCTACGGCAAAATGGACATTGTTCTGCAATTTCTTCTTCTGTGAGCTCTGGATACCTACATACAATATAGCAGAAATGTGTATACAGTACACCAAGCAAACTTCTAAGGTTATTAAACCAAAACAATGTCAAAGATTCTGGCCTAAAAGCATACCATTGTTTGATACATTGGACACAATACATTTTGCTTTCACACTTCTTACAAGGGACAACAATTTTTCTTTCATTTTTCATGCACTGATGACACTTTGGGCGCGCTTCTATTTTGGCCTGCTTGAAGGAAGAAATACTATCATCCTTCAGTTACAAAATTAAACTAAGAACTTTGGCAAAAAAAAAAGAAAAAAAAAACTTTCAGTATCAAGGAAAAAGGATACAAGCATAGCGGATAAGCAGTGGTTAGATAAAAAACCTTCACATTTCTCATTCCACGTATACTGTTGGTACTGACATCACTTTTTGCTGAGGTAGAAGTTGATGAAGAGGATGAAGTTCGGAAAGAAGCATTTGTAAAATCTACATGTTCCTCGTTGGTATCGATGGAATTTCTCTTGGTTATCTCACTAACTGAATTTCTAGCTCTTCTGCGTTCTCTAATATTTATAATACACATTTGCTCTAAGTCTTCATCTTCTGAATCATCGTTTAAATCTACACCTATAAAACTAGGTCTCTTATTTAAGGCACTCCGCCGCTTCTTTGGGATGCCATTAGCCTTCAAGAATTCAAAATCAGGAGTAATCCTTACTTCCTTAAATGAAGTTGAAATTTTTGCTCTTGTTGAGGGCGACCACTCATCATCATCATCATCTTCTTGCTCCTGTTTCCATATTTTCTGTTGAAGGTTTTTCTCAAATCGTCTCTTGGATCCACGCAAGGGTTTTCTCATTCCCCGCATTTCATGATCATTATCACGGCTGAAACGATCTCGCTTAGACATCACAGCAGCCATCACAACTGGAGATACAATGGGGAAAGATAAAAGTCTTAAGTACCAAAATCCAGAGTTGAGTTAAATCAAAATTAACCTTTTTCTAGCAAAAAAGAAAAAAAAATCCATAGTTGATTCTTAATTCATCATGAACTGCGCTTTAATATGCATTGCAGTCCATGTACATAATATAAAGAAACTTGGAAGCCAATAATAACCAGATAATTGAATTGAAGGCAATAACCAAAACAACAGCAGCGGTTGAATTGACCAAGGTTAACATAGCTAAAACATTCGATATAACAATCAAATTGTATCCTCATAATCAACACAGAATCGAAAACTTGCAACAATCAGATTCAAATTCTAATAACAATATAATCGAAAAAACAAAACCCTGATCGATTACCGAAATTGAGATTGAAACGAACGTCGATTCTTTGAAATTGCAGATTCAGGAGAGTGAAGGTCTAGTGACCCTGTTCATCCAGAATCCGATTCAAGATTGAAAAAGAAAAAGAAAAAGAAAAACGAAAACTGAGAAAACCATGTGCGTTAATACAAGAGGTTGAGAGTTGGGATTTTAGGGAGAGAGAAAGAGAGAGGCGTTGTTGATGAATTTAAAGCAAATACTACAATAGAATAGGAGCGCAGCTTTAACGCAACGCACCCACCCCACAGTCATCAGTCACAACCACAGCGTATCGAAATCGATATCGGGCTTCGGTGCTTTGTTGGGCCTCATAACGAGGATTTCCATCGGTAAAAACTATTTAATACATTATCATCCCACGTTTATTCGGGATGCGTGTGATGCAATCTCTTTTTTTGATGGTATAGAGTCTTTTTAATTAAATTGCTTCTCAAGTATAGAGTCTTAGAGACACACATTGTCAGTCTGGAAGACGAATCCCTTGTTGATGTCTCCTTATCCAAATTGAATTTGGATCTTCAAGTAGCAGTCATTGGTTGGTTGGGTTGTTAGCTCTGTCCTTCTGGATTTGACAAATTTACAATTTTTTTTTAAATACTTTACCTTATTTTTTGCTATGTAAAATTAAAATACTTAAATGTCTTATCATATTTTAAAAATAATATACATTCAATTATTTTATAATATATTTTTATCAAGAAGTTATTAAAATCAAAATTCACGCTTTTTAAATCTTTTTGTTAGGATTCCATTTAAAATTAGGGCACCACTTGTTCTTAAGTTTATTTATTGAGTATTACGGTTATTTTTTGTTTTCTTAAAACAGTTACTATTTGTTTAGATAAAATGACTAAATTATTTTATTAAAAATAATATTTAAATAAGAATAAATATTAAAATTTATCTTTAACGGCCATTATTAAATATATAAATAACAAACACTAATAATAATTTTATCACACTTAATACTAATAAATTATCAGCTAATCACTTTTACAAATAACATAACTAAACAAGATATCTCCATGAATAACTTTGATCATAAAAGAATCTCCAAAATTCCTAATTCAAATAATAAGGTGGAGGGAAGGAATTTATGAAAAGGCAAAAAATTATCAAATAGGTTATTAATTATTTTTATTTTTTAAGTATTAAGGAAGAGATTTAGCTTGTATAGGTAACTTGATAAATAAAAAATAGATAAAAATATGCTTTTTTTTTCACATGGACTGAGAAATGGAAGGCAATTTTTTCTGTTTTTGGTAGAAAATCAAGCAAATAAAGGAAATTTTATGCAAAAGACAAAAATAAATTTCATCTATCATGAGGAGGAGACCTTTGATGAGTGATCAGAATTTGTCCCACTCGTGTTCCTTCAATCGCAGAAGCCCACGCGCTTGGAGCACCGACCCACCGATCACGCTTGAATTCGTGAAGGTGCACGCTTACTATCTGACATTAAAATTTTAGAAACGATCGATCAATTTCGTAAATCTATGCGATAAATTCAAAGATGCTTAAACAAATTAAGAAACTAATTTATAGAACAGAAAAGGTATTGTTGATGCTAAACAAGATGTTTTTTACCACTACAAAGCCCTCCAAAGCCAGAGTCTCTTCGGCTTTTAAAAAGTTTTAAGCTGGCCCTTTAATAATAAGTAGTAGTAATTAAAATGGAATGGGAGACTGAAGAAAGATTACGTTAATAAATATTGAATAATGTTCGAGGATCATAGGGCGCCCCTGGTATTGGAAACAAACTACCTGCTACTGCCCTTTGCTCCATTGGATTTCGTCTTCCAATCCAATGTAATTATGGTAAGATCACACCAATACAAGAAAGAGAGAGAGAGCATTGGACTAAAAATTTCAAAATTAATAAATTATTATTACTTCCTAATTGGTTTCATGTGTGTTAAGGGTATTTTCTATTATTACTTTATTTTTTAAATAAAATAATTTATTTTATTTGTGAAAAAATGATTTTTTATGAAAAATAATAATTATATTTATATTTTTTTATAATTCTTTTTAGTTATGAAAAAATTTTTAATTTTATGAAAATATAGTTTTTTTTTGGCAAAACAATAATTTTGCAAAAAAAAATCATAATTAAAAAAAGGCTCTCTTGCAAAAAAAAATATAATCTTCTTATATTTTTTAATAAATTAAATTATTTTTTATATAAAGTTTATAGATATATAAATTCAGAATACTACTTTAATTAGCATTTCTCATTTTTAATTAGTGAAATATAATAGCAAATTATTTTAATTATAATACTTTAAATATTTTAATTGTATTTATTATTTATAACTATTCATATACTTTATTTTAAAACAAAGGAATATAAAAATTTACTTATACAATGCTTTTTATAAGAAGAGTGATTTTTTTAAAAAGAGTAATATTTTTTCATAATTATAAAATTATTTTTTCTTTTAAAATTATTATTTTGTATAAAATAAATTATATAAAAAATTATATTTTCATAAAATTAAAAATTTATTCACAATTAAATAAAATTATGAAAAAATATTTAATTTTAAAAAAAATATAAATAAAATTATAATTTTTTTCTAAAAAAAATTATTTTTTCACAATAAAATAAGTCATTTTATTTAAAAATAAAATAACCATAAAAAACATCTTGTTTTAAGACCCAAAAAACATTCAATTAATCTGTTTTGTTTTGTCAATTTAATACTTGAACATAAAATTATAAACTCAAATTCAAGGTCAAAACGAGATTAAATAAAACAAAATCATCATTAAATATTGTTTTCAACCAACATTTTCCTTTCACAAATTGACTAAACTAATACATCAAATATCCAATTAATATACTTTTTTTTTTTTTTTTGGGTGGCACGAAAGACACTGTATTTGCTGGCATTTCCCTGATTACATACCACGGAACGTACGTACATAGACTAAAGTGTAATGTATAGTATACAAAAAAAAAAAAAAAAAAAAATTCCCTAAATACAGAAATATCTTTAGTTTGTACTTGTACAAACAATACAAGGAATGGACTGCTCTCTATCATATACTCAAATAATCTACATCCATCCTGGATAAACATACCATTCAAACAGTTGACACCACAAAATCCAGAGCTTTCATTTCATCTATGGAATATTTGAATGCTTGTATAACTGGCCTCTTCTCTCTTCTTCCCCCTATACAACACGAACCGCACTGGTCTTGACCCGTTGAATTTACAACGTTGCTAGTCTATGCCTAGTTTTGCAACCTGTCAAACGTACTGCGAGATTGAAGTCCCACACTAACTTTTAAGGCTCTGGATGTCCCTTAACAACCTCAGTCAGTGAGGGTGAGGAGGCACCACTAATTCTGCTGGGCACAGGTGTATTTCTTCGTGATTGGCGTTTTGTAGGAACTAGCACGCTCTCATTTTCCAATTTTTCACTTATATAGTCATCTTCATCATCATCATCTTCAACTTTGAAAACTGGGTGCACATACGCATCTTGAAGGTATGCTTTCAAATTCAGGTGCGGTTCCCTTGCACGTTCCAGGGTATCTCTCATCATTGCTTCCTGAGAGCCAACAAACAAGAACTATGATAACTATCATCTTGAGTAAAATCCCCATACAAATCTACTCAACAGCAAGATTTAATTAGATCTCTGCACCATGAGACACCTTTTTTTAAAGCATAAACCAGGTATTCCCTAGGACATGAGACATTTCCCTTGAAAAGCATAGCATAACTGAAATTGATGGCTTCTGAAAATAGGACAGAAACATGTACATGTTTTCCAGTATTTTCAATACCAAATATATTAAACTAAGATTTGTTATCTCAGTCTTGAAGTGTATTAGAAGTATAAAACCAACTCAAGATCACAAATCAACTAGAAGCCCTTAAAGGAAGGAAAAAAAAAGGAACAAATACTCTGGCATGCACAAAAAAAAGGTAATTCAACATTAACAAAGCATCAATTATCATGCAATAGCAAAATAGTAACATACCTGTAATGGATACTTAACAAATGCAGGTTCATAACGACCTTTGCAGAATCTATGAAACCATATAGTGAGAATAGGGAGGGCAATGAGAAATGGTGTTAACTGGGCATTATGTTTCGTGCTCAATAGTCCGATCATAAGCACCTGTGAGATTACCAATGCAGTGATAACACGTGCATGAACATCAGGCCAGAATGCTGCAGCACTCTCGTACTCTTGGTTGTAAACATTTATGATCTGCAATTTTTACAGAAAAGAGAGACTTAAGGCATAACTTAAAATCCAAGTTTCGAGTCAGTCCAAATTAATGCAGACAGATGTTAGTTTACTTTCTGCACAAGCAACAACATGTAAGAGAATCCCACATAATTTTAGTTATATATCTTGATTCTACGTATTTGTTTTACAATTGCCCCAAATTTGGTTTTCCTACTATTGTCTTGGTGCAACAACCATGTTTTTGTACTATAAAGAAGGGGAAAGAATATCTGAAACAAAGGAAATCAATTAGTTATTCATCAAAGTATTGCTTATTTAATGATCAGAATTAGATGAGAATATAGAGCTCAGAACAGAGGCAGAGAATAAAAATTCATTTAGTTGCATCAAAGCATTCATAAGGCTTCTATAAAAGAAAGCAACCAAATTGACAAGTGAAGAGCTATTGTTAGAAATCACATTTTGCAGTAAATATGAGGAATTCTTTGTAATCCCTTCTTTTCTCACCACCTTGACATATTATTTGAGGCTTTTCTCATATTCAACTTCAATTTCAAGTAAAAAATAAAAGCACACGAGCTTCAAAAAGGTTAACGCCTAATGGCAACAACATATTTCTAACAGAATATGTTTTTCACTCAACAGCTGCCTCTGCTATCCACACTACCACTGTTCTACTTAACAATATTTAAAATGTTTCAATGATTAAAAGACGACCATATGCAATTGAAATTGTTCTTTATGTTGAACAATATGTAACCAGAAACTCATGTCCTTTACCTGATGACGAAAAACGACATAAGCAAACGCAAAGAACACTATTATGAATGGGAGGATTGCAGGTGTCACTGTTGCATATACAAGACCTAACAAGAAATAGAATTGTATACGAGGTTCTCCAGTGTTGAAACCAAGACTTCCGGGATCCATAGCCTCTTCCCTATCCTTTTCAGTCTTCACCAGGAATAGATTCTTCAGGTGGAAGATTATTAGTGGTTTTAACATTAAAACTTCTCCAGCTATTCCAGCCCATCCATCAACCATTATGTAGGTTATGAAGAAAGTTGCTTTCATTGGAATAGCCACACCGATTGTTTTAGGAATTCTGCACAATGTATAAATAAAGAATGATAAATGAGAATTTCTCACTGCAAAAGATAAAATGAATGAACATATTCAACCTAGACTTTGCTTGATCGCGTGAAAGAGATAAATCCTGAACGAATAAAGCCTAATAAAATCACAAAGAGATTTGAAATTTAAGGACAGTAAGCTAATCAACATTCTCTGAGTTATGGAGTGGATAGGTAATATATATTTTTAAATTATTGAAAATAATTTGAGGACACGTGCCCTGAATATGAATCATGTAACACACACTAAGAAAGAGACAAATTTAGGTCAAAGGTTAAAGTTTTGCAGGGGCAACTTAGGGAGAACACAAACTAGACTGGCCAAAGACATAAATCCAGATAAAACAAATTTAATAATCTCCTTTCCCAACCCCTCTCCACCTCTCTCTTCCTAAAACTGTCCCTGATGAGTGCAGACACAATGAAAGGCTATTAGCCATTCAGAATTCATAATGTTAATTTTGGTGCATAACAATGTCCACCAGTTCCTAAGAAATGGCAGCATAAGAAGCCCATAGTAACCAATCACTCTGTAGAGGAAACATTAAAGAAAGAATAAGCAAATTAATTTGAAGAGAATAACATACTCGTTAGCAGACTGCTTCATAAAAGACTTGAGTTGTTCAAGTGCAGTCCCAGCGATTATGCTGCCAAGGAATACATTTACAATGTTGAAAAAATAATATCGTGCTGCTGATCTCCTTTCCAGAGATGACAGAGAGTTGAAGCCTTCAAATTTAGACATGATCATCAATATTGTTGGCAGGAAGATGAGGAAAAGCTTCAATACAATGCCCGGAAGAAGACCTTGGATCAATGATTTAATAAATTTTCTGCATGATTAATAAAAAAAGGGTAATTATAACTCTGAAACCTTATTGTCAACAGAATATGTCATTGAGGATCACTAACATTTCAATAATGGGCTTCAGAAAGGGGGCTGCCTTCTCAATTCCCTCAATGTTTGCAAGAGCTTGCACAAATCCAATTGGGATCATGAAACAGAAGGTAAGGAAAAAGAATGCGACACCCATTATCAACCTCCTAATTGTGAGCTCAACATATGGTATGGCTAGGTTTTGCCAATATACATCACGTGGCTCTGCAGCCCACTCTGTCAACCACAAAGTTGGATTTCTCGATTGTTGAGTTTGTGCACAAACAGCTGCACCCCATCGGCTTTTGAATGAAACAAATGCTGCTGGCATGATAGACTTTGGATCCTCTTTAACCCTTTCCCTCTCTTTTGCTATCTGAATTATAGGAGGAACATTCATGATATTAAAAAAAAAAAAAAAAAAAAAAAAAAAGAAGAAGAAGAAGAAGAAGAAGAAGTTAAAGAGCTTTGATACTGATCAAAATATTACAAATAAAAAGACAAACTTATTTAAATGCAGAATCTAAAATCATATTCAAGAATAAGTAATTGGACATACTTAGATCATCTTTCATCATAAGCATGAAAATCCAAATTTTGACTCTCTCAAAATAAGAAATTAGCCCAAAGAAATGGTGAACATTTTTCCCCTCATATAGCCACTTGGTATGACTATGTCAATGAGCAAACATATGTTTCACAAATTTAATAGACAAAATCGCCTGCCAAGTGTAAATATTACTACCAACAGGGCAGACAATGCTACTGTATTAACTTTTGGTATGACAAACACAAGTATAGCCATAAACATGGATGGACAGAAAATTAGGAAGGCAACATTGCAAAGCAATTTTATTTCTTTCAAGCGACTTGCTGCAAGTAGATTGTCAGATATATATGCTTAAAAGCAACTAATTGGAAACAAACAGTCTCTAAGAAGCTTAAGGTAGAACATACTTCTGTTGATAGTTTCTGAATCTCTGATGTGTAATGGTCAATTGCATCCACCTTTTGCCCCCAAAGCCCAAGAAAACCAGTCTGAGAGTAAAGACATTTAAAAACTAAGCTCAGATAAAAATTAAGTTTTTTAGAAAAGAAGGGAAAAAGAGGGAGAAGGGGGACATCAAGTTGATTTGGACATGAGGCAGTAGTTTCTAAAGACATATCAGACTCCATTCAAAAGTACCTTCTTGAAAGGCCTCTGCGATTCATTCCTAGAATACTTAAGTTGGTAGTAGTCAAGCCAGTTCTGCGTATTTTTCTTCTTCTTGACCAATTTGGCTAGTTTGTTTGCATTATATACTACCTGCACAAAATTTTCTAAACTTCAAAATAGTGCAACAGAACAAAGATATCAACTGTGTGAAATCCACCACCATCCATTCACACAAATAATTTTTGATACTGTAAAACTTCATGATTCCCTACAACGGATTGATCAAACAACTAAAGTAACTCTGTGCCAAAGATTTGAAGAATTTGAGCTGGAATCTACCTGATGCATAAGATAGTGATCTGGATGATTGACCAGAAAAAAGTGCTCCACAAGCTCGCTAACAGATTCATCAGGATCTGGTGGTACATTCCTAACAAGGACCTGTGGAGTGAATTCCATGATACAAGTTTGTTATGTAGGAGCATGCTGCTGAGAAAAAAAAAAAAAGGGGAAAAAGAAAGAAAGAAAGGTCTCATACAAATCTGAAGGTGTTATAACCTGTAAAGTCCAAGTGTTTGTACAAAGACAGGAAAAAGTACTCTCCAATTTGACAATTACTTCAAAATCACAATTTTTTGAAAATTGGAAAAAGTAGAACAAACTCAATAATGAAGAACTAATTCTAAATGTTAATTAACTGGATATAGAAAATAATTTTCTTACAGTAAATTGATCAGGACGACGTCTTTCTGAGGCAAGAAATTGCAACCGCATTGTAGCAACTTTCTCATACTCCTTGATTAACACATAGCATGTCCAAAATGTAAAGGCGTAAGCCATCACTATATGTGCCCAAAATCTGAAATACAAGGATTAATACGATCACTACAATATTTAGCTGAAATCCAAGGATTAACATGATTACTACAATATTTAGTTTATCAAAGCTAAGGAAAAAAGTGGCTCAAGAATCCTATGACATGACTCACAAAAGCACAACTGGAAAGAAAACAATAATTCTCTATTTGGAAACTCAGATTTTGCAAGAATTCAATTCAAATGAATTATATTTCATCAATTTTCATGTTTGGAAGGATATAATTTATAGAATTTGATTCTTTTAGTATTAAAAAGAAATGAATTTGAAGTAAAAAATTAATTTAATTAAGACTTGATTTAAAGCCAAATTACACAAATGTATCATAATCACCTAAAGTTCCAATATCATTAGTTCTTGGTATGTTAATATAGGTAATTAAGAAAATAAAACAAATTTATTTTGTTATCTATATACACAATGTTTGCAACAATTTTTTCATAGGAATTCAATTCAACTCTATTAATAGAATAGAATTTAATTCTTTCAAATAAGTTTTTCCAAACAGAGCCTAACGAACACTATAATGGTGCTTGCAAAACCAAAACTACAATGATCTGAAAGTTATCACATTAACTGATATACAATGGTAGGCTAATATAATCCATTTTTTATGAAAAAATAATTACTCACTTTTAAGGAGATGCATTCATACCTTTGTGATCCAAGTGGGATATTCGAAATGGAAAGCTTGTCAATGTCGCTGGAAGTTACATTAGACAGTTTAGCTAGCTCCAATGTGCTATTTGTCCAATTAACTGGAACCAAAACAGCCCAAGCAACGAATGCAATAGGAACAAAAATCTTTAGTCTGCATCATAAAAACAAAGCAACCACCAAAAGAAAAAAAAAAAAAAAAAGAGCTCAGTGCCAAATAGTATAATACCAAAAATACAATTACAGAAACACCATAAAACTAACTTTATTATACCCTATTAAGTAAATCCGCAAGTAAACAGCAGAGTCCAACCCCGCATGCTCAATAAGCTCAGGCTCTGGCATTTTTAATGCTTGAGGCATCCAATTTAGAAATCTCAGATACGCCCTATAATCTAAATTGACAAACCTCCTCACAAACGCTCCTGAGTGCGTAGGACTATTCCTTAAGCCTTTTAGATACCATTTTGGGAAGTAGACCCTATCATTGAAGGGCTGCAGCCTTAAAATTGCGAATGCTAAAAGGAAAATAAATGCACTCAGAAGATTTACGGCCGCTGAAAGCCCTATATCCCCTAGTGTTGCCATTTATCAAGATCTGCACAACAAAAAATAAATTAAGGAAAATCCTCATCCTGCAACTCTAGCATCTCTAGCTTCAAAAGTTAAATCAAAACCTCAAAAACAAAAAAGCAAAAAAAAAAAAAAGAGAGAAAATAAAATTCTTACTTGTCTGACTATCAATTTCTCTGTTTCAACCGCAAAGGTTTTTAAGTTTCCCCGCAAAACAGGAAAGCTAAGAAATCTACTAGAGAAATTTGGATTGCTTTTCAACTCAACCAAAGCAACAGAATGATTCCCCACTCCGTTTGAAAAGGATAAGTAGCAGGCACGCTACCATACACGCCTTTACTTGGGATAATGAAACCAAAAAATAGAAGAACACAAAAGAAGAAAAAAGAGTGAAATCCAGAAATAGGTATCGTTTGTAGAGTAGCCACTATGTTCTGAACTTTGATTTGAAGAGAAGATGCGACAGATAAGTTTGTTCGTCAATGTAATGCTTTCGATGTGAACGTTTTTGGGGATACTTAGAGGACTGTCGAGACTTTTTATTTTTTAATTATTATTTCTTTATTTTTTAAAGCTAAGTGAGATAAATCAAAATTAGATTTTTTTTTTTTTTATTTCTAGTTTATCTTAATAGAAGGGTCATTATCTTACCACAAAATGTCGGCAAATTGCCACGTGGTATCATCAACGGATACTTTGCATCGATTTCTGGATTTTTGCGCCAAAAAGGAAGAGTATTTTAAGCGATATTTTGGGGAGTGGCATGCACGATCCAATAGAATTGGAGATTAGTGGTTGATTTTGGTAATAATGGGTTGCGGAAGAGTGTCATTTATTTAACAGAATGTAGTGTACAGTGGTGCCGCGTGGAGAAAGCGTACGTTGCGTGGATGTGTCTGCATTTGACAGCAAATGTTGGTTGGAGCTAACCGGCCGCGAAAGATTTTAAAGAGTAAAGAAAGACTCTGACACTCAATCGAGTATCGGCTACTTTTCCAGCCGTTTTGACTGTTGAATATTAAAGACAAGCGCGAAATTGACAGTTTTCTTCTATTTTCTGTTGCCACGAAGAACTTTAAAAAAAAATTACTTTTTTTTTTTTTTCTTTATTGAGAAATTATTTATTTATAGGTGCTGGAGTAGACTATAATTTTTTTTTATTGATTAAATTTAAAGATATCTCAAGAATTATTGTTTGAATGAGTAACAAAATATTACCAATAAAATTTTAGTTTAAAAATTAAAATGTTGAAATATTATATATACTTTCTAATATTAAAATATTTATCATTTAAAATTTTAGCATGTAAATTAATAAAATTATTAAATTATTATTATTTTAAAAGAAAAATATTAAAATATTATTTATTGGTTTTGACAGCAAAAGCATTCTATTATATTTTTTTTATTTATATTAAATTGTATTATTTAATATAATTGTTACATTTATATCTATATAGTATATAATAATGTATTTGTTAGGAAAGAAATGTGAAAGGGAGAAAAATAAGAATTAATATATTGTTGTTTTTGGAAATTTTAATTAATTCCAAATAATTCATACATATTTAAAAAAAAAAAAAAAAAAAGGTGGAATTGGTTTTGGTGGGTTTGTGAATCATACTACTCAGGTGTCCCGCCATTTAGGAATGTTAGTTAAATTCTCCTGTTTTCTGCCTTCTAAATCAAAATTGCATGACTATTATTACTAACTGCTCATGAACACATGTAGCAAGTAGGTTGAAGATGAGTTGCTCACCGACTTAAAGACAGCGTCAAATCCGTGGATAGGGTAAAAGCATGTAAAAAAGACAGCCCCATTCCTTTTTATTTTTCTTTTTTTTGAGTGGACCATTGGCGTATTGGTTTACACCAACCAACTACTTTGCTTTGAGTTTTTAGAGTTTGAAAATGAGAATCTAAGAATGTGAAAGATAAACACAGTCGAGCAAATTGGGCTTCTTGTTTTTGGATTTTTAATTTTATTATATTTAATAAAATGTGTTTTTGTCTTTATCTTTTGATCTTTTCAATTGCTGTTATTTGCCGACTTTGCTTTTCTGTAAGACTAAATAATATGGTCATATGATGATAATATTTAGGTTATTGACAAAATAAAACTTAAAATTTACCCTTTTTTTTATTTTCTCCTTATTTTTTTTTATTAGTTAAATAGTTTAATATTATTTAAATTAATTTAATATTATTACACATTCTTGTAACCTAATATTTATAAATGATTTGATATCTTTCTTTTTTTCCTTTTAGCATTATGATGATCATCATCATGATAATCACTTACAGTAGGAAGGCAGCATATCTAGGAATTTGGATGCACATAAAAAGCTTGAAAGATAAACTATGGTTGCTTGATGACCTCTTTTCTTGTACTTCCATATTTCTTATATCCACATCAATAAATTTTTAACCAATTTACTGCTTCCCACTCTTTCTATAAATTTTTTTTTTTGTTCCCTTTAATTTCATGTTTTGCTAATTTTGTTTAGATGGATGTAGAGAATTGTTCAAAATTACAATTATTTTCATTTAATTTATCATATATA
The DNA here is from genome assembly GCA_947687605.1 of Reutealis trisperma. Classification (NCBI taxonomy): domain Eukaryota; kingdom Viridiplantae; phylum Streptophyta; class Magnoliopsida; order Malpighiales; family Euphorbiaceae; genus Reutealis; species Reutealis trisperma. The sequence goes on from CANTUT010000032.1 coordinate 4,452,763, forward strand.
GACATGTTGTGAATAATAATTTAAATTTAAATTTCTAACTAAGGCATATCAAGGGCCAAAAAAAGTGCATGCATAGAAATGACAGTTCTCAAAAGAGAAGTTGATATGAAAAACTATTAAAATTTCAAATTTTAAAACCTGATTTAGATAGAATTATATTATCTATGTGACTCTTTTTTAATTAATATATTAAAATTAACCTATGAGTGGGATATTATAAGAATTCTGTGATGATATTGAATTATTTTAAACAAGTTTATCGTTTGTTTGGTAAAAATTAAAATCATGTATAAAATTAAAAAGAAGGATTAAATTTAATTTTTATTTTGTCAATAAGCCTTATTTTCGTAAGCAGTATTGGATTAGGAAGAGGGGGCCCAACCTTGTGGACTTTGCACCACACATTCATCAATTATTGTTCAACTGCTGCTTTTCAATTAACTCATGAGTCACCTTCGATCGCCATAAAAAATTTGAAAATTTGTCAATTTCAAGCTAAGAGATTTGATGTGCCATTGCCCACTATGCAGCAAAAAGACGAATTTTTTAGCATGCCTTAATTGTGCAATGGCGACATTGTCTCTCCTCAAAACGCAAATATAAATTTAAATTTACTGTATCCTTCAATCTCAAACGAAGCCTAACTATAATATTAAAAATCACTCTGATAAATGCGCTCGCCGCCAGAGCCAAATATAGATACGATCGTATTCAGCATAAATGATGACAGATATAAGAAACTACCATTAAAGAAGGCGAGTCAGCAAAGAAAATTTACTCACAGTTACACTAATGACAACAAATTGGCATTCATACTCCATCTCTATACTAGAAGTAACAACAAACTCTTCTATTCGTCTAAAGAGAGAGAACACTAACCTAGCCGAGCAAGTCTTACACACTATCATTATTTTGCGCAGCTAAAAGATCCCTTGACAATTATCACTTGTAGCACTGGCAAGGCAATATCCTTGTTTTTGAGTAATTGCTGAAAACATATTTCGTATAATTTAAAACAAAAAATTTTATGAAAGAAAGAAGCCATATAACAGATCTTAAGTAGTTTGGAACTGAAGCTAAATTGAGCAAATCTGAAGAACAATAGCAAAAAGTCCTTGTCAAGACCATTTCAGATCAGTAGTTGGAAATTTCCCAAGCAGCAGTTTGATTCCATCATCCTTCTGGCAAAATTGCTTAGATCCTACACATTCAATGGCGCTTCCTACTACCACCTTTCTTCTTTCCCCGGCTCTTCTTTCCACCTCCCTTCCTCTTCTTCTTCCCTTTACCGACCATACGATCACTAGAATCATTATTTTTAGATGGAGTTGAGTTTAACATATGCTTCACATCAAGTACACCATTTCTAAAATAACCTTCGGTTGATCTCAGCACCCTGTCCTCAAGTTTGCGCTTCTCTGCTGATCTTTTACCACCATTGCCTCCAAATCTTCCAAGAATCATATTCTATAATGTAGAACAGTTAGTGCACGAGTAAAAAGTTTCATGCAGTAGAATGAATTAGCAATTTGGAAGAAATCAATTACCTCTTGAAGCACTTTCTCTTCCCTTTCCTTTTGTTTCTTCATTTGTACACGTGCTATGCTCAAAGGCAGTCTCTGCTTCTTTGGAGGCTGTGTTGAATAGAAGCACATTAAAAAATACTCAGATAGCCTTTAATGTAGAAACATCAACTCTGCGAGTGAAAACATTTCACTCTGCTAACTGTATAGCTGTGTGCATTGCACATGCAGGGTTCTTACCTTCCCACCAAGAGAGACTACCTTCCGATTTTCTAGCTCTTTCCTCTCTTTCCATGTCATATGCGAGGTGCCTGAATGGAAAATATCAAGTGCACAAGAGAACTGCTTAATTAAAAGAGAAAATACTTTCAGAAAAAGTTCCCACAAGTCACATGCAACTGCAAGTGAAATAAACAAAATAGAGCTAAGGAAACTCCAGATAAAGAATCACACACCATTAGGATCAAGTAATGCATATTCTATCATGTTTAATTTTCTATTGGCAACAAAAATCTTTCCAATCAGGATATGAACTCACCCCACATATAACAGCTTTTACCAAGAAAACAAAACTGCAATTATCTTCTGGCCATCATCAGCCTACACTAAAAATAAAATACAAAGCACCTAGCCTATCTCATGTTCATAGAGTTGCAATTAGTGGTGCCCAAAATAAATATAGTGCACTGCTGAAGCAAAGATGTCAATGCTATCCCTTTGGTTTCCAATCAGCTTGACCCACAAATTGTTGTGCCAACTTATGGGCTGTTCTCCAACCTAAGGATATTAGGTGATTCTATACCAGGCATAAGGACAAAATTCTCTCTGCCTCTTGCAACACGTGACAAAGGAAGATAAATCTCCCTCAACTATCAAGGTATCAAAACCAACTGGAAAATTGTTCTTCCAATTATCTAAAACACAATGCAACACCTTATTAATGTCCTCAACAGATCCAACCTTGAATATAAGAAACAAAAAAAATTCTCTTTGGGCTCTGATAGTGACACCAAACCAATCAGACTTGGAATCTCCCATTGAAGTGAACTCTAGAATCTCATCTCAATGGTTGCTAGAATGTTCAATTCTCAATCCTCCAACTCATTGATCGCCCTTTAGTCCATCCTACCATCAATCACCATGAGTCCTAGTTAAATGCAAGTCCAGCATATAATTTCTTCTACTCCAGTTCCTGATTGCTGGGAGCATTTAGCTTTTATCTCCATACACTTCTTATTTGGTTTTATTTTTAATATTTTAGCAAACTTGCATCTGATATTTAGTAGGTATAAGTATAACAATTGTCAAAATCTCAATAGCCTACTTGAATAAATGTGATCTTAATCAAATACAATTAACTGTTAAGCATAGACTTTCCCAAAAACCACAAGTTACACAGCCACTAACACAATCAGCATAAACATAAATAAATTCTGAAAAACAGAAGACTGCCAAGGAACACAACACAATGATAATCTGCAATTATACATGATACAAAGCATACAAGTTTATTGATTAATTTATTTATTATACATTATGACATGCCGATACAGATGCAATTATGCAACCAGAGGCAAAAACTGAGAGAAAATTAAAGAAAAATAATAAAATACCAAGTAACTCAATGTCTTTCATAATCGTTCTGAAGTTCCAATTATGGTCCTTGCCATCCATGGCATCGCTTGTTTGATTCTTTTTCTTCATCTTGTCCGTCTTTGTTCCGGTTGGGGTTGCAGATCAGTTTACCTGCAAAGAGAGAGAAAAGTTGTAAAACCCTTAGCTACTGTTATACTTGCATAAATGGATCCAGGGAGGGCTATAGAAAGAGAAAGAAAATTGCAATCTAAGTTGGGGATTTTCCAACGTATATTATCGGAGTTGGGTTTGGCCGGAAATTCTTAGAACAGCTTCTAGTGTTCGGATAAAGCAATGAACTTAATGGGTTTCTTTCCTTAATCATATGAATTGAGGTTTTTCTTTTTCTTTTAGTTCGGAAACCAAATTCAATTGCAGAAGAAATCTTAACCATATAACTTCAAATATTCCGAATATATTAACCAGAAAACATCCCAAGAACACAAAAAGGGCATCAAGAACAATAAAAGAAAAAGAAAAGATACTTACAAGTCGTCTTGGCGGATGGTAGTTTCACCAAAAGCCTTTCACTATCACTAACACCAGAAATCTAACACCGGAACACCCTAATTAACACCAGTTGATATAAATTAACATCTGTTTCTTGATAGAATTTCACCCCCTAATTGAAATGATCGAGCTGAGAAAGGGAAGAGTCGAGAAAGAGAGACACAGAGAGAAAAACATACGAGAGAGAGTGATCGGGTTTTAGATTTAGTTGTTGTTTTTTTCCTCCACAAAAGGCACCGTTTCTTTTCTTTTAATCGGCCCAAAAAAAAAAAAAAAGCAACCGGTTCACCGGACTAGGGATGGCTGTGAAGCGAGTATGAGACGGATTTTTTATTATCTGTAACTGCCCCGTCAGTATTTTTTTATATTCATTTCATCGCAAGATTGGGTGGATAATAAGATTGGGGGGATAATAAAATAGAATGAATATTTGAAGGTATATCTATTTTTTTTTATTTTTTTTTTAAATTATTTAATTAATTTTTCATATGTGTACATATTCATTTATATATATTTTCTACATATCTATATAATATTATTTATCTTTAGATAAAAAAAATAAACTATAAATTAAAAATTGATATATCAAATATGTATATAATAATTGAAAAATTAAAAAAATATATATCATATATATAATCGAGACTGGTTATAGTATTATCCCCCGCGATATACTTGATTCGGATTTTAATTTTTAAACTCTTCCCGCTCCATTTAATAAATGAGGTGGATACCTGATAGGGCGAGCTAAATTGCCTTCCCTACATCAGGCTAACCTTTGACCAGTTCGTCTGAATCACTGAGTATTCAACAGTATGAAAGATTTTTACTGGTTTTACACATAACAAATATATAAATAACCTGATTTAGCCTGTGGTCCAATTCTCAATTTTTCCAAACGAGAGTTGGCCGATCTTGACAACCATAATTTTATTTAAGAGTTTTTACACAATTACTCAAAAAATAAATATTTTTATATATATTTTCCCTTTATTTTCTTTTAAAAAATATAACTTATTAAATTTTATATTTTAAAAATATCCCACCTTCAAAAGTTGTATTATAAGTATATTTAAAAAAAAGGGCATTTTTGAAAACTTAAAAAATCAAAAGGATATTTTTGGAAAAAAAATTTAAAAAGTTATATTTGGTGTAATTTCCTCTTCTATTTACAACAATTTTTTTTTTGTTTGCATAGAATTTAATTTGAAAATTGTCCAATACAAAATTATTATATTTAAAAAAAAAAAAAAAAAAAAAAAAAAGAAAGCTGTCACAAGATTGAAAAAACATTGCCTTTCTATTACTTTGATTCCTGAATAAAATTTTCTATTACTTTAATATATCTAATGGGTGTGAATATACAAATGATACAGCAATTACCTTTAATTTTATCATGCCTTTCATTGGAAGACATGAAATTAAAATTCACTAAAAAGAGAAATAAATAAAAGCTGTAAGTAATATCCTACAAGACAAATTTATATTCCTCTCATGGAGAAACAAGAAATGCACAGTCCATAGCTTTATTAGCTGCTACCTTCCTGACATAAAATTAAGTAGAGCTTGATTTTCATAGAAAGAACCCACATCCCAATCTTCGGTTGAAGATGATAGTGTCAAAAGTGCAACCACAATTGACCTCATGCTTGGCCTTAGTTGAGGATTTTCTTGTGTGCAAGCTTTAGCTAGTTGGGCCATCTGCAAATCAATTTACCAATTTTTAGCATCACCACTAGTACTAAGCTCTACATCTTTTCTTTTATTTCTATTAAAAAAGCTTCACCTTACAAATGGAGTCAAGTGGGTAATCATCTCCAAGCTTAGGATCTACAAGTTTATGAAGATATTCTTTCGGATCAGGCTCACTGAGAACATCCTCAAACTGCAGCAAATCAACAATCATACAACGTAATCATGTTAATGTAGGGGATATTAATATATTATTGTGTAGAAAATAGACAAGAGAATAGCATTAACAACCAAAGCAACTAATCCTTTTGACTCTGTGATAATTTCATTTGTCTTCACAACAGCTTCCTTGGCGGATATAAGTTCAAATAGTACAACTCCAAAAGCATATACATCAACTTTGGGCGAAACATCACCATACTGAGCATACCTGCAAAACAGAAATTCTGAAATCCATCAGACCACTTTCACAGTTGCTAGTTATTTCTAGGATCAAATTATATATCCTTTATTCTTATGAAATTACTCTGGAGGCATATATCCAAATGTTCCCACAAGACGTGTATGCATTGAAGTACTTCCAAATTCAGTTAGCTTTGTTAGCCCAAAATCTGCAACCTACAAAAAGGATTAGTTTGTTTAGTTAGGAACTAGATGATATGAATGAACTTGAGAGTTCAAGCACAACCTTTCCGCGGAAGTTTTTGTCTATTAAAATGTTAGCAGATTTGATATCGCGGTGGATATAGACAGGAACAGTATGCTCATGGATATATTCAAGTCCTCTAGCAGAATCTAGAGCAATTTGCACCCTACTCAACCACGACAAAGGATCCCTCTCTAGAGCCAAAAATGCAAAAAGCATATGTTAAGAGTCTATTTATCAAAAACCCATTTATAAAACCAACATTTTTTCTCACCTGAGCCACGCAGATGCTGACTTAAATTGCCATTTTCAATGAACTCATAGACCAAAAATAAGGAACCTTCAACACAATAGCCTATTAAGCGCACCTGCCACAATTTTTAAGTATGGAAAATTATCATTAATTAGAAGGTGATAAAACTGTTTATATATACTAATACCATAAGGAATACATATAAATATGTGAAAGTATATACCAGGTTCAAATGATGAACATGTGTTAAAACCTTAAGTTCAGCAAGAAATTCCTTTGATGCTTGCATATCCATTTTCTTTATTGCAGCTTTCTGCAAGACATAGTATAATGATTTATTTCTTTCTTATTCTTTTATTAATGTTGAAGGGGAAGAAGCAAGATTACCAACCTCCCCTCTTAGTTCAGCAAAGTATACAGATCCAAAGCCACCTTGTCCAATCTTATTGTCTATGCTAAAATCATTAGTAGCCTTAGCAAGTTCTTCATATGAGAACTCCACAGATTTGTCTACTGTAATACCTGTAAGCCGCGGAGTAGCAACAAGAGCGGTTGCTTTTGAAGTTTTATCCAACTGATTACTTCCATAAACTATAAATATGTATATCCACATGATAAGCACAAATTAGTAATTAATTAACCACCAGCTGATTTGAAAAATTTTATCAAGTTATAATAAAAAATTTAGGCTAATAAAGAATTTACCATGTCCGTGGTGAAAACAGTGATCTTCATTTGTTTTTGCGAGTAATGATGTTTCCACTTTCTTCTTCCTATAAAACCTAAAATACATAATAGAAACAAAGAGCAGAGCTCCACTAACTCCTGCAATAGATATGCCAGCAATAACTCTGCTTGAAATTCCTGCTTGAAATGCCATAACACGAAACATATATAAGTTTACATGTCTTTGAATTCATGTCTTTGAATTTTATGTTGACCTCATAAAACATAAGATAACTGAGAACAAGTGTTGAGGAGGAAAGGAAATACTAGAGGAATTAAGATTCTACCAGCTGCACTGCAAAAACAAGATGAAAAGGACAATTGTATGCAATTGTTAGAAAACTCCAATCATGAAAAAGAAAGAAAATCATATTCAATTCATATTGATTTTTTAGAAGAATGGTAATTAGTGTACCTTAATTTTAATGGAGGGAAAATTCCAGTTGTATCTGCAAAAGATAGAAAGTTCAAGTTAAATTACTATTAGTGTTGCAATAGAAAGTTTTTGAATTTATGGTTAAAATCCATAGCATATAAACTTCAAGACAATGAACAAAGTGAACAACTAGACTGAAAATTGTTGTTAAATACCACAAGAACATAGGCACAATGATTGGGTCTGGCTCTACACAGATGGGCCTTCGACTAATGAGCCAGTAGGACTTTTAATTTTTAAATTTATTTTTGCCTAACTTGAAATGTCAATCAAATTCGCAAGTGAATTAATTATAATTCAAATTATTGGGTCAAATACTTCAAAATATTAATTATAATTCAAACAATCAGATTCAGATGCTTCAATTGAAGCAAATACTGGATCAGCTCAAATTGCTTTTGTATGTAGTGACAATGAAGGCAACATAGAGCTGGAAATGTCAAGAAAATTTTTTATTCTTTAACTCTCATTGTTGAAGTTTCAACTCTAGAAAACGCAGTCAGATATGCAAACAATTTGCATTTTTAAAGATTGGTTTGTGAATTTAACTAGTTAGTCACCATTTTAAACACAAATAATAAAGAGAATGAAACCCCGTGAAAGATTAAACTTATCGTAATTTTATATTTATTAATAGGAATTATAACAAGATTGTTGATTGGCTTTCTAAAGTTAAGTATGTTTGTTTCAATCCTAACTGGAATTCTAATCTCCCTAGTAAACTTTCTAACTCTTGTAACAATGGATATGAATTATCCTCAACATCAAAGAATTTTTATCATTTTCGTGAAAAAATAAAAAATAAAAAACTACAAACTCTAAATGACGTGTACTTTTTAAGAAAACGAGAAAGGTAAACTTAAGAAGTGAATTTATATTACATGTAATTCGTCGCACAAAATGAATAAATAAATAAGGTGAAAACGAAAACCCAAAGGCTATTAGAGATTGCATACATCAACATCAAAAATAATTGATTTTAATCGTGGAATAGACAATTATTTAGCGCTTTTAATTTAGAGCACTACGGTCAATATTATTTAACAGTGCCATTTATTGACCTCATCTTAATTTTTTTAATCTTTATATATCTATATAAATTCTGATTCAAAAAATTATTAAGACATATTAAGATAAAAATTCAACACATATCATATTTTATATTTAAGAATAGCTTAAAAATTAATATTTAATGAAGCTTATGTTATTATGTTTTTGTAAGTCCTTTAAAACAATATATATATATATATATATATATATATATATATATATATATATATATATATATATATATTATATAATATTTTATATTTTTTTATTGGACCTATATATAATAAACTTGACTCAAAATTATAAAAAAATAATATTTAAATTTAATAAAATTCTTTTAGTTGAGTCTGTACATAATTAATTTTGTTTCATATACATATACATATATATTCGAAACAAAATTATCAAAAGATAATATTTAAACCCAATAAAATAAAAAATATAATTTATATATTTTAAAATATTATAAAAAATACAAATTAAATGAAAGATATAATTAAAATCTGTGCAATGCGAGAGCTCATACGTACAAATAAATCCAACAGGAAATTTGTGGGTCCATAGGTTAAAAACCAATACTAATTGTGATTTCTTAATTAAAAAAAAAAACAATAATAATTTTTGGTCCACAAATTAAATACAGCGAAGGTAAGATAAAAACGAAAGGCACCAAAGCTGGGCCTGGGGCCACCGGCCTTGTGATGGAATTGGCTAAATATAGCATTTTTTAAAATAATAATGTTAATAAAATAATAATAATTCTCCTGTAGATGATTTATGATGGATTATATTATACTCATATATATATATATATATATATATTTCATCCGGTTGATATTGATTTGATTTAAACAAAATATTTTAAAAATAAATAAATTCAAAAGGTATGGGGCAGCACCTTGAAAGTGATTAGGGGCTTATAATGACAAAGAAGGCTATCAAATTATTGATTAGGTTAGTTAATTAACAATGAATGAATTAAATAATACTAGTAATTATATTAATCTCCAACATGCAATGATAAGTAAGCGACAAATGTCCATGACTGTGTATATGATTTTTCCTCTCTTGTTTTATTCTCTAGCTTTAATACTTTATTATATTTCTTTCTTTACAATTTTAAACTAATGCCATAATTTGTTCTAATGGAGTACTTAATTAGTGGTTTAATTTTGAGAATTTCAGTTTAGTGTTTTAAAAATAGTAGTAATTTAAATAAATATTATTATGGAATGTGTCAAAAAACCATACATTACGAATGCCGTGTTGACTAGGCCAAGTTTTAGCATCTTTCCATAGCCTAAATGAACAAAATCTATATTCTTAATTTGTCAGCAGCCATCTATATACCTAGGATGCATTTAAAATTGGTGTTAGTAGTTAAAGAAATATTTTTATTTGATTGATTGGTTGATTTTTATAAATTATTTTTTCAAATTTACTTATGCAAAAAATATATTTCTACCAAAAACTTTATTAAAAACGTTTTTAAAATATATAGGTTTTTAAATTTTTAGTCATTTAATTCAAAATATCTGTAACAATGTAACAATTGATTAAAAGTTAAAGGTTTAACTAATAACTTTCTGTGTTCTTAATTACCAAAAATAAACAAAACTTTTTTTATGCAGGAATTTTGTATAATTTTTTCTTTTTATTTAAATTCTGAAATTTACCACTTTTCAATCCTGAAGATGAGGCAATTCCTTAATCTAATGTCTGCTTCGGTCTATGTTCTTTGCAGTTTGCAGGTCTGAAGAGACTAAAAATTTCCCAATTTCCTACTCTTAGAATATTCTGATCAAGTCAAAATTTTCAGTGAATTCTATCCCCAAATTACACGTAGGTACGAAAGTGAAAAAGTAACTAACCTTTCGCCGGAACGTAAACGATTCCAGTCCCCGCACTAAAATTTATCCCTGGATTGTACCTCTGCAGCAAATTCGCCGGTACACCGGACTCAGCCGCTAGGGACGACAAATTATCACCGGGCCGAAGTGGGTATGTGGTGAACAAGCCATAATTCTTAGAAACACGTTTATCTCCACATGAACAGTTAACAGTAACATTGATAAGAGCATAGTCAGGTATTCTTGTAGTTGCATAAATGTTGACTCTATGAACCCAATCCTCAGTAGTCAGGTTGGCAAAAGCATTTCCTGCAATTTTATCGTAAGTATCACCAGGTTGTGTAGTGTAATTAAAGGTATGACCCAAGAAATCACCATTTAAGCAATCACATGAAAACGGTATATTGAGTCTGGTATCAGTGAGGATGCTATCTTGATTTGGGACATTGGGATTATAATGGAGGATTTGAGGGATGTCTCGGCCAAAAAGAGTGCTGATATAAGTAAGATTTACTCCATCCCATACATTATAAGAGGCTAAGGCAACATCACAACCAGTTTTGCACTTGGCTTGGACTTTTAAGGACAAGAAAAGAAGCGAAAGAAGGATTAGTAAGATTAATTCAATTTCAGGCTTTGTACTTGTCATTTTGGGATGTTGTTGGAGATCTTTTGAGAGGATTTATTGTTGGTTATTAATTTCTTCCGCTTAATTTTATATACATAATATGGTTTTTGGTATACTCGGTTGTTTTGAACCTTTGATGGGTTGAATTTTTCCTAGTTTTTGTTTGTAATTTTGTATACACTAGAAAGTTTTGGTCATCCTTGTCGTCATTTGGGTCAACGATTCGTTGAATTTCAGCTAAACTCATGGGTTGGATTTTCTGGGCCTAAGGCTTCTTTGTTAAGTTGTGTTGTACAGTCCACATTAAACGAGAATGAAAATGAAGAGGATGAGTACGAATTGCACCAATTTGAAAGCAGCGATCTTCCATCAATTTCCATATAGAGCTGCACTTTTTCGCCAGCTAAAACAAAAAACAAGATGGTGGGGTTCCATTTTCACCATTAGGATGTGAGAGGGTGAGACCATTTTGAGAAAGACTTGTTTTAGATATTTTTGACGAGATATTTACTGTTACAAACTCTTAATATCTTCAACAAAACAAAACACAACCCAAATCTTCACTTCTCTCTGCAGCTCAACGTTAGTTTTCTCAGTTTCTACACAATTGTACAAAGAATGGAATCCTCTACAATTGTATCACTTCCACAACTCTATTTTTCCCCTCCAAAATCCAACAGAAACAAAGCTTATCCTTGGCCATGCAAGAAGCCAAGAACCGTTCAATCAACTCGATTACATTGCCAAAAGATGTATGTGCCTGGTGGGTACTTTCTCCTTTATTCTAATAATGGACAGCCTAATACATGGTTCTAGTTGATGGGTTTTTGTTGGTTTAGGATTTGGAGAAGCATCTCCAGAAGCAAAGGCAGCAAATAATCTGCATAATTTCTTCAACTTTATTGCTGTTAAGATTGTCAGTGCACAGCTTCAGGTTCTTCCTCTCCTCAAATTGTTTATCTGTTCTTGCCAGAATAAGCATGGCTCACTAATTAATAGAATGCGCATATTGTTAATTTATGTATATTTTTGGATAGTTTCATTTGTTAATAGTTATGTCTCTCAGAACAGAGCTATAACCCTGAAGCATACGAAGAGTTGATGGAATTTTTGAGTAGGAACTCTTTGAATGATGGAGACAAGTTTTGCGCCAATTTGATGAGGGAGTCTTCTAGGCATAAGAATTTAGGTTTGCTAATCTTCACTCTCGCCTGCCATTTTTTGCTTCTTATTTTCTTTCAATTAATAACTCAAAACTCCTATTGAATTTTCTCAAACTCTCTTCTGGAATCCGCATTGCAGCTCTACGCATCTTAGAGGTCAGTGTGTTAACCCATATGTAGTCAATTCCTTTATATCCATACCAACATGCAAGCATCAATGGTGAGATTTATCTCTTCTTGATCTTGGTATAGGTTCGATCTGCTTATTGTAAAAGTGATTTTGAATGGGATAACTTCAAGCGATTAGCTATCAAGGTTAGGACTCACAACTCAATTTTGTTCAATAATTTTTCTCAATTAATAATGGATATTGAGATCTTTATTTCACTACTGTGGTTGCATTCGCATCTCGTTATTCTTGTAGATGGTTGACGACTCGAACACGAGGCTCATGAGAGATTATGTTTTGGAAACCAGTCATGTAGATAAGGAAAGTGAGAAGTGATATGCACACCAGCTTCTCTCTGCTTGAATAAAACATTATGTATGCATGAAGTATTATAATATCATGTAAGAAATGCCATAGAACTGACAAAAAGTATATACATATACTTTTAATATATACGTCACATAATGGAAATTGTTGGGACAAAAAATCAGTTGATGAGGAAAGCAACTTCACTCGTTAGCATTAGCAGTTGCCAACTTGAAGATGGTACAAATTGCCAAGATGTTGAAGTTGTAATGGTTGCCTCAATCATGGTCTGTGGATCTGTGAATCTCTGAGAGTCCTTCGCCCAGTTTGTTTGGATTTTCCAAGTTAATATGTGATTTAACAATTACATGTTCAAATCAGCCTAAACAGGAAGCAAAAAATTATTCACTAGAGTGATTTTCCATCGAGCCTAAATTGTTGGCACTTCATGTCCCTTCCATGCCTACAAAATATAAGCCAAATCGAGCATGATAAATAAAAGAGGGGTTTCATCACTAATGCACAAGGTTTGTTATCGTTTTCTCTCTCCGTTCTTTGCATGACAATATGAGAGAAACGATGCAAACTCTTGCATACAAGTGTAAATAAATGCTCTTCATGGATGAAAATTTACCATAGTATACCGACGGATGTCATTTGAAGCATGGATATGTCCAGTGCTGAAATATGATTGAGCATATTCTTCAATTTTCTCTACCCTGCTAACCCATTGTTCAAAGCATCTTATCATTCAAGGAAGGAATTTTTTGGTACAGCAATCAATCAAATAGATATAAGAGTATTATCCATTCCTTCTTTCAGTAGGTAAGAGAATGGCTGTTAGAAAAGTTGACAAGATCTACTGTTATGGTTCAAGTATGGGACAGGTCCTCCAAGTTTACCAATCAAATTTCGTGTACAATCCAATTCACAAACTCTAATTGTAGGAACCTTCTCTTTTTTCGTTAGTGAATCATAATGCAAACCAAATGTAAAAGTTGTTTTTGCAACAAGAATTACCTATAAACATAGTTCACCATGATACCTCCACTTTGACGAAGGCCTTTCTCAGAAGGGTCTGCCATCCAATTTAGTCTTTCAATAATCTGTACCACATCAAATATCTGAAATTAACATATAGAACTTCTCAACTTAGGAAGCTTGCTGTTTCTGGGTAGCCCCCTCTCTAATCATTAAATACACAGATCAATTAGAGTATATTCCACTTCTACACGCTTGTGAGCATCCTTTCCGAAGGATTGCATGGTAAAATAAGAAATATAAATGTAAACTGATAAATAAAATGGTTCTGCTTGTAGAGGTGATTGCTAGGAAGGACTTGATTACTGCTTTACAAATTGAAGTTATACAACATACCGCTCCATTTTGCAAGTGAAAATTAGCAACAGAATCTAGAGCTTTTCCTCTCTTTTTCTCTTGCAGAAGATACCTGCACTTGTAGAACCAACATCTCTAAATTGTATTTCATCCAAGCCAGAAATGCAAGTTTTATCCAAAAAAATAAAAGAACTGAAAGTACAAGATAATTTCCACTATAATCAATTATTAACTTATTAGATCCATGAATTACTATCTGTACTTACTAATCATTTTAATTTAAAGATTTGAGATATCAATGTTAAGATTTATAATATACCTGGCACACAGCCGCATTAGAGGGGGCTTTAATACTGAAAGCAATTCATCTGAACTGACCCACTTATATTGGGCTGATGTCAACAACTTCAACATCACTTCCATTCCATTTTTTCCAGGAAAGGACTCCCTACAGTCATGCAAAGCAATATTGGTATTTAAATCACATTTCAAAATAATGAGATGGAGAACAGGTTGCTGGAGTTACTGCAGGTGCTAAAGATAGTAACATATCATAGTGGTTGGTTCAAAAGGATCTTGGAAAGGTCATATGCTTGAAGAGAACAGATAGTATCAAGGATTATGTATCCAGGTTTCATCTACTGGAAATCCAACGTGCCATCCTAAGTTCTATGCAGCCCAAATGGTTCTTACTCCTCCAACCTATATGTAATGCAGCTCCTCTGGAAATATAATCTGATAATTAGAAACATATGAGCATTGGATGACTTTAGTTGATGCAGGAGAAAAGGTTTAGGGCAATTAGATCTCAACAATTAGGGCTAAGATTAGATAGTGATTGTGGTTGGAACAAGATATTTAGGGTTTAAAGAAAACCTCTATTAAAATTCTGAATTGAAAAAATAATAAGAATCGATACAATATTGTATGATAGTAGCTTTATTTATACTAATTAGGATAAATCCTAACCCTAGATTGAAAAGGAAACTAATACTAATTAGAATACTTATTTAAGAAGAAACCTAAATAAAGATAGGAAAGAAATCTAAAATAAATTGAACTAGGAAAACTAAATAAAATTCCTAATTTAAAGAAATCTAAAATAAACTTACTTAGGAAAACTAAATAAAATTCCTAATTTAAAAATTAAACAAAAATAATTCCTAAATTTTGTCTTCTTTTTCCTGAACTGCACTGCATCATTCTCCCCTTCTTGGAAAAAACTCGTCCTTGAGTTTTGTAATGCTGAAGAATCAACAATTGAAATACAAAATCAATGGCATGTTCAATACTCCATAGAAGTGGTAAATTGTTTGGTAAATCATCATTAACCAACTCCTTGAATTCCTTGAATAGCCGCTGAATTTCAGTGGAATATAGAAGTGATTCCCTAATCTGGCCACTTCTTGATGGTTGGCTAATTAAAGCATATATGAAACTCTTTCCACTACTTTCAGTTTCACATATTTCAGCAGATAAGTACTCATTGTTTTTGTTGGTTTTGCTGTTTGTAAAACCCTCTTCCTCATTGATTGTTGTTGTCATCACTCTTTGCACCACCAAGGACTCACCATATGCTGGATGAACGTTAAGTTGCTCTATCTCCTCATTAGAGTCATGAAAAATTGGTTCTAATTCTTCACCTTCCTCTATCTCCTCATTATATTCACCAAAAATTGGTTCTAATTCTTCAAAATAATTCTCCAAATAATCATCTGCATTTAATTTTTCATGAAAATCAAAAATATCAATTTTGATTCCTCCACCATTCAAATCAAGAACGTGTGATAACCGGCCTTCCAATCCACCTCGTGCTGCTTGGTTTGCGGGTCCAGCTTCATGAAAAGGGTTGTCCTCAATTTCTTCTTCAACCTCAAGATTTTCTGGAATCTCAAGTTGTTTGTAGTCGCCTTCCGGATTCTCCATTCGGGCTTCCACAGGTTCCTGACGCTGCAAGGCTTGTACAGCCTGGGTCAAATCCTCAATCATTCTTCACATCTCCGCCAACTCTGTTTGTTGGGGCTGATTGCCTTTACCTTGTCCTCTAACTCGGCCAACCATTGAAAATTTTCAGGTTTGAAAAAAAAATTCCAGGTTTCAAGCTCTGATACCACTTGATGCAGGAGAAAAGGTTTAGGGCAATTAGATCTCAACAATTAGGGCTAAGATTAGATAGTGATTGTGGTTGGAACAAGATATTTAGGATTTAAAGAAAACCTCTATTAAAATTCTGAATTGAAAAAATAATAAGAATCGATACAATATTGTATGATAGTAGCTTTATTTATACTAATTAGGATAAATCCTAACCCTAGACTAAAAAGGAAACTAATACTAATTAGAATACTTATTTAAGAAGAAACCTAAATAAAGATAGGAAAGAAATCTAAAATAAATTGAACTAGGAAAACTAAATAAAATTCCTAATTTAAAAATTACACAAAAATAATTCCCAAATTTTATCTTCTTTCTCCTTAACTGCATCATTAGTTTTTTGTTTTTTCACATAAAACAAGCAAGCAGGGGTTCAGATCATTTAGAACAGACTGAACAGCAATAACTGCCCCAGTAGTCTTCTCCTCATCATTGCACGATTATTTTGTTGCCAAAACAACAACAATCAATTATGCTCCGATGTGGATAGCTGACAAGAATAACTACAGATATTTTGATTTCTGATTCTGAACAATCTTAAGAGAGATTTGAGTAATTCCATCCATATGCACTTTTGGGTTAGGCGAAAGCGAGTAAAATAGGAGATTGGTAATAATGGTTTACAGAGGCTTTGGGTTCACTGTAGTTAGAAGATAAAAAGGAACCCCAACTTGATGGAAACAAAGTTCTGAGAAGTAGAAAGTAGGAAAAGGAAATAAAGAAAAAGGAGTTGAGCAACACAACCACGTATCCTATTCCTGCTTTCCACAATGAGTGATAGCACTGCCTTCTTCTTCTCCTTATTTAAGTTTTCTTTTTTTTTTTTTTTTTTAATATTTAACCCTAAACCAAGTAGATTGGCAGACAATGATCTACATAACTGGCTCCAAGTAGTTTGGAGTTGATATATATATATATTTTTTTTCAATTTAAAACACAAATGAAATCGATATGATACTTACAGAGAACAATCCATAAGTAATCTTTCTTCATCTGGTTCAAGAATGTTCTCCCTAAATGTAGAAACAGATCCACTTGAAGATTGTGACATGTTCTCCACTTCAGCAAGGATTGATTGAGATGCCAGCTTAGATAGCAACCATTGCATGAATCCAGGAATTGGGCTTATTGTTGCAAACACCTTTGGAGAGTCGAAATAAACCAGTAAGTCAGCTAGCAGAAAGGTTTGGAAGTCATGATACCAAGCAACAAAATAGAAGGTTTGCAAACCAATAACTATTTATAGTTCATAGTCCATTCCTTCTAATTTCTTTTGCTAGAATGCAGAATTTACAGCAATTAGCCCATTTGAAAAAATGAAGCATTGGTGAACAATTAATACAATTTAATACTTTCAAAGTTTGTCACGGCACACACAGATTATATTTGCCTGCAATGAAAAGGTCATCTATATAATTCTTGGAAAAATGAGAACTAAAAAATGGCAAGCTGAAAAACACAGGCCCCAGAAGTCACTTGTTGGTTCTTCTTCTTCTTCTTTTTCATTTTTTTTTTTTCAAATGCAAATTTGTTGTTTTTGCATAAAACTTTGTTTGGTTTTGTTGAATTATGCTTAGCTTTCTGGTGCCACTTTCAACAGCGAAGTTTTGAAATCTACGCAAAGTAGTAACGATAAGCAATACAGCAATCCAATTGTTTCAGGTATGATGACAAATCTAACCAGTCAAGCCAACGAAAGTCACACAGAATCTCACAAATCATGAGAAAATCGACAGATTGAGCATATTCTACCATCATATTCCACAAAAACATCTACACTCTTTAAAAAGAAAAAAAAAATCAACATCAACAATATTGAATGAAAAGGGAAACAAGCTACCTATAATATAGGATACACAAGAAACATCGCAGGCCTTGCACTAATGGAATGATATTTTTTACAGGAATACAATTTCAATAGAGATCCTTGTTTTTAACTTTACATGAATTAGATCAGGAAATACTTACAGATATATGTGGCATGTCTCTTTTCAGAAGCGTAACAACCCGTTTAATAAGAAATTTTCCCAGATTGATCCCTGCCAAGCCAGGCTGTCAAATTTCTGTAAGTAAGTAGTTCAGGTACAGGAAAACATATACTCAGAATTTGTTATTCATTTTTCTTCAACAGATAAAGAATTATTGTCTGAAAAGACATAAAAAAAGGAGAAAAACAATAAATTTTAATCACTTTGCCCATACACGCTATGTAAAATGCTCAGTGGTTTACTTGCAATTTTAAAGTTTCCCAGAACATACAAATGCTTTCTCATCTCTTATCTGTAAAAGAAATCAGGTAAACGAAAGAACAACTGGTACAAAGCACATCATAAACAAAAAGAAGAAAATTTCATGTAGGGCAGACCTTAGAAAGAATTCATACTAACGCTACTACATTCACTGCTTGATGTTCTTTCACAAAAACAAAAAAATAAAAATTCATAATTTTCTAGCAAGTTAACTATGTAGATAGATTAAACATTTCCATGATTGACAGACCATTTTCGCCTAGGACAAGTGGTAGAACCTGATTGTTGCAGGAAAGAATATAATATGGCTTTAATCTAAAATGAAACTAAAATGACTGATAGTCTCTAATCTTACCTGAGTTGATGATATAGAATAAAATAGTGCACATGTAGCCTCAGATTCAGGTATGGGAGGATTATCCCATAGAACTTCCTGTTGCAGGTTAAAATATCAATAACAATACACAAAAAAAAAGGAAGAGCAAGTAAAATGTGTTAAACGAACCTGTATTGTTTGAGCCACATTCTTCAGCAGGGCAACTTCTATGAAAATCAGGGGTTCGCCTGAAAAAGAAAAATTTTAAAATCAGATCACATCAAGTAACTCAGCAGCCAAACAAAAGAGGGACCAAAAGAATTCCACTAAATTTTGGTATCGATGTTCAATCCCTAAAACCAAGTTTCCTGGACAACCATAGATAGCTGAGTAGTTGAAAGGTCTCTATAAATATTACTACTCCCAAAATTCAAAACTTGTTTAGCTGACCCTGAGTTTTGCTCAAGTATTTTATTATCATGCTCTGACAGATTAAAAGTACCTTCTCAATAGATACATTTTCAATCTATTGATAAGAGGATAATCAACATTATTTATTGTGTGCAACACATAACATTATTTATTGTGTGCAACACATCTCCATTTTGTTATGTAAGGTATCTGCATTAGGAATGTAACCTACAACATATACACAGTCAAGTTTCAAATACAGAATATAAGACACTTCATCCAACATTTGATATAATATTCAACAAATAATTGACTAAAAGTTAAACATACATTACAGTTGAGAAGACATGAATCTATGACACTACTAACAAATAGTAACTCTAGCATTCTGAAGGAAAGAGGACTCAACAAGGAGTCCAGATAATTCCAAATATTGATAAAAATAACTAGCATTGCCCACACCAACAGTGAAGAAATTTGCTAACCAGGTATTGCTGGATGTAAATATCCGAAACAACGACGACCAACACCCAACCTTCTTTTAAGATCTAAAAGATTGCAGATTGGATGTACAGCCTACACAAAGACTATTATTAGAAAAAAATATGCAGCTAATACCAAGAAACACCTAAATCTGCGATTAGGGCAAGACAGATGAAAGAAACATACCTCATAAGCCACAATTTTCTCCAACAAACAAGCAGGATCATCCCATGTAATTTGGTGAAGCTCCAAGGCAGCAGGACTAAGCCAAGTATTAAGTTTTTCCTTTAAGTAGGAATCTAGTGCTCGCAAAGATGCAGTGTTTTCCTCTCTGTGGAGTTACAAAGAATCAACTAATCAAATATTAAATTCCATCACTATGTTGATTATTGATAGCCTCTGCACAAGAAATAATTTCTTTCTAAGCAGCTGGTGCACCTTAGTAGAAGTCTTCACACTTCACAGCTTTTTATGTTACAAGTATAGCCGCCTAAGAAATTAAAAACTATTCTGAATAGGGAGGAAAAGAAAATGAGAATATCAATGACAAGAGAATTTGTCCTTACTTTTTCAGAGAATAATTTCCCTAAAGTTGTGTTTCTAATAATACAAATAGTAGACACTCAAAAAAAAATAAATAAATAAATAATACAAATAGTAGAAAATCAATATAAAAGAACAAGAATGTTTGAAATATGCAAATACGAGCAACTATAACCTTACGCGAGAATGGATAGAATGTCAGCACGAAGAATGGACAGGAGCTTCAATCCTCCAGGGTGGTTGTTTAGTCGTTCAAAAAGGACTTCATATGTTGGCTGAAGGGCTTGTCTTAAGTTTCGTTCAATGCGATAGAAGCAAGAAAGCATGGCTTCCTCATCGACAGTACTCGATTCAACTGAATTACCTGAAACCAAAGCTACTAAACCTTTCAAAAAGCTCACACAAAACAAACATAAGAGTAGAAAACCATTATTAAGGCTATGTTGGGTAAAAACATAAAGGAAAGTAATGTAACCAACATGTGTAATGGGATGAGAAACATAATGCAATATAGAATATAATAACCATGCTAATTCTACGTTTGGTTACAAAAACAAAGTTAATACAATGTAATGACAATTATTTCCCCACATTTAGTTAATGATAATTACATGAACTAAAGCTAGATGATTATATAGTCCATCACATTAAAATTTCTTGGTAAAATCAAACAAAATCTTGAATGATTACACTCTACAAACATAGCCTAAGATTACAAAAGTTGAGACAGAGATATATAAAGCTTACTGCCAGGAACTTCAAGTCCAAGATATTGCTTAATGAGGTCACGAACTTGTGTCCTATTGAGATCATAGACTTTGGCGAGCGTAAGCAATAATTTCCGGCGGTCTTCAAAAGAAAGGCCAACATAACCCTGTCGTTATAAAATTACTATATAATAATCCCATAATCAAAAGTTATAATGTGAGAGCAATCCTTTTTGTTAGTTGCATACATCGTACCTCGGAGAAATCGTCAAGCGCCACATCCAGAACCTCAATTTTGTTCAATGACATGGCCGAGTGCATCAATTCTCGGACAGCATCGAAATTCCTATAAAATGAAAACCAAAAAAACTGTAATAACTGCAGAAAAAAGGAGCAAAAACAAAAAATGATTCCAACTGGATTTGCAGACCTCTCTGTGTTAGTGGAGACATTGATTTTGTTGGTTCCTTGAGAATTGTTTATAATTTGATTAACTCTATTCTGTTGCGGAATAAATTTCAACAATGATCATCATAAATTTCAATAATTCGAAAAGAAATGAATACTGATTTGATTCATTGATAGTAACTTACAGTGAGAGGTAAGAGAGGAAGCTTAGATTGATCTCTGGGAGATCTCATTCTGGCTCGCATCAAAATGGCCAAGCCTTTCTTGTTCATCATTTTAATTTTACCTATAATTACAAGATTTCTCGCTTTGTCTGTTAAAACATCCTTGTCCACAACCTCATCGTTTTTCTCGGCTCGCAGAACGAAAGTGAACAATGCATACTCTATGACACGTAGTCGTTTGCTAATCCATTAAGCTTGGGCTCGAAATTTGAATGTTGAATTGACATTGATGGGCCAAATGAATGGGTTGATGGTCCACAAAATTAATTAATCAAGAAGCAACTAGATATCCATGTCTAATCGACGACTCAAACTGAATAAAACAATGATTGATATAATTAAAAATTTTCTTTTTGCAATTAAGAAAAAAGAAACTCAATTAAGAGAAAATTAAAATTAAAATTATTAATCTCTTGCATTAACTCAATTATCGCATATTAGTATTATTATTTACTTATGACACCTCCAGAGGGTGTTTTGATTTAATTGTTGGAAGCTAGTTTGGTTTATTAGTAGTTGACTTTAAAAGTTCCATATTTTAACTGTTTCTCACTAGTTAATAACTAATTTGAATTTAAGAATATTTGGACTATATTATTTGTATTAATAAAGAATTTTTTAAATTTTTTTATAATTATTGTAATTATAATTCATAAAAACTAATAAATAATTATAAAAAATGTATATTCATGTTTAGAAAAAAAATCATTAAGAACATGTATTAAAATAATTAATTATAATTTTTCAATTATTAATTTTTATTATTTTATCATTTTATATTATATATTTAAAAAAAATTAACCAAGCTACATGATAAAATGCTAAAAATATATTATATCATTAATTGTGATCTGACCATCAATCAATTAATAGATATCATACTTCTATAAATTAAAAACCTGATTGTACCATACAAATTTTAATTAATTTAAAGAGATTTATTAATTGATAAATTAATAATTTATTGAATATATTTATAATTTAAAATATATTTATAATTTAAAGTTACGTTTATTTAATCAATTAAAATTTTATTTTATTTTATAAACATATAAATTATTCTATCACTTTATTAAAATCATTAATATTTATGACATGAATAGAATCAAAAGATTATATAAAATTTTTAAAAATATTATTATTTTATCATTTTATTAAAATCATTAATATCAAAATTAAAAAAATTATTATTTAATAAAAATTATTTATTAATTGAATATTAATTTATAAAAATTTAAGGATATTTATATGCAATTGGTGAAGACTTAGAACTAATATAGACCGAGAGCCGGTGCTAAAAAAAATCGTCCGCTAAAATGATATATTGCCAGCATGGACTCTTATAATTAACAATTAAGCCATGAAATAATATTATGGAACTGAGTAATGCTTTTTAGGATTGCATTATTTTCAATTTTTCTATTTATAGGTTGCATCGATGTCTGATATTTGGCTGAAAGATCATTCGTGGTATAAATTTGTACTTGTATTGAATAAAAAAATTATGGACAAGAGTCTGCTCTGCAGTGTAGCCAGCTCCTTTCTAGCTCAAAATGATGCTACTCATGTGATCTACACTGTTAACGCATATCTTACTTACAATTCAAGAAAATGACAAAATTAAAGTGGATTTTTGACAACTGGTCTGATTCCTTGCTTCCTCCCTCCATTTTTGCCATTAATAAATAAATAAATATATATATATATATATATATATATATAGCTTAAAAATAAACAAAATCGAATGTTAAGTTCGGTCATTAGCGTGTAACCCTTTTTTTTTTTTTTTTCCTACAGTTAAATGCGATGAGCCTATCAGGATTTAAACTCATCTGGATTAAATATTGCTTACATTATATGAATATATTAATTTAATGAGATAGTATTTTATAGATTTAAAAAAATATTATTATATTTTTATTAAAAATATAATATTTATATTATCTAAAATATCTAATCATTTATTAATTTAAAATATAAAATAAATCTCCAAGAAATGGATGAATTATGTGAATAAACTTCATATAACAAAAATTAATTTCAAATATAATATCACATGCTTCGGTGTTTTATGCGATAGCTGTGGAGGCCCTTTTTTTTAATTTAAGAAAAAAAATATTTTTATCACATTTATTTACACTGTACACCCACGTGTGTGAGAAAGAAAATAAATATAGGAATTTATATTGGCTAATAATTTCCATCTGACAGGTTGCATACATTTTACTATTTTAAGTCTTTATATACATTAAGTATTTAATATAAATTTAAGATAATTAATTTTAAAAATTAATTTGTTAATATTAATTTCGTTGTCACTTGCAAATTGATTCAACTCTATGTTAAGTTTTTTAATATAAATTTTAAAGAATTAATTTTTAAAGTAATTTATTAAAATTTAAAATTTTATTTTTATATTAATGATGTAATATATTTATATTTAATTAATACAGAAATATTTTTTCTATCATATTTTTAATAATATATAATTATTTTATTTTAGACATTACAGCAATACTTCACTTTTGTCATTACCTTAATTCTTCTATTGTTTCTTATGCTCTCAGGAGTCAGGGCCCAGACCTTTCACTTATCAGTTATCACTCGGTGCACTGTTAAACAATAAGCAATCATTTTGAATTTGAAAAGAAATTCCGCATTTTAAATTATAGATGCTTTCCTTAATCGTCGTTAGCTAATTATATTTACGAAAATTTGTCAAGGGGTGAATTAAATTGGTCATCAATATGCATAGTATATCTTCAGATAATAATAATAATAATAATAATAATAAGCCCACAACTATCCTTAATATCAATACAGCACTCTCACATTTAAATATTATCTGATATACGATAAATAAATTAAAAAAATATAATTTATTGAGAAGTATATAATTTTGATTTGTTTGATAGCTGTTGTTGAAAAAAATTTCTGAGAAATAAGATATTTATTTTTTAAATTTGGAAAAAGTACATTTTTTTAAGAGAGTAAAAACATCTCTAATAATACTCCATATTTTATTTCCTATTATATTATAAATAATTCAAATCCTTATTTTAATTTATTTAAAAAAATATGCACACTCTAACAATACTCTTTATTTTATTTTTTATTAATAAATTATAATTCCTTTTTTTTATACATAAATTTATAGTTTCATTTGCTTCATACTACATAAAATTTTTGTGGCTAAAAAAAATCTTTTTAAAAATATTGTAATAGATAAAAATATTATAACAAATTATTATTATTATTATTATTATTATTATGTGCTAAAAAATATAATCTTTTTAAAAATATTATCATAAATATTATTATTTTTATTACTATTACTACATAAAAAATTTTCTACTAAAAAAGAATAATCTAATTTAAAATATTGTAAAAAAATATTTTAATAATAATATACTAATTTAATAATAATAATTTAAAAATGAAAAAAAGAAAAAGAAAATATTAAAATATTAGTATAAGGAGTTTGTTGAATAATGAATAATAAAATATAACTCTCTATTTTTAGGGAATAATGCATTTTGGTAGTCTATTTGAGATGTTCTAAGTACACTTTCTTAAAAAAGCTAATGAAGTTAGATTTTTTAGGTTAAAATATATATAAATTTATATATATATCATCTGTTAAATGAGGTTGAATAAATAAAATAAAGTATTATTGTCTTTTTTTATTATTAAATTAAACAAAAAAATTAATTTCTTAATTGATGATTGTAAACAGATATTGTCTAGCTTGATAAGTGTCTCATGTATTTTGTTAAAAGATTTGCAAACCAAGCTACTCTTCTGTTGGCAAGGTCAGCTTGTTTTATATTAGGTCTTGTGGAATGGAACTTTGTCCCTTCAATTTTTCTTTTTGATATACTCAATTCTAATTTAAGTTAATGGATTTTTTATTTTAATGTCAAAAAAATATATTTATATGAAATTATATGTAAATCAAATACATAATTAATTTATTAAAAATTATTTTTTAAAAAATAACTTCCTAAAAAATTTACTTTTCGGAAAGAATATTTTTTGAAAAGCATATTTTACAGAAAATATATCAAATGATACCTTATAATATATATTAAAAAAATTATTTTGAGTATTGACTTCTTATTTTTATTATTGAGTTGCTAATAAAATAAACTCTTAAAATTAATCAAAATATATGAATCATATAATAATATCCAATTAATTAGACCTCCATGATATCAATCAATAGTAGTATTACAATATGAGCCTTTTTGATTTGATGTAGAAGTGGACGGTCAAGAATATAAAATCTATACATCTAATATATATCTACAACAAAATGGAGTATATTGATAGATAAAAATATTTTTATTAATTTTTTTTATTTCATAAGTTGCGTTTATTATTATTATTATTATTGCATAATGAAATTTTATTTATAATATTTTGGGCATTATTTGATAAGTTTAATTGAGTCTCACTTTATTTAATTAGTTAAAATTGTTAGATTCTTACCTTTTTGAAACATTTTAATAAGTGGACGTTTGAAATTTCATACAATCTATGTACGGTCTACATAACTCCTGGTAGATGGTACCACTTGGGTACTAAACAACTACTTATAATTAAATTCATTAATTGACCACGAAATACGTACTGACCAGTTATCCAGAGCGGGTCGCCAATAATTTAAAAAACATTACTGTTTGTTACTTATTTCGAAATATTTATTATTTTTAAAATTTTAAAAAGGACATACCAATATTTAATTTAACAATAATTACATATATTTTTAATTAATAAATTCAGAATAAAAATAGAAAAATATTTATTTTTTTAATTTTATCATCATTTATTCATTTATTAAATATATATTAATTATTTTTTTATTTTTTATATTAAATTAAAAAAAATTATTAACTTTTTAATTTATGTTTCAAAATATTAAATAATAAACACGGATGAAAAATATTAAATATAAATATTAAACAGTGCAACAATTTAATATGAATAAAAACACAATAAATTTATTAAATCTCCCGTGTAAATGAGAAGGTCTTGGTCTCAGGCCAAACTCCTTACCGCCAGCGGCCAGGGGACAACCAATAATTTTCTGCGATTATTCAAATGTTGAGATGTGATACCTGCTACCATAGAAATATAATATAGGTATCACTTTATTATTATGCATATATAATCGTTTTAATACTAAAAAATATCAAATGATAAAAAAAAATATGAGAAATATATAATTATTTACTCTACTAACTATTATTACGCTAACACGATTATACTCTACTAACTATTATAGATGTGTTTGGTATTGCTGTTATGAATTAAAAAAGTATTTTTATAATTTTTTTATTTAATTAATTAATTTTTATTCTTTTTTATAAACTGCTTTTGAAAAAAATATCAATTTACTTGCTTCTATTTAAAATCAGTTTTAAAAAAAGTATAAAAAATTTTATTGAAAAGTATTTTTGACAAATGCAATCTCAAACACTGCCTGTAGCAAATATGTCAATCAACATAATTCCTTAAGAAAAAAAAAAGGTCATTCAACATAAAGAGAATCGATGTACTTTGAGAATAATAATAATAATAATAAAAGATTATAGGAAAATTTTCATTTTTTGATGATGATAAATGGAGAGAAATCAATTGATCTACAACAAAGATATTTAGTATTTAGTGCACTTGATTTTCAAGAAATTAGAAAGGAGAACGAGACAATATAATTGGAAAACGAAGATAAATATAAAGACCAAAATACAAGATTGAACAAGAAAAGTAAGATTGAGAATAAAGATTAATTTTTATCCTATTATTGTTAAATTTTTGTTACGTTTTACATACTATTTTAAAATTTGTTTGTATTAATTATTTCATTTGATTATTTTATGTTATACATTTGAGTTAAGTTTTCTTTAGAATTTATTTATTTTTTCTTAATAACATTGTGAATGAAAGGATTGTTTCCTTATAAGATATATTATTATTAAATGATGATTTTAGGGAATCTAAGACAGATCACATGCAGCATATATATATATATATAGAGGGGAAAAAATAGAATTCTGGACAATAACAAGCTAAGAATGGAATTCTGGACAATAACAAGCTATCTATGATTCTGCGAAATTAGTTTACATAGTCACATCTGTAAACAAAGTGTGTGGAAAAAGAAAGTGAAGGGATTGTGAATAGGGGTAAGAAAAGTTCTTTCTTATTGTTTACATGATGAAATTTTGAGATACTGAAAACAGAGAAAGAGTGCTCTTTTCCCTTTATTTGATTAAAAAAGTAAAAAAAAAAAAAAATTTATTTTTATTTTTGTTTACTTTCTTCATATCTTTATCAAGTTTTCTTAATGGGAAATTTATGTTACATAAAAATTCAAAAACAATCATTAATATTGATGAGATTAAAATATTAATGAACTAAAATTATTATTTTAATTGGAAATAAGCCTATAATATATGAATTCAACATGATTTTTTTTTTCCAAATATATAGACACGTAATAACAAGAAATAAATACGTATACATTTTAAAATATAATAATTTTAAAAAGATATATTAATTTTTATATTCTATGTACATACACTATGTTAACTGAAGTAAGATGTATAAAGTCAAAACTTCGACTCACCTTTCATTAATTAAACTTAAAATTTTCTAAAATCTCAACTTTGATTTGATCACTAGACGAAAGTCTTGTTATCGACTTATAAACAATTTTAGCACCGCTAGTATCAAACATCCTCACCATCACCCACCCTAAGACACGATGATTGTTGAATGTTGACGAGAGATATAAGCAGGGAAGAAGACAAATACCTTTACTCCAAAAACTTTTCATTTCACTGCTGAAAAAAGGCCATAGTTCACGGCCCAAGTCAATAAAGGAAGAGTCCCCATCACTTCACATGTGGATATTTTAGTCATTTTCATAAATTCACTAAGGCAGTGTTTGGAAAAAAGGTGGAAAGTGAGAGGAAGGAAAATAAAGAGGAAAAATGCTTTGAAATTTGTGAACTTTATTTTTTTTAATATTTTAACATAAAATTTAATGAATTTTCCACCCATTTTCCTTCCAAAATAGAAAGAAAATGGATGGAAAATACATTGAATTTTGTGTCAAAATATTAAAAAAATTAAAATTTACAAATTTCAAAATATTTTTCTCTCTTATTTTTCTTTCTCTTACTTTTCACTCATTTCCCAAACAAAGCCTAAATGCTAGTCCCATTCTCTCTGCTAAGTTAAGCCCTTTGACTGAGCCACACCTCACAATTCACCTTTAAAAGTAGACATTATTGTCATGTTTTCGTACATCGTACGATTGGAAATAAATCATATTCGAAGAATAAGATTTTTATTTTTTTTTACACAATAATCTCAATTTTTTAATTCAAATAATCCTAATATATATTATACATTTTTAAATATAACTAATAAATTATATTTAATTATTTAAAAAATGAATTTAGAAATAAAATATCTATAATTTTAAAATCCTATCGCACTTGTATTTTTTATTTTAAAATGCAACAAACAAATCCTATTTGTATAGGCACAGTTATAATAATACTCTCTTTATATTAAAAAAAATACTATTAAAAAATTAATTTTATTTTTAAATAAATAATTATTTAGTAATTAAATAAAATATAGTAAAATGATTAATTTATCTTTTAATTATTTAAATATGAGAGATATTTTTTTAATTTATACTGTAATTAATAAAATTTTTTTTAATAATTTATAATAAAATTATTATTATTTTAAAAATAATAATTTTTTTAATGGTCTTTTTTTTATAGTGAATGGAATACTTTACAAGCAGGGGTAATCTTTTACAAATACTTAAGGGGCCAGCGGGTTTTGAATCTTCTGCATCGAGTCGCTTTACAGCTTTCTTTGTACTCCACTCTCTATTCAAAGAATATATATATATATATATATATATATATATATATATATATATATATATATATATAGTTGTAGCCAATTTTTTATTCATCAAAGTTTTAATTCTAAACCATATCATAAAAATAAATATTATATATATTGATATATTTATATTATTCTTTTTCATAATTTTTTTAAATTACTAAATCTTACTTTAATATTTCATAAATAAATAAATTAAATTTAAGTAAAATTAAGTTTGATTAGATTAGATTTATAAATAATTTTATTATAAGTTTATAAATAGGCTTATTAATAGTTGAATTAATATGTTCATGAATAGTTTGATTATTATTATTATTATTAACTTAATAATTCTATCATCTTAAAAATATATTTTAATATTTTAATAAATTTTTTGATAATTTAATATGATATATATATATATATATATATATATATATATATATATATATATATATATATATATATATATATTGCTGATTGAAAAGAATTAAAATTAAAACTTACTGTGAAAAATCAAAGTAGAAACTTTTTGTTAAGAATTTGGTGAACTGATTTTGACTTAACAAATGAAACCATTTTTCTCTTTTTGTTGATAATGATGGGGTTATCATATCTGGATCTCTGAGTCCATAGATTGCTGACATGGCAATGGATGGCAGTTAAAGTGCAAAAGAA
The DNA here is from genome assembly GCA_947687605.1 of Reutealis trisperma. Lineage (NCBI taxonomy): Eukaryota > Viridiplantae > Streptophyta > Magnoliopsida > Malpighiales > Euphorbiaceae > Reutealis > Reutealis trisperma. The sequence continues at coordinate 4,482,778 of CANTUT010000032.1, forward strand.
GAAATAAGAATCAGATGTAGAGAATCCAAAGCCCGGGGAGGAAAAGAAAGTTACAGCTGAAACAAAAGTATTCAAATACATACGCCTCTTGCATGCTTGAAAGCTAACCCCTTTTGCCCTGTATTATATATTATTATTGTTTTTCATTTTTATTTTTGATTTTAACTATATTTTTTTTTCCCTTTTTCGCCGACACCCATAAACCACAATCTCTTTCTCACTCTTCATTACTCTAAGCTTCGAATCTCTCTCTCTCTTGCTGTCCCTTTCTTTAATGGCGATGCTTCTTGCCACCCACTCCGATCTCAACCTCAATACCAACTTCTCTTCTTCTTCTTTGCTTGAGAGTGGACAGTGCTCTGCCTCTGCCATGCTCTCTAATCACCTTTAAACATACCCACAAAACAGAGTCACTCACTCGGACAAGAAACATCATTAATGGCAGAGAAGCCCATTGCTCTTTCTTTCTTTTTATCTCGTTCTTCACTCACTGAGTTTGTCTTCGTGTTAGTTTTCCTCTTCTCGATCTTTGCTTTTCCGCTTCTTGTTCAATGCAATACGGATGCCTCCGATGGTATTTTTCTTTTCCCTTTTTTTGGTGGCTTTGATTAATTAGTGGATTTATTTATTAGTGTGATGGTGATTGGTGAGCTTAAAGATATTGACTTTTCCTGTTTGCTGTAATGAGTCCATGAAATGAGCATTGACTTCACTTTTTTTTTTTTTTAAGTTTAATCTTTTATGTTATGTTTGTTTCCCGGGAAAATGTAGGAATTAAAGAGTGTGTAACATTATAGTTTTTGGATTCGATTTTGGTTTTTGGGTGCATAAAAATTAGGTATTTAATGATAAGAGTGAAATATTTTTAATTAGGCTATCCTTAACTGGAGGTCTCAGATGATAAAAATGTTGTCTTTTTCTTTTCTGATTTGATCTTTTTTGGTTTTTCTTCTTTCATTTCTCATCAAATTAACAAGGGTTTATGCTTCTTCTTCTTCTTCTTCTTCTTTTTTTTTTTTTTTTGACTTGGTAATCGATTTATTTGGGACTTCAGTTTATATTTATTTTCGTTGCAGTTCAAGCTCTACAAGTTGTTTACACATCATTGAACAGTCCTTCGCAGCTAACCAGTTGGAAAACCATTGGCGGTGATCCGTGTGCAGAGTCATGGAAGGGGGTTACTTGTGAAGGATCAGCTGTTGTTTCCATGTATGAACTTCTTGTCACGGCTATGGCTTAAAGCAATCTGGTGTTTTTCTTTGTATGTTTTATTTAATGGGTTTGTTTTACTGTTGTTTAACAGTCAGATTTCTGGGTTAGGACTTAATGGTACAATGGGATACTTGCTTTCAAACCTTCTGTCATTAAGAACATTGTGAGAAAATTGTTGCTTTTGTTCATTTATATGTTCTATGAAATTGTTATTATCTTGTTTAGTTGAGTGGCTGATGTAATTTTGTCTTTGATTTGCAGTGATATCAGTGGCAACAGCATTCATGATACAATCCCATATCAATTACCGCCAAATCTTACAAGCCTGTAATGTTCAGTCATGTTGATTCTCTCTGTTCATTTGGAGCTGTTATGTTTGTTTAATAATGTGACTGACCTTATTGTTGCCAACACAGAAATCTTGCAAGAAACAATTTTAGTGGGAGTCTTCCTTATTCATTTTCTACCATGGGTTCTCTCACTTACTTGTGAGTAACTTCTTTTGTCTTGTCTGCTATAAAATATTTGTTGTACTAATTCAGAATTGTGTCATTGCCCGATTCTAATATCCTTTGGTTTTAGGAACGTGAGCCATAATTCACTTTCCCAATCAATTGGAGATGTTTTTTCAAATCATTCTCTTATCGGCACGCTGTAAGATATCCTATTTCAAATCATGTCTCTTATCACTGTTGTATTAGCTCTTATTATTAAAAAAAAAAAAAAAAAAAAAAAAGAGAGAGAGGTTGTCAAAATTCTTCTACATAGCTTGAATGTTTACTTTGGTTGAACTTATGCCACTTGTAGATCAGAATTTCATTGTTATTGAGCACCTTGGTCCCTCCCTTGTGCTATTCTTTGCTCAGTCAGTTTATTGAGGAATCATCATATTGCTTCTCTTCCATCAATCATTATAAGTTTATGCTTGGTTAACTAATTCAGAAAGTTAATAAGGGAAAAGATAGTCAATTCCCCAAGATGTGACTGCGTTTTAGACTTGTTGCAATACAATACAGTTGGATTGGACTGAATTCATGCAAGGATTGGTGTTGGAAAGGTGGTGTTGGGGATCAAATAAAGCAGTATGCTTTCTAATCTGAGAAAAAAATTCGAAGCAGGAAAGAGAAAGCTATGAGGCTTGGGTCTCTCACCTGGTGAAGGAGAGAGGGAGGGAGGATGCAAGATATAGGGAGTCTAAACTATCAATCAGAAAAGGGGGAAGGCTCTAGGCTTTAGTGCAGTAGAAAAAAGATATGCTAGATATTAAAGAGGTGTCAAGTAGGAAAGGGGAAGATTATGAAGTTGTAGACAATAGATGAGAGTAGCTTCAGTAGCTAATAAGCATTTTTGGGAGACTCAGTAAATCATTTGTATTTTCCTATGGTCAGCTGTCAAACTACAGTGAGAGTACATTGAAAAATTTTGTATTTGGATTCTGTAGCTATATCTGAATTAAGCATTACTTAAATGTCTCAACATTTTACTCGTGTTACGCCTCATCTTTTGCAGTATATAAATAAACTGTAATGCCCATGTTGGATATTTTCCTGGAGATTTCTTGCTAAAACATATTCTTTGACCCTTTTTAAATCCCCTTTGAAATCTCAAATGCAGTTTCTAATGAGCCGTGCTTTATTGGCTGTTGTCTTATGCTACAATTCTCGTGGATGCAGGGATCTCTCTTTTAATAATTTTAGTGGAGATCTTCCCAGTTCCTTTGGTTCATTGTCCAATCTTTCAACACTGTGAGCTCAATCCTACTTTGTTTTTAAAATAAATGAATGACCAAGTTAAGATAAAAGAAAAAATTTGCAAATGTTTGTTCAGTTTGATTGAAGTTCTCTAGATATTCTAATATGTGACAGTTACGTTCAGACCAATCAATTGACTGGCTCTCTCGATGTTCTTATGGGTTTGCCTTTGACTACTTTGTAAGTTCACTTACCATTTGCATTTTCAATTTATAATTTATCATCCTTTTTCTAATTTCAACTTACATTTTCAATAGAAATGTTGCAAACAACCATTTCAGTGGATGGATACCTCAAGAGCTTAGGTCAATCCCAGATTTTAAGTAAGTTTCTTACGCCATGCTTTGTGTTTCTTTCATTGCAATTTATAATGTTTCGCTTTTGCAATATGTCTAACTCATCTGTTGATAAAATAAAACAGATATGATGGAAATTCTTTTGACAATGGTCCTGCTCCTCCTCCACCACCGTATACCCCACCTCCTCCTGGTAGATCTCATAATAATCGTAATCATTCAGGATCAGGGGCACATTCACCGCCATATTTTAATGGCCAGTCATCTGAGTCAGATAAGGGAATGTCAGTGGGGGCTATTGTCGGCGTAATCCTGGGTTCTGTGTTTGTGCTTTTGATTGCACTTCTTGCTCTTGTGTTTTTCATTAGAAAAAATAAAAGAAAGGAAGTTGGTGCCATAGTTTCCCAGGGAAATCGGTCTGCTGGCACAAATGATAGTAGGTTTTCTTTCCTTTCTTCTGTTGTGCTCTTGACTTTGCTATATCTTAAAGCTAGTGAATATTGAGTCACTTAAATGTAATTTGGGTTTTGGATATTTGTGGGGCCATGATATGTGTTGTAGTATTTTAACATTCGGTTTCATCTTCTTCTTCTGCTGCTCCTCAACTGTTAGAAGTCATTCATTTTATTTGGGTGTCAAATAGGAATAGCTAAAATGAATCAAGTGGTCACTAGTTTAATTATTTACTTAAAACACTGTAATGTAAAATAAAATGTTGAAACTCTCCTTCATGTCAATTTCCTACAAAATTTGTTCGTTATTAGTTTGAAGCTGGAAGCTCTAGTGCTATAATGCTAACCATTCAGGCGCCAAATTCTGCTTTTTTTTTGGCAGTAAATATGGAGATACAAGAACAGAGAGTGAAAAACACTGCTGCTGTTACAGATCTGAAGCCCCCGCCAGCTGAAAAATTGGTGGTCGAGAGGTTGCAGGGGAATTCTGGATCTGTAAAGAGAATGAAGTCGCCAATCACTGCTACTTCATATAGTGTCGCTTCTCTGCAAACAGCAACAAATAGTTTTAGCCAAGAGTTTTTAATTGGTGAAGGTTCTCTTGGTCGGGTTTACAAAGGAGATTTTCCTAATGGAAAGGTAACTTTCTTGGTAATTCCATATAAAATCATGTGTTCTTATGGTTCATATTCTTTTTCTGTGCTTCTCTTATTATGGGCATAAGGGCTATGCTTGTCTTATCTCTTCCAGAGGATACTAACTGTTTTTTCTGTTCCAGAGGATACTAATCTAGCTATGGTGCAGACTGGTGGAAAAATTTATATTTTGTCCTTGAATATTTTCCTCCACTGTAATTTGAGCATGATGTTCTTATATGTATTGATTGTTCTAAAGTGCTAATCACTTTTTCCTAAGTTAGAATGCAGAGACAAGTGTGATGAATGCTTGTTATGAGGTTTTGTTATGCTGCATCTTTTACCAATGTTGGACTACAAGCCTCTCTTTTCTCTTTTCTTACCAATTTGGATGAGACACTGTACATACACAGCAAATAGGGGATAGTCATTACTAAACACATACTATCATATAACTCACTTTAACTCTTTTCTTATTGTGAACTATATATGGCATAATAAAACCTTTCTGAAGTGAGTGTCCTCCCTTTATTTATTTGTTTGGATATTTCTGAATTGTGTCACAACATGAATTAATCAATTTTTGTGCTATTGATGTAGACAATGGCTATTAAGAAGATCGACAATGCAGCACTTTCATTACAGGAGGAAGATAACTTTCTCGAAGCTGTTTCAAATATGTCTCGTTTGAGGCACCCTAATATTGTTTCACTGTTAGGATACTGTGCAGAGCATGGGCAGCGTCTTTTGGTTTATGAATATATTGGAAGTGGGAGTCTGCATGATATGTTGCATTTTGCTGAAGATGGCAGTAAGACGCTATCTTGGAATGAACGTGTTAGAGTAGCACTTGGCACGGCACGGGCTTTAGAGTATGTTATATGTGTACGACATTATAATTCTCTCTTCCTTTCTCTCTCTCTTGTTTGGTGCTGCACTTCCTTTCTGAACTCTACCTTGTCTGTCAGGTACTTGCATGAAGTCTGCTTGCCGTCTGTTGTGCATCGAAATTTCAAATCAGCAAATATTTTGCTTGATGAAGAGCTTAATCCCCACTTGTCAGACTGTGGTTTGGCTGCTCTTACGCCTAACACAGAGAGGCAGGTAAAGAAAGAGACAGATAATGTTTACGGTTGGCAATAAGTTCTTATGAACTTTGTCCTCTGTAAAACTTCTGCTGACATAACTTTAGTTTTATATGGGCTTACTAAGTAAAACATTGTTTGTAATGACAGGTTTCAACACAGATGGTTGGATCATTTGGTTATAGTGCTCCTGAATTTGCCTTGTCAGGGGTATATACTGTAAAAAGTGATGTGTACAGCTTTGGCGTGGTGATGTTGGAGCTATTGACTGGTCGGAAGCCACTGGACAGGTAACAGCTCTCTTTTTCTTTGATTATTCTGCTTCTGTATTTTGAAAATTGTCAAAATAATTTTTTCTTTTTGTCATTTGTTAAACTTTGTTCACCATCCTATACAAAATTTATGCATGTTCCATAGTTCAAGGGTGAGATCAGAGCAGTCACTTGTGAGATGGGCTACTCCTCAGCTGCATGATATTGATGCCTTGGCAAAAATGGTTGATCCTGCCTTGAATGGCATGTATCCTGCAAAGTCTCTTTCACGTTTTGCTGACATAATTGCCCTCTGTGTTCAGGTAAGCTTCTTTATTTATGGTAAGAGCAACTTTATATTGAGCCTAGACATTAGCACACACTTTCCCTGGCGGCTTCCAAAAGCCCTATCAGAGATTCCCTGGAGCCTTCCTGACCATCAGGAAGGGGCTGGAGTTAGCCTCCGGGAATCTCTGGAAGGACATACATATGATTGTGAAAACATGCAGGTGTTGGTGGATGCTCTAATTTTATTAGTGCAGTTTTGTTATTATTCCTTTCATTGAAATGAGCAACTTGCGATTTTTGTTTTCTGTATAGCCGGAACCTGAGTTTCGCCCTCCCATGTCTGAAGTTGTGCAAGCATTGGTGCGGTTAGTGCAAAGGGCAAGTGTGGTGAAAAGGCGTTCTAGTGATGAGTCAGGATTTTCATACAAGACCCCAGATCATGAGTCAATCGATATGTCATTTTGAGCATCCCAGCCTAGTGGAATTGGAGGTGAAACATCCAATTCGATGTACAACCAGAGTATCATTGAAAGACTGAAGTGCATGCACATATTTAGAGGAAAGAGGCGAAAGAAGTTCTATAATCAGATCAGAAAAATATGTAATTATGTCCCAAACGTTATGAGCTGCATATACTTAAAGGCATCTTTATTTGTAAATGATTCAAAATTTGTATTCCAAAATTTTCCAGAATCTTTTGCTGCAAGTTGTACCGTAGCAGAATAAAGTTTTCCATTTGATTCTAGCAAGTTTATGTTTGTATGAGGTTTGCTGCATAAGAAATCTTATTGTAAAAATACTTGCACCATGGAAACACAATATAGAAAGCTGACACTGCGAATCACTAAATGACCCACTGAAACTGAGTCAATAGATAATCTTTACAGTTTATCATTCTCTTCTCTGAGTTGCTGTTTTGTACAGAGTACAGGTACCAAAAATTACGTTTAAAGATATTTCTCTTTAGTACTCAATAGGGAAAAGTTGCATTTCAATACTGAAATGTTCCCTGATTTGGGTTGATGGTAACTTGCTAACCGAACCGGGCCGGCTACAAATTTATTTTCTAGTGCTATTTTGCCAGAAATTGCCAACCAAATGAGTAGGTAGGCCCCGTCACTTTTGTCCTACGTTGGTGGTAATGAAGAAATGTGACGGGTATGGTGAAAAAGAAAATGTGAACTGGAAACGACAACGTTAATGGATCAAAAACCTGGTTGTACCATGTGCCTTGAAAATTTTTAATTGTAATGGGAGCAGGTGGTCAGGCTTTTATTTCTTTTGGGCATGTTTATTTTGTTTTCTTGGAGACCAAATTCTATTTTCCTCTAAATTTCCTTCATTAGAAAGAAAGATCAGAAATTTCATGAAAATCAGGGGATTCTGGTAATTTAACCGTTAATTTGAAATCTGTCAATTGAAACAATATTTCAACACTAAGCAGTTAATCTTTGAAATTTTCTTTTATACCCATCAAATTAAAATTATAAAAATGAGGACTATTACTCAATTTTCCTAGAGAAAGAATTGAAATCTAAGAAGAAAGCAGCAGTTGAATGAAAAGTCTGTTATGATCTGGTGGGTCCTACTTCAGCGTTAATCAATCAAATCCCATTGGCCATTGGCTCTTCAGCTCACTATTGTGAGCCCTACATAAGCGTACCTTTTTTTTTTCCTTAAATAAAACAAAGTTTTTTCGGTTCAGACAGCTCCTTCTAATGTAGTATATGTTTTAACAAAGCAAGGAGCTTCCGTTTCCCTCGCTCTCCTTGTCCTAAAATTTCTCTTTTTATCTCCAAAATTAGACCCCAGATGGCCTCATCATCATCATCAGACCTCTCCAACCTTCTGCAAAAAGACTACTCTGAACCTCCGGACATATTGGCTTCAGATCGAACTGAGACAACTGGTTTTTTCCACTCCCGGACCAATTCCTCCGCCTCCATGAACCACCAATCATCACCTAGTCAGTCACCCCGAATCGGTTATAATCAACATGGCATACTATTTTCGTTGTCAAACTTGTTTTGTTTTATGTGGGATCAGAAACAGAGACAAGTAAATAGGACGGTGAAGAGAAAAGGAGGAGGAAGGGTATGGTATCAAAGGAAGAGAGTTAAGGGATTGGTGGCTGTGATTATGTTGGTGGGTTTGTTTTTCATTGTTAATTGGTTAATGCTTTTGCGGCTTCAAGACCATCGAATTGTTGATCTACAAAATCACTCTTCTCAAAATTCTGCTTCTTCTATTTCGGTTTCCATTAAGGTTTGTGTCAATGTTTACTTATTGCGCATCATTTTTCTAAACATTTACAAGGACAAATATTAAATTTGCACCCCGAAAAAAGCTCTATTTTAAAAGATAATTATATTATTACAATAATTTCTTGCTGGTGCAATTTAATTTTCAATTACTATTTGTGGAGATAATGAAGAAATTGCTTCCTTTTTCTTTTTCTTTTTTTCTCTGTTGGAGATTCATTAATCTTTTGGGAAGAGTGTGGTTTATGAATTGGTTATAAGACATGTCAACTGATAGTGAAAAATAGGAAAATTTTGGGGTGAGATGAGAAGACTGAAGAAATTATTTACCCTCTTCTTGAAAAAAAAAAAAATTAGAGCTCAAGATTTAGCTAAAAATTGTCTGATTACTGAATTTTAGCTTCAGCAATTCAGGAAAAATGGAAAAAAAAAATCAGCCTTTTCTGTTATTTGGAATTAGGTACTGTTTCAGAATCTAAGCTAAAATAGTATAAATGGAAAGTAAGCAAGGAAGAGGCCTTCATTAGCAGGTAAGCTGCTTGTGCTCCTAGTTTTGAGCTAGTGTTATGACGGTAGTTGTTTTCTTCATGAAAAATAATTTTTAGTATTAACTAAAAGAAGATGACAGTATATTGATTGATATAAAAAGGGGTGAAACCTGAGAATTATTAACGATCCAAATTTTACGACAGCAAAGAACTGATTGGATTGAGATCCTTGATTTCAAAAGATAATTTGGGAAAGTTCAAAACCTGAATGCCCAATATTCAACATTTTTAAAGGGCAGCAATGTCCTTTTAAGAAATTCAAGGTGCCTATTTATTTATGGTTCTTTTTGTTATTCATATACTTGGAAGTTGTTCAGGCAGAGTGGAGAAAGTTTGGCAAAGGGAAAAAACCAAAGAAAGGTACCTATGAAAGGATGTTGGCTTTGGCCGCCCATGCACTGGCAGAGGTAATTCAATATCAAAATCTTCACTATCTAGTTCTTCTCTGTATGGGAAACTACTTAGTTTTGATCTACAGTTTTTTTTTTTTCCCATTTACTCACTGATTGCATTTGTGTTATTACAAATGGTCACAGAAAAAACGTGAGCCAAAAGATTTGTGGCAGGAACCATTTGTTGAGGCCTCTGCTTGGATACCTTGTGCTGATCAACGTAACTGGGAACCTAGTGGTGACTGTCACTCTCTCTCGCTCCTTCCCCAACTTGATGTTTGCTTTTGCATGTGTCTGCATGCCATGTTTATGTAAAAATATGTCATGGATATATTAAAAATAAATGAGAAAGTTCATATTTTGGGTAGTGAATACTGGTTCTGACATGATTTTTTTCTCTCACTTTAATAGGGGGAAGCAATGGTTACATTTTGGTCACAGCAAATGGTGGGGTGAACCAGCAGAGAGTAGCAGTAAGTAATGCCTGCAACCAATTACAGCTTAGATGAATTTTCTTTTGTGGCCCAATCTCATAATTTTGTATGATTCTCTTTGCTTCTGAAGGTCTAGTATATGTGATTCTCTGTTGGTTCAAACTTGTTTCTTATTTCATTTGAGAGCAGGTATGCAATGCTGTTGTTGTTGCGAGATTGCTAAATTCGACTCTTGTTATTCCTAAATTTATGTACAGTAGTGTCTGGAGAGACGTCAGGTAACATATTTCCATCTTCTTTACTTTCATCTTGCTCCATTTCTCCACACTTTTTTGCTTTTAGGGAAAAACATAATATTGATTGTTGGATAAACTATAACTGCCACTATTGCTGCCCTGATAGTTCTTGGTGGCTCCACTGGTTACACTTGAAGTTGGTTTCCTTTAATATCCTCAAGAAGAAAGTTCTTACTTCAAACAAGTGGCGTCATTATAGTTTTGTGAATACCTTGAGTTGGCTAGTTCCCTCTATAAATGGCAATACTTCCTTCCTTTCTCCTCCCCCTCTTTGGAAGCTGTCATGTACAAATACATAATTTAGGTGGCAAAGTAGCTAACTCTTACATATGATTATATGATTTAGATGGAAAAGTAACTATGTCAAATGTTATGTTTCATAGTCAATTCAGCGATATCTATCAGGAGGAGTATTTTATTAAGTACCTGTCTCCTGATATTCGGATAGTAAAGGAACTCCCTGAGGAACTACAATCACTAGATTTGGAGGCAATTGGTAGCGTTGTGAGTTTCATAGCTTAATTAATTTTGAGATTTAAAAAATCGAAGTGGTTTTTGTTCCAGTAAGGTGTTTGTAATAATGATGTTTCAAATGGTGACCAGGTGACAGATGCAGATATTAGGAAAGAGTCGAAGCCAAGTTTTTATCTGAAAAATATTCTCCCTATTTTGCTGAAAAATAGAGTTGTCCATTTCATTGGATTTGGGAATCGCTTGGCATTTGATCCAATACCATTTCAGTTGCAGGTAAATGCTTAGCCTTTATTTGTCTAATCCATTACAATTGATCGTAGATTGTGAGAAATATATGCCATTATCCTTTCTCCTCATTCCTACTTTGCTCTTCCTAATACGATGAACTTCATCTAGAGACTTCGGTGCAGATGTAACTTTCATGCACTACAATTTGTTCCTAAAATACAACAAACTGGAACTCTGCTCCTTCAAAGATTGCGTAAACGTGCATCCCATCCTGGACCGTTAGATCATTATCTCGTTGGTGCTTATGCAGAATCAAATATGAAGGAAAAAGGAGGTCATACAGGGAAATCTTCAAAATATCTAGCTCTACATCTGAGGTTTGAAATTGACATGGTAGCACATTCTTTGTGTGAATATGGTGGTGGTGAAGAAGAGAAAAAAGTGCTGGAAGCATATCGTGAAATCCATTTCCCTGCATTGACGCTTCTTGAGAAGACAAAAAAGTATGCACTTCTGCATTGTTTGTTGTTTCTGATTGCACATATGCATATATGCAACATATATGTAGGTAATAAATTGCACGCATTCATGTTTTACATTGCACTGGATTCTGAGGTGCCTTTATTATGCAACAGTTAGAAGCTTCTTTAGTTTAATTTCTTTCATTTGTTTGTTGCCTTTTCTTTTCTTTTCTTTTTTTTTTTTTTCTTTAAATTTTGGTATATAGACTTGCCGATAAATAAACATTGGGCCGCAAATTTTCTTTTCGTCACTCAAGTGATTAAGGGCAATACATTGTCTGGCCCACTTTTGGAATTTCTATTTCTCCCATTCCCATCGTGCTTACTTTAATGTCACAGCATATGTATTGTCAATGGACTGTGTTTCTTCCACATAGTCAAGGTCTTATTCTTTCTTTCTCAATAGTTTTTTCTTATCTAAAAAAACTTTTGGTGGTATTGACCAGTCCTCGTAATTGGCCAAGCCAGATTAATTTTTATCCTTTTACTCTATTTGGCTATTGCTATGAACTTTTACGCTCATGAACATGTATTGAGGATAACTTTATTCAAGTAAATGTTGTTTCCAAATTGACTACAGTTGGCTATGTGTGATACCTCCATTCTTTCTTGTCTAGGGAAAATTTTTTATTATACGTTCAGAAAGAAAAATTTTTCTTTGAAGTTCAAACTCAATGTCTCATATGTTGTCCTCTAGTATCCTGTGTATTTGAAAGCAGCCACCTTGTGTCAGTTGTGCTTCTTAAGATCTAGGCTATTTGTCAAACTGTCCTAGAACACCTATCATTGACTTTTGCTTAATCATTTGTCTGGATTACTCTCATTTTGCTTGCAACACGGTTTCGTCAAACAAATTTTTTGAAGAGGGTATAATATGTTCTTGTTCACTATATCTTTTGGAAGGAAAAACATCCACATTAAAGTTTGGTTTATTTTCTCAGTAAATTGTTTGATTTGTTGCAGGCTACCTTCTCCTTCAGTGCTCAGGTCAGAAGGCCTATGTCCATTGACACCTGAAGAAGCTGTACTTATGCTTGCTGCTCTTGGTTTCAGCCGGAAGACACATGTTTTTGTGGCTGGTGCAAATATATATGGGGGGCAGCCAAGGTTAGCTGCTTTAACCAGCTTGTATCCTAATTTAGTCACTAAAGAGAAACTGCTTTCAGCAACTGAACTTGAACCATTCTCAAACTTTTCATCTCAGGTAGCAAAATGGCCCTTCCTCTATTGTTTTCTAGTTTAATTTGCTTTTGTTTACTGGCATATTTATTTTAATGAAAAAATAGTATCTATGAAAATCTTGGAATTATGAATGTAGACACTATTAATGGATGATATCCTTGTGATAAAAAAGAGAAGTGAAAAGGCTCAACAGACTTTCAGAGGAATCAGGAAATGTGCCGATCTTTTCTTTTCTTCTTCGGTCTGGGGAGTGTGGCGTGGTGTGAGAAACCTTAATGGATAAGATTTAGGTACTCCTCGAGATGGTGGTTAGTGTATGTTATTTGCATAGGAAATGGTAGAGCAGAGAGCGCACTCACACATAGCATAGGCTCTGGAAATGAACCTCAATAAGGCAGAGTTCCATTGATTAATTGAGTAGATATCTCTTAGTTATAACCTCAAACGTGGTTAGTTGGGTTAATGGAGGGTTGGATGTGTGTCCTTGGCAACTATGGGATACACTCCAAAAAATCAAAAGTTTTGCAAGATCGTTTCCCTCTTTCAAATCTGTTCACATCTTCGGAGAAGCTAATTTTGTTGCAGACCATCTAGCCAAATCTGGTATTACAAGGAACTCGGATTTTATTACTTGGCTGTAGTTCTTGATTACTTTATAGGGTCCTTCATGATTTCGTCTTTATCATGATTCTGCTTTAAGGCTTTCTAATTCTGGAGATGCCTTCATGGTTGGGTTCTATGTGGTTCTCCTCTAATCTGCTATCTCTATTATGGTTATGGATTGCTTTGTTTCTACCCCCTTTAATGGAATTTGATGGTCAATGATGATTTTGGTTGCAGTAATCTATGCTAATTCTGCATTTTGCTGCTACCTAGTCTGATTTGTATATTGTCTTGGAGTTTCTTATTGGTCTAAAGATAATTTTGTGTTGGGTGGTGCTTCTTTGGTTGCTTGCGGTGGGTATTTAAAGACAAAAGCCATCAATTACTGAAGCTGGGAACTAATGAGTCTTTTTGGGGTGATTTTTCTTGGTTCTACACTTGGGTTTATTCTTGGTATTATTTGATATTCCTATGCTTTGTTAGCTAGATATTCTGCTGCTCTTATTTGCTTTGTTATGGGCTCTTTGATGCTGATCTAAAATTGGGTTTCTCTTCACCATGAATGCGTGTTTATTAGGATGATATCTTATGGCTCAGGTCTGATATTTGGTGAACGTGTGGTTATAGATTGGTTTGGGGTATCTATGTTTTGCTTTGATCTCATTTTGAACTTTTTTGTCTTTGTATTTTCCTTTCTGCTGTTTCATTGTGCTGGACAGCTTAGGCTCTTTCTTTTTACTGTCTATTGTTGAGGTTGCTGGGGTTTTTTCACATAACTTTGTGGTGTTTAGCTTTTAATGGGTGTACTTGGGTAAGCCTATTGGCTTGGGTAGGTTTGTGCCACAAGGTTATGTTTTTCCCCATTATTATTATTAATAAAATCTGACTCTTATTATAAATAAATAAATAAATAAAAGTTATCAGAGACCTAACTACCAAAGCTCCTATAACCATACCTTGTTTTTACAACTAGACCATGCTTTAACTGAATCTCCATCGCTAAGCCATACTTAGGCTTTACTTGCACAAAATGACAGCATACTTTTCACCTAACCCCAATGACATACTGGCAAATACATACACACTGCACTTCACAGAATACAAGTTATACTACCAAAATACAACACATATATTTAGAGTATCTAAGCAAATTCTCAACTCCTAACATTTGGGCATATGCAAGTGCAAGGGACTTGGTTATTAGTGCAACCAATTCATTCCATAGAGGGCATGACTCTTTCAAAATCTTCTCTTCCCATTACCTGTTTTGGCTGGATCACAATAGTGATGGTGCCCTTTTAATATGGAAGCCTATCCCAGGGAAGGTGGTTTCTTAATGATAGGATAAAATATGCCCAGGGACCATGAATATAGTCTTCCAACTGCTTTTTTTTTTTTTTTTTTTGAGTTGGATATTGGTTCTTTCTCTTGAGAAGCTTTGTGGCCAAGGGATTGGCCCTTTCTTCAGTCTTTCCTATTTCAGCATGCTACTAAAATCTTTAATATATTGAGGCTTCTCTTCTCTCTAGTAATTGTGCAACACTGTTGAATGATTCATAAACTCGAGTTATTTGGTCAATGTTCTTTACTGGTGCATTTTATTTCTTGTTATTGTACTAGCGTGCAATGAGCTTATTTCTTTTGCAGCTAGCTGCACTGGACTTCATAGCCTGCACTGCTGCTGATGCATTTGCCATGACGGACTCAGGAAGTCAGTTGTCATCTTTGGTAGCTGGATATCGAACATATTATGGCGGAGGGAGAATGCCAACAATACGGCCAAACAAGCGGAGACTTGCTGCCATATTCATGAAGAACTCCACCATAGAATGGAAAGTATTCGAGCAAAGAGTTAGGAAGGCAGTTAGACAAACTAAACATGTTTTTGAAAGGCCTGTGGCAAGAAGTATTTACAGATTTCCACGATGTAAAGAGTGTATGTGTTTGACAGAATAAAACAGAATCGAATTTATTCTTTTAGCAGCCATGATGATAAGATAGTAACTATAGTAACATTCATAAATTCATTGTTTCATTTGTTCTCCTCCAAATTACATGTCAAGTTCTATACATTGTCTGTATATGAGCATTGCTCCTTAAAACTCTCTTAAAAGGAGTGGACAGGCTTCTAGGATCAATCATGGTGGATTGTTAAGGTTTCTGTAGTAAATTAAGACAACGTCAAGGTCTGTTGTTCATGAACAACGTTAAAGACGGCTAATCCAAAAACGTTGTCGCTTGCGAATGACATTAATAAAACGACACAAGGTTAAGGATTGAAAAAATAATTATTTGGAGCTACTGTTTTTATTAACGACCTATCGTTGTACCAACAGTCCTTTTCATTATATCGAACGACATATTTTCCCGTTCAATCGTTCGATTATTGCTGTGTCTGGTAGTGGAAGAGGGTCGTTGCTTCTGTCAAACGACCAACTTGATTCCCCTGTATGATTAAGAACTTTCATCAAGAATCATGATATTTCGATGATACAATACTTGCTTTGCTTATAATGAAATTTCCCTTTTTCATATTAATTCCCAATTTCCAATTTAGGATGTGGAAACTGGCAAAACTGATAATGGGATTCTAACAATGTGATTTAAACTTCCTGTCAGAACAATTTCCCCAAAACTGAACTCTCCTCCTGCATTTGTCACACGAAATTGTATTTCTATATCTTGATTTCCTTGTGGAAGTATTGTGAACCTTGTTGGGGACAGGTTAACTTGAGTCCCATTAGGTGATATCACTGAGCATAAGTATGTCTCTGCCTTGCTACCTACATTCTTTACTCTCCTCTCCACTTTTTGAGATCCTTTTAATGCTGATATTGTCACCGAAGGAAGGTTCAGGTTGGCTGGGTGGCCAAGTGATCGATTGCACAATTCTCCAGTGGCCATTTTGACTGTAGTTGGATTGATATTGGGCAATGAGCACAAAAAATTTATGTAGTCTTCAAATTCTGCTTCAGGATGGATCACATGTCATACACAAAGTTTAAGATTTTTTTAAGTGCAAAGGAAACGGATAATAACAATTAAAAAGTGAAATGATCACCTGTTGTAAAGACCAGGCCTGGATCGACAGCTCGATTTGCATTGACAAGACCAGCACCAAAATCAAAATAAGTGGAAGGATAGAAGCTGTTAATATCGAATCCTTCAGCCAGTATGAGTCGTCCATAATTATCATATTTGGTGGCAGTGGTGGAAATAGCTGATGCAATCATTGATGGAGTCCATGAAGGATTCAATTGCTTGATGAGTGCTGCTATTCCCACTATATGAGGTGTTGCCATACTTGTACCAGACAATAGTGCAAACTCGTATCCTAAGTAACTTCCCAGCTTGAATTACATTACTATAACTATACCATTACCAGCTACATATATATCATTAGCAGCAAAATATTGCTATTGCTTACCTGTTAGCAATGGATCTAAGGCACTGAGAGGGCTCCAAGCTGCCCATATTTGGTGACCTGGGGCTAGAATATCTGGCTTAAGTACATCAGCAGGAGTTCTATTAATGTCAACAAAATCAGGTCCCCTGGAAGAGAATCTGCTAACAACAGGTGCTCTACTCCCAAAAGATGCAACTCTGCCCTCTCTTATAGCTGCTCGTGTGCAAAATTTAGTTACAGATCCTCTCTCATCCCTCTGGATTTGTTGCTCATAGTACTTCGATATAATCTACATATGTAAGAAAGCATTAGTACTTTTCATAACAGTAAATTCATGTTCGTGGAAAATGACAACTAATTAGTAATTTGTGTTTGTGATGTAACATAAATACCTGTGCATCAGCAACTTTTGGAATCATAATGCCTGAAACTGGAAAGGGAATAGGTTCTGCAATGAAATCGCCGTAGATTGGGTTTGCAAGTAGAGCAAAACCCATAAATCCTAAAGTTCTTGCAGTGTCAATTATGGCAGTGATGGTGGATGTGCCATTATAGAAGCCAGCTGAGAAAGTGCAGATGACAATACTATCCCTCACTACATCAGGGTCCAGTGATTCTGGATGTTGGCATTCTTCGATGTATTGTGGAGTCCTTGGGAATGTCCCATTTGGCTTAACTGCATCCTTAGCCAACACCAACTTATACTTAAATAGCCCGTCTCCAAAAGTTGGTGCTGATAAACCCACACCTCCAATTTTTTTACCATTTCCAAGAAGAAGTGAAGCAGGATAGGTTCTGTCAGTGGTGGAAGCAGCTACTCCCACAGACCAAGGACTGTAAGACACAACAGTTGAAAGAGCTGGGCCATGGTTACCAGCAGCTTGGACTACAAAAACTCCTGCTCTACGTGCAAATAACATGAAAATATCAAACACGTTTAAGAATGTGAGAGTATCTTCTGGTGGTTCATCTGGTCCAACAGACAGTGTTAGTAAGTCGACTCCATCCATTGTTGCTTGATCAATTGCTGCAACTACATCTGTTAAGGTTCCCACTGTTGGATAAACAGCCTTGTAAACAGCAATTCTGTTAAAGACAAAACATGTCAAGGAACGTGAAGGACCAAACTGTATGTATTTTTTGATTTTCTAATCCTATAGCACAGACAATATATATATATATATGTAGATATATACCGTGCACGTGGCCCCATCCCACTAGCTCGTCCGTAGCAGAAGCCATTGGCCACCACTGGTACCCCAGCATTTCCAGCAGCAGTTGAAGCCACATGACTAAATAAACCATATAAAATAATTGAGTACATGATTTTTTTTTTTTAATTATTACATAGCAAATTCATATATGTATACCTGTTGGTGTTGTGTTTTAAATTTATTCTTGATGTTGTGATGTAGTAGTTAGTGTAAGTTGAAAATGAATGAATATCCATATTTAAAATGGATGTGTTAATTGAGGTTTGTTTTGACTTGTACATATAAAATGGCAGCATCTGTTTAATGGAAATTTGAGAGAGATTTCAGTATGTTTTCTTGAGTATTTTTAAGCTCTCTCATTTTTATTTCTTGTATTGAGCCTTCTTGAAGCTCCAGTTTTCTGTCTCTGTTTTTTAGTCTCTATTTTCTTTATTTGTGTGTGTTTTGTGAGTGAACATTTCCAACAATACCTTTACCTGCCATGTCCAACTGCATCAAATGGTGAGAGAAAGTCGAGTGAAGGATTAAGTGCAGCAATTGCCTGAGCACCAGCTGAGAAGAACTTAGCTGATATAATCTTTCCATTGCAAGAAGTAGCTGGGAACATAGGACCCGTCTGACAAGCACCAGAAAAATGGGAAATATTTGAGGTGAAGGGATTGAGAGGATCAAAAGCAAAACTGGGATGTAAAGGATTGATGCCTGTGTCAACAAAACCAATAACTATCCCTTCTCCTGCATTTTTATCTCCTAATTGTTTTCTCCATAGTCCTTGAGGTAATCCTAGAAATTGAGAAGTGTATGAAGTCATCAGTTTGGCTCCTCTATCTCTCTCTACCACCTTTACTGCACGACCATCTTTCAGTTTTTCAGCCTGCACTTTCATATTTAATTAGTAAATCACCACTTAATTAATATTTCTTTTTCCCTTTTTAATTAAATTATATAGAACCTGAGAAGGAGTGGTGTGAACAGCGAAGCCATTAACAATGTGTTTGAAGCTGTACAGTTTGGTATAGCTTCCCATTTCTAAGGTGCTTCGTAAAAGGTGGTCATGTGAATCAACCAAGCGCTTGGCATGAGCTTTGGAAACTTTACTAATTAATCACCCAAAACAATTTGTATAATAATTAGTAATTAATGTACCAAATAACATGTTAATTTCTCAAATAGAAGAAAATTAATTAAATTGTGATACCCGTTGAGTGCGAGGTTTCTTTGATGGTGAGGTGATGAGTGGCCTCCATGAAATGCAACAGGCTCTCCTTCCATTAACACCAAATACAATGATCTTTCTTCTGCTAAACAACCAACACATATTAAGAAAACAAGAATGATAAGAAAAGCATATCTTGAAGAATTTTCCATGAAGAATTATGAGCTTGATTAATTAATCATGATTATTATTAAGTTGCTATGCATATATAAGGATAAATTAAAGAAGTTAAGTTGGTATGACATGAGCATAGCTAATCCATTCCAATGCAGAAGAGCGTCTAGACACATGGTCAATGTGAATAAAGCTGTTACTTTTGAGTTGTTTCCTTGTAAAACTTGATACTAAACCGTTGCTTGCTACTTCTTTTTGGCTTATAATTTTATATTCAAAGCTGCGTGAACAACGAGCCTTTGGTTCAATATAAACCGAACTTTGTGCATACTATATCCTCCTTGAAACAAAAAGAGATTGCATTACTTTGGAGGGACAATCAGCATGTCAAAAAAGTCATTAATCCTTAGACCTTAGCCGTTACTCTAATGAATTTTAAAATGTCATTTCAATTGGAACCATTAAGATTGTAGACAATTAATTTCAGAAATTGAAACTATTGTCCTTCGTTTTGTTAAACGGTCTGCAAATAAAGTAGCTTATGCCTTAACAAGAATATCTTCTTCAATGTCAGGCTATAATATTTGAGAGCTTAGAGCTCCAACTTTTCTTTATGATGTATTACTGATGAATAATTCTAATTAATGAAATTTTTTTATATTAAAAAAAATCATTTCAATTTAAGGCCAAGTCTTGCTTACGCTAAAACAATAATATATACAGTAAAATTTACTAAAATATCTTATAAACTTATACATTTTAAATATCATTTAATAAATCATAATGACATATAATATAAAATATATTTTTAATATAAATTTATATTAAAAATATATTTTATTATATTACATTATATTTATTACAGTTTACTCAATGTAAATAAGAAATTTTTCCTATACAATTACGCAAGAACGATAAAATGACAATTAAAAAACTGCGGGATTGTTTGACCGCCGCTGTAGGAAAGCTCTTTTTTTTTTTTTTTATTTTGCGACCCTTAATTTGACATCACA
This sequence comes from Reutealis trisperma, assembly GCA_947687605.1. Taxonomy (NCBI): domain Eukaryota; kingdom Viridiplantae; phylum Streptophyta; class Magnoliopsida; order Malpighiales; family Euphorbiaceae; genus Reutealis; species Reutealis trisperma. The sequence continues at coordinate 4,502,650 of CANTUT010000032.1, forward strand.
TCTTGTTTTTTCTGTATTACCTGTTACAGCTCTTTGACCAAAAGAAAAATAAGAAATAAAAACTAAAACAAAATTAGTTACAGCTCTTCTTGATTACATATTAACAATATGTCAAGGTCAGTCTTTGTTTCCTCAACAAATATGCAAAACCTGTCTAATTAGATAAGCAACAGATATGATATGAGATGATCTATTTAAATAAATAGGCGTTAAAAATAGTCATGAAATAAATAGGATATCACATAGACCCTACCTTGAAATGAATAAACAATGCAGCAGTCCTTTCTAATCTAATAATAACTTTTACAAATATAAACCAATTCAGCATCATACATAAATACCAGAGGTTCTTGAATCTTTAATAGATCCTACAACCTTTTGTTAGTATTTTAGATCAAAAGAAAAACTTCTCATTTGAACATCAAACAAAAATATAAAATAAAATAATTGAAGCCCGCATACTGTCCAGATGATCATATAGTTTGGTACAGCATGAAATGAAAAGGATTAATCCAATATAGGACACCCCCACAAGACAGTGGTTCCCTCTCAAATGGCCGTATAGTGTTGCAGCAGATCTAAGATTTTGCCCCTGCCAAATCAATGTTAAAAACCAAAAAGCCAGCTAAGTCCACTGACAGTCCAGGTTCAACGTCTCCCATTCATGACAGTCACAGATAACACAATGGATAGTTTGTCCTTCCATGGCTTTTGCCATAACATAAAACTCTATCCGTGTGAAAAATACAGCAAGAAATAAATAAATAAATAATAATAATACTAAGAGCAACTGGAATACTAGTTATGTTAGATTGATTTTTGATTACCTCTAACCAAACAGATAATGAATTCCACATAGTTAATACTAGAAACTGAAAAAGATCTACTCCAAACATTAGGTTCAATGTCTGAGCCATGCTGAAAATGAAACCTCTTTTCTGGACAGATTTATAACAGAATGATGTCCTAAACCTAGCACAGCTACATATATAACAAGATAAACATATAAATTACTGACAGCCAATAGTTTGAGCAAAGCAAGTCACTGTTCTCTGCACTATACATCCCACAACAATCTATGAGAAGCTAAATCTGCAAGAGAGCCCCGTCTCCCCATGCATTTTGTTAATGCCTTAAATGCACTCTACCTCTTCTGTCGCTTGGCCTCTACCTGCAATTAGAGTGAATAGGGCAAAACCTGTCACATATAACAGAACTATCTTGAATAAAAAAACTTGTGCTGAAGAAGAACAAGCTTTCCATAATCTACATAATGATCAATGAATGTTTATGTTTCCCCCAAAAAGTTTGTCGCCTCATGACTATAATGCAAAGTATGCTTAGGCCTGCATGATGTTTTACTAACTCCAATAATGAGTGAAATTATATTAGATAAAAAGGATTGTGTACAGCCTAAATATGAAGAATAATTACATCAAATCTTAAACACTTAAAAATCGGAAAAGTGAAATCCTGACCATCATCTTTCATAAACTACAAATATATCCAATCAATGCATTTACAATGTGCACATGCATGGTATTTACATAATGTGCAAAAATATTGTGCGTAAATTAAAAGATAAAACTGGTAAAATGAATAATGGTTGAAAGAGCAATGCTATTAAGTAATGACAGAAAAATAGAAGAGCAAAATTAGAAGGTGCATATAGAATGGTCACATGAAGTCATCAGACAAATAAAAAATATGAGACAAGTATGAAAATAGCAGTCATCATACTTAAGGATGGAAACACTTTCAGATGCCAACTAACAGCTGATCATAAGTCCAGACTTACAGCATTCTTAAGACGTGTCAGAACATGAATAATGAGGAACCACATCAAGGGATACCTTAATTTAAACATCGACCAACATGAAATGACATCCATTTCATTCAAACACTTGTGGAAAATCATATGTTGGAACACTTCCAAATTGTATTCCCTTGACAACAGAAACATCTAAGCACACCAACAAGCAGCAGAATAAATGCACAATGTACAATGTGGATTCAGATATATAGATAATGGTCAGATAAACTCATTCTAGAAAATGGGCCTATGTGCATGATCAACAACTCTGGATCATAATTCTTTTTTTCAAAGAAAAAGAAGAAGAGCCACAGAATAAAAATGGAGAAAAAATGAGATAACTGTGTCTAACCGAGATATCGTATCATTATAACACAATAGCTAAAAATGAAGCAGAAACAATAAAAAATGACAACGACGCTAGCCAAATTCATCTCATCCAAACACCACCATGAAATAACTAAATATTCTTATTAAATGTGTGCCCCAGTGCATCAACCCTGACAACAAGTCCAGACAGGCAGCCATATATATTGAATCAGATTATTGTAAAAAAGAAGAAATTTTGTATCATGTATGAAAGCAGCAAAATGTCCTACATTTATGTTTCTTCTATACTAAAATTTCCATTGCATTTCACCCAGAGATGGTTTCATAATGGTATCAATAGTTTCATGATGGTAATAACTTTTATGCATTATTAACATAGATGATACAACTAACTTTAGCAATTTACATGTGCTAGATTGGAAATACATAATTCTTCAAGCATAAAAAACATGAGATAAATAACAGGTGACAAGCACACATCGCCTACGATATGAAACCGCATATCAAGATGTCTCACCTTGCCATCAGCTGCCAGTGATGAAGAAAATCCATTCTGCGATCTTTTGATATCATCATCTGGTGCACATTCAGAGCAGACAAAGTGTTCTAACATCTTTGCTTCTTCAATGGTCATACCCACACAAGCAGGATGATACCTACAAAGAACATGCAAAGACACCGTGAGGCATTAACTAAATAAGCAGGTTCCTAGAAGCTTACATGGTGAAACTGGAGATTACTGGACCAATCTCATGTCAGAATAATGCTAATGTTAAAAGGAAAAGAATTTCACATCTTGAAGTACAATCTTGACATACAGCACCGGACCAACATAGGTAAACAAGGCCTCACTCTAACGCCAATTTACATAGATAAAACTTAACTGAAACAAGAACCAACTAAAATTATGGTCCAGATGCCATAAGATAGCAGAGGAAGACAAGTCTATAAAGCAATCCAACTATTCTCAGAATATTGAACAACACTCACAAATCAAGGAACTAACTTGTAATAAATATTGCATGAGCTCTGTTCTTAATAGAAAGGATTCCTTCTTAACCTTGAGCTTCCCTTTTGTCTAAAATTCATAAAACAACTTCTGCTCTTTAAGTATGGCCCACATACAGAGTTCGATGCTGGTTTTCAAAAAACCCACTTTTGGAAATTGGGTTGAAGAGTATCAGTATACAAACTGTTTTCGTTTCGCTCATTTGGCAAACACTCAAATGAATTTTATATTCTTGTAACACAAGAGGCAATGTGCAAAATACTTGTTAAAGAGTATCGAATTAATAATCATAACTATTTAAAGAAAAGGTATCAACTTTACCAGTCTTTGCAACCTTCACATTGCACCATAAGATCATCCGGGTTATACGGCATCTCGCATTTACAATAACTTGAAGAAAACGAAAGACAAGAACCAATTAAATATGAAATCAACAATACAAAGACAAAACAAGCAAAATTTTAAGAAAGCAAAAAAAAAAAAAAAAATGAAACTCACACAGCAACACGGTCAGGTGTGAAGCCTCCAGTAGAAGCCTTATACTCAAACCTGCAATAATAATCCTCAGCCCCAACATTGTCAAGTTTGGTATAGTTCTTAAAAGAGTGAACTATACATTTCCCTTCAATAGTGTGAGCGCTCTGCACATCGTAATGATCCGATAAGAAGAGCTCCTTGGCCCCATGAAACTGTCTGCGACCACCAAGCGCCTCCTCAGGCCGATAATACCACCTCGCCCTTACCTTGACATTATTTCTGGCATCCGTCTCGATCGCCTCAATTTTGGCCACGTACGGCGGCTTTCCAGTGTCCGCTGGTCTCATCAAGACGCAATCCCCAACTGCCAAAAACATTAAAAAGCCAAGCATTTGTTTATGAAGTAAATGATAATACAAATACATACCCATTATACATATATACATACATACATCTGCGAGTACGTATACGCATGCATACATGTATTTGTATATGTACCTTTGACGACTTTGTTGGTGCCGCGAATGGTGTAGGAATCGAGTTCTTTTTTGCCAGGTTTGGGCCTGGGGATGAGGCCATGTCTGGTTTTAGCCATGGAAGAGCTTGAATTTTCAAGCTTTGTTTGGAAAATGTAAGATTTGAAGAATATAAAAATTGGGAATTTGGGAAGGGATTTGGAGGAAGAGGAACCCTAGGCTAGGGCTTGGCTCTGCCTCTTCTCATGGAGGGATGTGAGTGAAAGATAGAGAAGACACAGGAAACTGTAACTTTTTTTTTTTCTTAAAAAAAAATATTTTGTCTCTTCTTTTTAATTAAATGTGTTAAGCTCGTACATTTTTGTTTTTTTTTTTTTTTATAGATGTCTCTTTTTCATTTTTCAACATTCTATTAAATGCAACTAGTAATTAATTTTATTTGTGTAATTTTGATTTATAATTTTATAAACTATTGTGTGCTTTCATAAAAGAAATATGATCTGAAATTTATTTTTTTAAATATATATACATAAACACACATATAAAAAAAAATTACTTATATACATAAAAATTATGATAATTTTGAATATCTTAATAATTAAATAAAATTTAATTTATATTTTTTTAATATTAGATAAGGAGAATATCTTACGAAATAAGTTAGATTGTATAATAGGTAGTAGCTTTTTCTTTTTAATATTTTTTACGAAATGAATTATAATTATTTAATTTATATATTAGATAATCAAATTATACTTATATTTATTTTCATATTAACTACATAATGCATACCCTTTTTTATTGGAGATTATTATTATTATTTTTTTTGAAAGTTTGGATATTATTATCATATATCATTTTTTAAAAAAAAATAATTATTATATAAAGCGTTGAGTCAAGCATAGAAGGTAAAAAAATTTCGAATAACAATTAATTGTAACTTTGAAAATTTCATATTAAAATAGGTAATTTTTTTTTTTTAACAATTGAAAATTTGCTTGTATGATAAGTTTCTTTTTTTTGTAGGAATTTACTTAAAACATGTTTAATTTATACATTTATGACTTTGCGTAGTTTGTCTGGTTAATTAAATGCACTTAGCTGGCAATTTCCAGTAGGAAAACCCTTTTTTTTTTAATCAAAATAAGTTGCCATTTTTTAATTAGTAAATTTTGTCTCTCTGCATTGACTTCATTGTCCTTTGCTTGCCTGCATAGTCAGGATTGAGACATTAGCAATTATTTATGAAAAATTGAAATTGTAAAATAAGTCTCCATTTATTTTTACCATTCCACTGCAACCAACAGCTTATATGATTTTATTAAATTATCAATATTACTATTTATTATTTTTTAAATAACGTAACCACTTCACTTTTTGGAATTGGAAACTAAGTTTTATCTATAACGTGTATATATATACCAATAAGAGTATCAATATCCTTTCGTTGAGAAAAAAAAAAAGATAAAAAAAATTATAATAAATAAGATATATACAAGATAAATTTATATATTTAGAATCTATTTAGTAAATCGCAATGAAATATAATATAATATAATTATATATATTTTTAATAAATTTACACTGAAAATATATTTCATTATATTATATTATATATCATTACGGCCTATCAAAAAGTATCTTAGTGCTATTGTTAATTTAAATTTGTGAATTCAAGATATATTTGAAATTTGTAATATATATTTGAAACAGTACATGCATTAGTCATCTTGCGGTAATTTAATGGGTAACAAGCTCATCACAAACTAAAGGACAAAGATCATTCAAATTCAACATATGTTTGAAATGTATGTGACAGAAGATTGAAGCAACAAATGTCTGATACATCAGAAATAACTAAGTGGAGTAAACATTATTTAACCAAAGATATACCAATGCAAATCTGCATCATGGCATGTTTCACTAAGTCGATGGACAAAATTAGTACAAGGAAATGAACGTCTGGTTGCATATTTCCAAAATTTGGCAAAAACATTACATGTTATTCTGGATAATGGAATAAAAGTAGATGATGAAGACATCACTTCATCGGTTAATAGGAGTATGCATCCTGTCAACAATCCTGTTTACAGCATCACGTACGAGACATTACAAGTGTATCATGCAGCAGGATGCTATATAGACTTTCAAGCCCTGAGCTCAGAGACACAACCCACTTTCTGTAAATAGTTCACTCATGTGATCATGTCTAACCGAACATGCAAGCCAGTTCATCATGTCTTTAATGGATTATTCATGATGGTCAAAGCTTTCACTTGCTAGTGAGAATTCACAGACGAATACATTCTTTAGGACTATAGAAGTTTAGTTTTATGAACAATACAAAAACCAAGTTTTGCCCATCACTATGAAACACGAAGTGGTCTTGAACTTGGAGTCAACAAGCTCCTTTGTAGTAGTATTATGACGGTGAATTGCAGATATATTCTTCAACCTAAATAACTGGAAACTGTTAATTGACAATCCCCGACCCCTCCAAATGAAGAAATGGGCCCAGATAAGCTTGATAAAGCTAGAAGATTCAGCAGAAAATAAGCAATCCCCAGAAACATGGGCCAAATCTGTCACAAGGGGTGAGAAGCTTGAAATGATTGATGAGCAAGAAACGGAGAATTGCAAAACCCTGTAGGCTGGTGAGGTTTAAATGGGCAAGCCCATTTGTCAGTGGCTTGGACATCTGTATGGGATGGGCCAACCCAAACATACATGGATTAGTTAGGCCATGACTAGGAATTTTTCTTGGAAAAATTACACCAATTGTAACTTTGTTAACTTTTTTTTTCAAAAATACCCCGTTATTTTTTAACATTATACAAAAATGTTCATATTTTTTTTAGATTTTCAAAAATATCCCTTTTTATATATATATACTTATAATATACATATAATGTAGATTCGGTATACATTTGATGCTATATTTTTCTATAAAAATAATATATTTTTAGTATATATCTAATATATAAAAAATATACATCTAATATATAATGATATACATTTGATATATAAAATTTTTGAAAAAAATTTTCCGTCATCTTTGACCAGCGTTGACCAACATAAACGGTTTTTGATGGGTCGAATTTTCATACCATAGGATGCTCTCAATTTCAGAAATCTAAAAATTTCCTCAAAACGCTCTAATTCCCTTTAATTTAGCCGGATCGACGACAAAAAAATTTATGATACCGATTTTCTAGCGAGTTTTGTTCTTTTTCTACAGACAATGAAATTAGGCATTCTTGATTTTAAAATGAAGTTTGAGATTCAAAAAATTGATTGCAACTGATGTCACTCCCATTGGTCGTCGGAGTTGATAGGAAAAAAGAAAGAGAAGTTTCAGTTGAAACTTTCATCCTTCAAAACATCAATATACAGCTACCAAATGCCAAAAATAATATCAGCAATAGATTTCTTAGGTCAAAAAATTTAGTAAGAAGTATTTTTTTATCGTAATAGGCCGCCGAAATTTCACTGGAATTTTCTTTCTATTCTATTAATATTAATGAAAAATGAGATATTTTTTAAAATAAAAATTTTAAAAAATGCATTTGTGAAACGGGAGTGCATATGTGAGAATATTTTTTTTTAAAGTAGTTATGTAGAAAGCCCATTTTTTTGAGCATGTACCTGAGAATTCATAGTTTTTATTGGGCAATCAGTAAAGGAGAGGAGCAATCCAATTGGCGTTAGTCACTGAGAGTTAGGGCTGCAAATAGCCAAGCTGAGCTTTAGCTTGCTCAGACTCCGCTCAATTATTTTTTTTTTTAAATTTGAGCTTGAGCTTGAACTTGAATTCGAACGTAAAAATTGTGTTCAAGCTCGGTTTGTCCGAACTCAAACCTAAATTGAGTTTCAAACTCATGTTCAAACTAATATAAAATGAAGAATTAGTATATCATGGACCTGTGTCCATGATATATCATAGACCGGGCCCACAAAACACGTGTAGGAGATTTATTAAGATAAAGATGCACGATTTTTTCAACAATTCAGTTAGCTAAAGTGTTTTTGCTTTTTTATTCTTTATTTTTTTTCAACATTTTTTCTTTTTTTCTTAATTTTAAATGCTAATTTTTTTTATTTATTTCAATACTTAATTGAATTGTTATAATTAAGTATATAAATTATTTTTGTTTCTCCCATCTAATAATTATTATAATTCTAATAAATATATAAATTAAATTATTATATATTTTTTCAAATCAACAAGTATAATGTTGTTCGAAATGCAGCTATATTGGTATTGAATTTCATATACATTATTTTTAAGCTATCAGTTAATGATAAAACGAAAAAATATTTTGATAATAATTAGTTTATATACATTAGTCTTGTATTATAGATACATTATAATTTAACTACATGTACATGACTTTCTAACTACATGTACATCCTTACTTAAAATGCAAGTACATTAGTGTTAAATTGTATGACATTACTTTTGAACTGTCAGTTAATGATAAAATATATTTTCAATTATAATATTAATGATAAAAATATTCTGATAGCAATTAGTCTATACATATTAGTTTTATACTAAAGATATATTATAATTTAACTGCATATATATGACTCTCAAACTATAGTTATATTATTGCTTAAAAACATACATATTAGTGTTAAATTATATGTACATTACTTTTAAATTGTCAGTTAATAATAAAATATATTTTCAGTTATAATATTAATGATAAAAATATTATAATAACAATTAGTTTATGCACATTAGTTTTGTACTAAAAGTACATTGTAATTTAATTGCATATACATGGCTCTCAAACTATAAGTACAATATTACTTAAAAGCATGTACATAAGTGTTAAATTATATGTACATTATTTTTGAACAATCAGTTAATGATAAAATATATTTTCAATTAAATACCGATATACTTAGAATATAATAGTAATGTATTTCAAATTTAATATCAATGTACCAGAAAAAACAAATAAACAAAATTTAACGTACTTGCTCAAATAACTTGAGTTATTAACATTTTATAATAATTATTTTTTTATAATTATTTAAATATATTTAATTAAAATTATAACAATTATTAGATGGAATAAACAAAAATTAACTATTATATTTTTAATTCCAAGTATTGAAAAAAAAAGGGATAATTAGCACTTAATTTAAAAATTTTTGTGGTCCATTAATATTGTTTTGAAATGTTGGATACTTTAAAAAATAAAATAATGAAAAAATGAAAAAGAAAAAAGTAAAACACGTTAACAAAAAATATTATAAAAAAATCGTGCATTTCCATTTAATAAATGCAACGCACGTGTATTTTATACTCATGTCCATGTTGTAATATGGACAAGAGTCCATAGTATAATTTGCGTAAAAGGAAAACATCTAACTAGTAAAAAAAAAAAATCTAATCATTGCATTAAACATTATATGTTTTAAAAAAAATAGGAGTATATGTATTTTAATCAAATTGAATTATCAAAAAAATTATAGGAATGTTAAAATATATTTTTTGCAGTGCCAAAATTATTAGGCTAATAATAGTAATAATAATAATAATTATCATCATCATCATCATCATTATTATGTAATATAAACTCTTTTTTTGAAAATTAAACTTTTTAAGAATTTAATAAAATTATAAAACATAATATTAGTGAAACTAATTATATGCATATATCATTATTAATTTTATAATTACAAAATATAAATCATAAATGTATATATTAAAACATTATAAATGAGTTTATTTGCAAACTTATTAATCAAGCTATTCATGAGTCTAATCGAGTCAAACTTAGTTTTGCCCAAACTTAGTTAATTTATTAATCGAATCTTGAATTAAGGTTTAAGTTTAGCATATTTATTAACTGAGTGAATGTGAATGAGTTTTACTAAGCCGAATACCGAGTCGTTTATGAGTGGCTTGACTCATTTGTAATCTTACTGAAACTGAGAGTGGCTTGGATATTATTGGATTGTTTCATGCCATCTTCCTTCTCTTTCTCTCTCTTCTTGCCGATATAATATAGTGTGTATTGCAAAATGACAGTTTTTGTTTTTTAATTTTAAGCATTTCTAAGGAAATTTTTATATGTGTTAAACTTTTTATTATAAAAAATTATTTCAAAAAATAAAATTTTAATGAACTTTTTTTTTCAAAAAAAATAAAAAAGAGAATTGTTTTGACACTCTACAATTCTCTATTCTAACTTTAATTAATATAGTGCAATTTTTCATGTACTTTATTACTTATAGATTTAGCATTATTTTTTAATTAAACAAATTTTTTTAAGTATCTATTGGATAAAAAAAATAAAGAATTAAAATCATTAATACTTATGGGATGGATAAAGCAAAATATGAAGAGTCTATTAGATTTGAGTAAAATTTTCTACTTTTTATTAACTAAGATCCTATTTATTGAATAAAATATGCTCTTTAAAATAAAAAATGCCATTGAAAATGCTCTTACTAATAGACAGCTTAATAAAAGTTTAATGACTTCTTTTGGACTCAAATGGGGAAGATTTTATTGTTTGGATGATTTGATTAGAGATATGTAAAAGTTAGGGGATTGATTGACTTTTTCTTTTCTTTTTTAAGGGGTGATTTAGATATTTGACCCTTTTTCTTTTACTATTATAAAAAAAAAAAAAAAAAAAAAAAAAAAAAAAAGGCAAATTACCCATGCCGTGAATATTCTGTCATAGGGGACGCATGGCTGATGAAGGATTCTCATTTCTCTTAGCAAAGAATAAATAGCAGAGGCATTTCAAAAGTAAATTTGGCCTAAATAAGGATTTTCTTTCTATAAGGTCAGACTATGAATTACAGAGGAATATAAATTTTAATTTCGAATTTTCATTATTTACATTATAAGACAGGAATTTTTTTACTTTTTTTTTTACACTTCCTTTCACCTGAGAAGTTTTATAAAAAGTAGATTTTTATCTGAAAAAATTGCAAAAATGATGAAATACCAAATAATGAAACATGCTAGCTTATTAGGACCTAACTTCATGCTCGTGCAGTGCACTATTTATTTATATTTTTTTTATACAATATAAATTTGTAATAATTTTAAGCTATTTAATATAATATTTTTATAATTTAAATAGCATATTTAAAAATTAAAAAATTAAAGAGTATTAAGAAAAAATTTATAAAAAATATAAATAAGTAAAAAAATATAACTAAATATCAAAACATTTATTCAACAATTATCTTTTTAATTCTTCATTTATAATAATATTTCAATTTGCTCTCAACTAAATATTGTCCTTTTAATATTTCAATTTTTAATAAATATTTCATTTACAATAATATTTCATTATTTATATTTTAATGCTCATAAATGCATAAAGTTATAAAAATTTTATGTAAAAGAAAGCTATGGAAGAAACAAAATTGCATAAAAATATATAATAAAATATTTAAAAATTGGTAAAAGAAAAATTAACCTCTTTATTATAAAATTAAATATTTCTTTTAAAAAATATAAAAATTCTGCCATTTCACTTCACATCCTATTTTTATATAGAAACACACACACATACATATATATATATATATAGGAAGAATTATAAATATATGTTACAAATAAATAGGTAATTTAGTTTACAAATCTTATTAATTAACAAAAATTGTAATAATTGAAAATTTAAATTTTGAAGATTACATCTTATATAATTATAACTGATTAATAAAATAATATATAATTTTAAAATAAATATATATAAAAAATCATAAATTTATGTTTTATGTTGGTGATTTAGGTTATCCTTTTTTAAAATCATACTAAAATTTTTGTGAAAAACTTGAAATCCAATATAAAAACTTAAGCTATTAGGTGGTGAAATCTAAATATTATATTAAGTCTTGATATTTGTTGTTATTTTTCTATGTGAGATTTTTAATTCTAACACTCTCTCTTGACACATGTTAGGCTCTTAACTAACACGTGACATAACAAATTGAGAGCCGAATAGAATCAGATTAACAAATACACATATACTAGGCCCTATTGATACACAACTGCAATTATGACTGAAGAACACAAATTGGGGTATAGAAATAACTCTCATACACCATAATTATATTTTTAATATATGTAATTGTCATAATGGTCATAAAATTATTTTTATGAGTAAGATTTCAAATTTTTTCAAATAATAATACAATTTCAATTTTATGTTATTCTTATATTTTTATTTATATTTTTAGTATCATAATCATTTAATCTATTTTGAATTATTATGAGAATGTCTATTTGAAAAATTGACTGTCATAATTTTTATTCTATCATAATCAAATTGAAATATTTTTTTTAAATAAACATATTTAATAATTAAATGAATATTAATTAAACATTACTTTTCATTCATAATTACTAAATTAATATTATTTTAATTATAATTTTTAAAATTAATCACTATCATAATAATATATGCATATATTTTTTATTAAAATTAATTATTAAGTTAAATCTACTTTACAACTAATTGTATTAGAATATTTATATAAATTTATAAAATTGTAATAAATAAAAAAGGCATTATAAAAATAATTAAATAAAAAATATGATAAAAAACATCATAAAAATTAAAAAAGAAAAAACTTATATTGCTATTGTAGTTGAAAGAAAAGTCCTTTTAAATACTCTAAATAAAAATGATATTCATTCACTTATCAAATGCTCGTTATAAGTATATATAGTCACAAATTGCATTTTTTTTTTTTTTTCCATTACTAAGCTACCTCAACAATTTGTGAAGAGTAAGCTAACAAGAAATCATCATCTACCATTAACTATATCAAGGTTGCAAAGTACGTTAATTTTTCATGAGGGGACACTGGTGGTAAGAGTTTTGGTCTGGGAAGGTTCCATTTTTTTATTTTATACCAGAAATTTGAATTTTTGATTAATATAATATTTGATTCTTGAATTTTCAAATGTTTTTTGATGTAGTCTTAATCCTCATTGTATATTAATATAAATATAAAAAGAAAGATTATATCTAATGACAAAAAAATAAAGTGCCAACATAGGCCTTTCTCAGGCGTATGGAAAGCTTATTTGAAAGAAAGAACACATTCATACGTATGCTTTTATAAAAAAAATAAAATAAAACAAGAGAGACATTGTTTTTGTCCAGTAATTGAATAGTTGGTATCGATGCTTAAATATGAGTCTATTAACTTTGCTTTTTAATTTTACTTTTGAAATTTCAATCCTCATTAGAAAAACAAACTTGTCATTTTAATTAGCAGATAAGAAATTCTCAGAAAAAAAATGCAAAAAATTTTAATACTTCAGATTGGCTCGAATATACTTCGAATAATTTGAATGATAAATATTTAGAGCTAGATTTAAACTCTGAAGGTTTAAACATGAAACTTCATAAATTTAAAGATAACTCTATCATTTGTATAAGATAATTATTCAATATTTAATTAATCCAATTTTCTATAAAATTTTAAAATTTCAATCAGTGATTAATTTAATTATATATATACATATATATATATATTAAAAGTGGATAAAAGTTTTCCAATTTTTATTATTCAATTTTCATATGTTAAATAAAACATTTGCAACAATATAGGAAAAGAAATTTGACTATTTACGAAAACCATTTTATAAGCTATAAATTTTTAACACATAGGGAAAAACAACTAAAAACCAATAAATAAAACCTGTCAAAACATGATTTTTTTTTCTCATTTGAACTCTCAAAAAGACAAGTAGAATATCACAACAAATAAAAATATATATACATTTTTTACTCATTTATTCACAGAACAAGAAAATGATTGGATTTTTTTTTTTACCTGTATTATCAAGCACAAGCACCATTATATTATTATTATTATACATACTAAATCAACAACTATTATATATGACAGTGAATAGTCCTCACTTACAAACTAGGGCTTATGCTAGAAGAGTCAGAGTCAGGAAATCAATTAAAGCATCAATTAAAAAACATAAAGCTGTGCGCTCAAGAAACCCTAAGCGAGGCAAAATCCATGGTAACATAGTACGTGATCAATCATCAGTCTACCCAAAAAAAAAAAAAAAAATCTCATAATATTGCAGTATAAGAGTTTCAAACAAGGCCAAGAAAAAACAAACAACAGATTAATCCATTGAAAACATAGAAAACCCTGACGATGGACAATTCCAAACTAAATCAGCAGCAGCAGGATGCAACAATTACACTCCATGAAACAATCTCACACAAGTTGCAGCTCTGAATATTTTAGCATTCTTTTTTATAACTACCATTCACATCCAACTGATGATCAATTAGAAAGCATTTCAAAACTTACTGGGTATATAAATAAGAGAACCACTGCTTTAACAATCTGTTACAGTTTTAACTTCATATTCATATACATATAATTAGCCTCCAGACACATACTAGTACACATATATAGCATAATTCCATGTCAAATGATAAAGAGTGTAATTACAAATACATTCGCCCACAATCCAACAATAAGGACTGCACTATAAATATATCTCATCTTCAGAGCATTGTAGGAGAGATATCCATTGAGAAAGGGTTACCAAGAACATTATCCATATAATAATGAGGATGGGTTGCATCCATCACCACAAATTGCATATCCTCAGAAGGTTTCCAGTGTCGTTTCCTTTGGTTAATGAACCAATTGTTAATTTGCTTCTGATCTAGACCAGTGGATTCTGCTAAAGCCAGCTTCTGTGACTCCTGTTGCCAGACAACACACAAACGAATTACAGCTTATACAAAACCTGTGAACACATCTAGAATGGTCCCAATGTCAATCTCAATCATAAAACATGTAATGTAGTTGTAAGCCATGCATTACCAACATCTTCAACGCTAAGAATCTACATGCATGAATTAAATAAAACCGATGGATAAAACCTGACAAATATAAAGTTGCATACCGATGGATAAGGCCATTTGTAATGTCTGCTCCACCAATCCAGCAACTGTTGCCTAGCTTCTTTAGGTAACTTTCCCTTCTTTCTTTTTTTCATGAACTCCTGCTTGAGACTACCTATATATCCACTGTACCTACGCAGTAGCTGACCTTTTAGTTCCTGATCCTCAGCCTGAGGATCTATGAAGTTGTTCACATCAACTTCTTCTTCAGATGATCCATTCCTATCACTGCCCTCACCACAAGCTGTGATCACAGCACCCAAAAAAAAAAAAAAAAAAAAAAGAAAAGAAAGGTAAGCACCCAAAATCCAAGGGAACTAATTTTACCACACTAACATTGACAAGTATCATACATGCTTTAGTTCTAATGATATATGATGCTTTAGCTCATGATATGATGAAAGAACTGCTAATAAAAAAGACATTGCTACATTACCCCACATATACAAACTTTGTTAAAATAAATGTATTCTAATTGAACAATCATTACTTTGCATACTTAAATATTTCTCTCTTCATTACACAAAGGACTAGCTTAATTCTAGAAATATTTTATTTCAAACTACTTATTTTGGTCTCAAACTAGCTAAGATTTATTTTTCTCTTCTTTCTTTCCCCATGTCAGATAATTAGAACAAAATTTAACCTAACCATAAGAAGTTTATTTTCTTTTTCTACAAATAAAAAACTAACACAAATAGTATATAAAAAAAAATGACCAAAAAATAAGAAAAATACTTTAACCAAATTACTATATCAGCATGCAATCAGCCATTTCCAATTGAATCATTGATAATAAGAACCAGAAGTCCCTACTCCCTGATACAAAGTCTCTCGTGCAAAATATGATCCATATTATATACTATTTAACTGCAAGTTTTTTTTTTTTTTTTTTCCTTCTTTTCTGATCAAAGCTTAACATACAAAAACACATTGATGACAATAACATTGGATCAAGAATATCATGTGAAAAAATTTCTCTTGCAATGTGGAAGAGATCGTGAAGCATAGATTCCTAAGACGCTACACATCACAGCTACATTTTCTTTCTTTGTTTTCCAAGTTGAGATATGCACTAGCACTAGGCTTCCCTAATTTTATAGAAGGGGGAAATTACCAACTTGCTGGCCTAGCATTCATTGAAAAAAATTGCAGTAACCCAGAAAAAAATGCATTACACAATATGATGCAGATGCAAGGTAGACTTGGGTTTTCTCCTGTTGAGAAACATTTCATTGGACATTTGAGAGATTACCCCATGCCAATTCTTCAAAAGAAAGGGAAATCATTAAAGGCACAAGTAAATACAAACATAAATAGTTCTTTATCTACGTTTTATTCTTTCTCATGAATTGTTCATCAATTGGATAAAGAATGCAATTGATGTCATTATGAAGATGAAACACTGGGACAAGGAAGTTAAAATAATTGATAACTGACAAACATTGCATTTCTGTTACACCGAGTTGATTTAAATAAGGATTCTTGTAATCATCTTAATGAGGGTTATTTAATTTAATCACTCAAAGTCTATTTCATGATGCTCACAGGTGCTACTTTTAGACCCACAGATATCATTTCTCCAAAACTGTTAGAACAGGAAAAGATATAACCATGCCTAGTATTTTTTTTTATTGCACATTACAAGCTCACTGGATTGCACCTTTTTCAAACACCACTCAAAACTGTTAAATGGTCCATACCAACATAATTAATTAATCTCCAATACCAATCTAAGCAAACAAAGAAAGCAACGCTTCCAGGTAAGCAAGAAAAAGAGAGAAGGCTTAATTGAAAAGGCAGTAGTCAGATTAGAAGAGAAGGGGGAGGGGAGGAAATCTGTCAAAATGATTCTAATACACATTCGTCATGCATTGTCTATCCAAAAATGCTCTCTCGTTAATCTAACCAGCAAGCAATGTGTATTCTTAATCAACCTTGCATTCTAAGGAATGTGTCTATGAATTAATTCATCATTAATTAAAACGAGAGATGCTATTTAACTAATAAACAGTAATGATAAGGCAGCTGGTTGAAGCCTTTAATAAAACAGAAGCACTTGTCAAATATAAGCAGGCACTGTTGAAACTACAACAAAAACAGGAAATTAATTAGTTCGGAAGGCCTTGTAAAAGGGTTGGAATAAGCAATTCAACAGGAGATTCTATTCCAAAACTTGTGGGGATCCATTGTTAAATGACAAACATCTTCTATTTCCATTAAATGTAATCAAGAGTATAGGTGAATATATGAATCTCTCTATAGAGAGAATACAGCTCACCTTACCACCTTACCATAGGATAGTAATGATTTTCCAACAAGAAAAGATAGAAACACCAAGAAAGCCATTTTCTGTCGTTAAGTAGTTGTGTATAATCTTAAACAAAATTATTTTATTTCCTTGGAAGTTTGAAGGCGTGTCCCAATCATTCCATTCATCCATTATCCAAGAAACCCTAAAAATTTTCTCAGAATCTCATCCGATGGATGTTTATTTCTCAAGTACTCTTTTAATAAGCTCCGTTGGAAAGCAACCGATGAACCTGCAGCTACATCAGCAATTGAGTAGAAAAGAGCACAGCCAACCATACATAATGTACAAGTTGGTAAACAACCAATGACGAGATATTTGTTTGTATTTCCTAAAACGTGCAAGAAAATGTGCCAAAATAGCAACTAGAATTCACGAGATACCAAGAAAACACATTAAAAATACACAAACACCAAGAAGAGAATCAAAGCAAGGAATATTTAACATAACCCTAGCACCTCTAACACAGTAATTCCGTCAAGGAGAAAGAAAGAAAGAAAGAAAGAGAAGGGACAAAAAAGCTAAAAACAAATTAAAAAAAAAAAAAAGGGTACCCACTTCGGGAAACAACCTCTTAAGTCTTCTCTTCTTTATTGTTAATTAATCCTTCTCCTTTGAAAACGAAACAAAGGCATGCATAAATACATGACTCATTATTTTAATACAAAACAAATCTCTGTCAATATATATATATATATATATATATATATATATAAAACAAGGTTAGAAGATCTAAAGACCTGCATGTCCACATACACAAACGCAAAGGGATTGATGTGAAAGTGAAGAAAAAGAAACGAGAAAGATTATCATCACCCGAATTTGGAGAGGAAATGGTAAGGGCTTTGAATTGGCACTCGACCCTTTGGAGGAAAAGCATGGCTTCTTTGAAGGGCTTGGACAGCTCTTGCTCATATTTGGTAAGCATCTCACAGTAAGCTTCCATGAACTGGTCAAGAGCTGGATCTTCACCTATGCAGCTGGTGTTAGTTGGGCCCATTGCTGCCGCAGATGCACAAGCTTCTTCTAATCTAGCCACCACATCAGGAGGTGCTCCCACCTGAATATTTACTCCAATATGACACAATTATAAGAAAGAGAGAAAAGAAAAAAAATACCCACTCGTGTCTCTTTCAATCATATTTATCATTACTCGAAAACATTTTTGACCGTCTCACTTTCTTGGAACAGAAATTTGAAGTTCATAAAAGTAAAGAACTCAAAAAGCTTTGAGTTTGAAGAAATCGTTTTCACAGATCCATAGCATCGGAAATTGAAAGTTTTGGTCCATTGATTCACCTTTTGGCAGTTGATGTAAGCAGCCAAGAGACGATGATAGTGAGGATGAGCCATGATCTTAGCCTTGACAGAAGCGTTAGCGTTGGCATCGTTGTTGTTGTTGTTGTTGTTATCCATGAAATAACAAGTGTTAGTGTTGGAGTTTTGGTTGTTATCGTCAAGAATCATAGAAGAAGCACTGCTAGTATTACGATTATGGTCTTGATTGTTGGTAGGAGGGAAAGGAAGGAATAGGGTATTTGATGAAGAGTCTGCATTAGGATGATGGTGATGATGATGCTGATGATGGTGATGAGAAGTCATGAGAGGCATCATCATCATCATAGGACATAGTCCATTACTGTTGTCTCCAAAAGCCATCATACAAGAAGTGCTATTGGAGCCACCCTCCATTATCTCTCTCTTCCTCTAGTGTCGTCTTATCCAATCCTATTACTAGTTGTTCACTTCACACACTTGTGCTTAGCTATATATCAGTAGTAAGTACTAAAAAACAATTTTACCCATTTCTCTCTCTCTCTCCTACGCAATATTTTTTGGGTCTAAAGAGTAAAGATTGTTGGTAATGTGATCAGCAGTGCTCTCCCGAGATTTATGCTACAAGAAACAGCCTTTTTACAGGAAATCCTAAATAGTGAAACAGTTTTTGTTATATTTGTGGGTTTTACTTACAAACTTGGCTGGCCTGTCAAAGACTGCTCAGATTTCCTTTGGGAAATGGTTCGTTTCTTTCTTTCTTTCTTTCAGCTCTTAAAAGCATTTAACGTATGAAGAATTCTTCTGTATTAATTTCTGTTAGTGCGAACTGAGGAGGAGAGAGATGTTTCAAGTGGGATTAGCAGAGAGCGCACGCGGGTTAGAGAGAGAAACAGAAGAGGCGGTGATGCGATCGTGGGTGTGGGTGTTGTGGTTCAGGTGAAGAAATGTGTTGTTATCTTTGAGGCAAGTGAGGTAAAGCTTTACCTTCCCGATGAAAACTCTCTCCCTCTTTTCTTGCACTGCCACTGATGCACTGCCATTACTGGCAAAGAGAGAGAGAGAGAGTTTTTGTAGAGAAGCAAAGCGAGAGAGAAGAAATTAAGAAAGGAACGATCAAATCGAGGAAGACCTCCTACTCCCACCTTATTATAAGCCTCAATGCCCAATTAAGAAGAAAGAAATTAGTGTAAATTTGTAATGGTGGAGGTTTTTTGAGGTTTGGCTCGGATATCAACCTACTAATATCTCTCTTCTCTACTTATTGGAGCTTGATAGCAATCTGTCCACTCATTTAATATTCCCACTTTTGTTGTCCTATTCTGCATCTTAACCCCAGCCCCTAAACCCATTTCTTTCTTTTTCCTTTTCTCTTCTTTTATTTTATAAATTGAAAAATAATCACACATTTCTTGAGTTAAATTTATCAAATTATGTTTAAAAAAAAAAAAGAAAGAGAAGGCTGAAGAAGCAAGTGAAGTGAAAATTAACGCACTGACGAAAATCTTTTCCCAAGATTGGCTTTCTCTCACAAAACTAATAATTATCTTAGTCACAGTCATAGCATCTAATCCATGACTATTTACCATGGAAATAAAAGTGGGTTTACAAAAGCTGATAAAGCTTGTGGGACAGTCCGAATGTCTCTTCCTCTTCTCTCTCTCACATAGTCACATATATTAAAGTTGGTAGCTGTAGCTTGCACACAATTTATACAATGGGGTGAGAGAGTTTGAAGAATCGTAGAATACAGGTCATTCCAGTCAAGTTGAGCAAATTGTCTCCTCTTCTTTGCCCCCCTATATACTATATACGCACCTAATCACTTCTTCACCACTACTCAATTGCAATGCCAATAACACCACCCACCACCCTCAAGTCATTCTTATACTTCTTACTTCCTTCTTTTTATTCTTTAATGCCTGCAAATGTCACAGTCATTACTATATATACAGAGTTCCTCTGTGGGGGGAATTCTCTTCTACCTTAATGTTGCACTCAACTTTATAAGCTGAATCAAATCATATTTGGTTCATCATATTTAGTTACCGAAAATAAAATATATAAAAGGATTGCATATGCTCTAATATCATAATAAAATTTATATGAAAAGAACTAACTTCCTTGGCTAGATAGTGATAGAAAGATTAAATAATAATTTTAATTTTAATTTTGTCATATTTAGTTAATTATATTATCAAATATTATTATTTTTGTAACACATAAATTAAATAATAAGAGTTTTACTTCTTAAGAAGTTAACATATCCAATCAATTTCATTCTATCATACCTTCTATTAAGAATTTAATATTTTAGAAAAGTAAAAACTTTATACTAAAAATGACCCTATCGCAATTACATTTCTCAGTTAGATAATAGAGTAAATCTAATAAGAGAATTATACATGAATCTAAAGAAAATAGTGAATATATTTATAAGAAAATTTTAAAATAACAATCAATTATGTGTATATAAACATGGCTACCAAGAATTTTCCCACGCACAAGACCGCTACTGTATATATTTATCCGATGGAAATAAACATACAGCTTCCACTATGTGAAAATCTTGCTCTGTTTGCCTCAAGACCCAGTAGATTTTCCATAATTGAAACCCGTTTAAATGTTGTTACACTGTCAGAAAAAAAGAATCGAGTGGAAATTTTAAAATAGATTTCCATAATTGAGAGAATTGAATGTTGTTATTTTAACAATAGTTGTAAAATTGGAGTGGATTGGCCCCGTCTGACATGGTAACTTACCAACCAATTTGGTTATGGTATCATTATGATTTTCAACTCTGCAATCTCAACAAATACAATAAGTTGGTTATACTGCCACTAAAATTTATTTTAGTTAACAATTCAATTTCTATTATTTTAAATTTAATAATTTTAATTTTTAAGATTTTCAATGACAATATTTTTCATTAATTTTAAAAATTATAAAATTTTTCACTATAATCTAATCATTAACATTTTAATTTATATAGTAATATTTTGATGTTTAATGTTTTAAAATATTATGTATTTTTATTTTTTATTTTTAATATTTCAAAACAATTGATTCATTCAAAATCTTACGTTTTTCTTTGAAATTTTTGATTTTTAAAATAACTTGAGGATCAAAGTATTAATAACATAGCATACATTTTAAAAGTGTTATAATAATTTATCTTTTTTTTTTTTTTTATATTCTTATCACTATTATAATATAATATAACAACATAAATGTAACTTATATTTATAATTTAATACATAATAATATTTTTATTTATAATTAATACAACTTAAATTAAAAATATATATATTTCAATGACGGAGCAATAAAATAAATTTTTTGAAATAATGGAAATATCAAGATTTGAAATAAATGAAAAAGAAAAATCAAACGGATGCAACAAAGTTTAGAGATAAAAACAAAAAGTTTATCATTCATTCATTAGACCCTTTAGGATAAATATATTAAAAATACAGTTATACAACTTACACACAAAAAAATAGAAATTCACTAAAAGAAAGAGAAAATAAAATAATTAAAGATATAAAATCGCCATAATTTTATAAATAAATGTGTTATATATCTTTAATCCGTGTATGTATATATTTTCAAAAAATGAAATAAATAAAGATAAAATTCTTATTAACTTGTAATAATATTTAAAAATTTAATATTGAATTACAACATATTAAAAAAGAAAATTAGAATCCTGATAAATAAGTAAAATAATAACTCCTTTTAAGTAATAAAAATTATATATAGATATTTTATTTTTGGGATATGAAAATTATAATTAAGTTAAGAAGTTACATACAAGATATTCTTTCATGATATTCAAGAATAATTAAAGAGAAGAGAAAATTATTTAAAAATTGACAACTTCTATATATAAAATATTTAAAAATTTTGTCTGGCACTTTTTGTTTGATTTAAAGAAGAAAAGAAATTAATGGGGAATACTCTAGGTTTAGGGCATGCCAAATGTACATATGCCTTTCTCTCTCTCATCTTTCTCTAACCCTAACCTTCAGTCATGTTTCCAGATAATATAAAAAAAAAATATCACAACAGCGTAAGAATAAAAGCAAAGGAAAGGAAAAAAGTAAAGAGAGACGTCACTGCCACTGCCACTGCTGTGAAGTGAAGATGTGAAGATATATAATAATAGATAGATAGATATGTAAGCTAATTAAATATAAATACTAAAAAATAGAAATTATAATTAGAGAGGAACTGTGAGTCTATGCACACCCCTCCTTCCAACCCCTATTATAACCTTTTCTGATTCACTTTACGTCTTTTCTATCAATAGTTGCATGATATAACGTAAAGAGTTTTCCTTTTTCTTTTCTTTTTTTTTTCTCCTTATTAATTTACTAATTGGGTTATTTTGGAAAAGTTAATTCATGCACTTTCTAGCTATTTATTTACTTACCATCTTTTTTTAAACCATTTACGAGTTGTGTTAAGACAATCATAAGATGAGATTATTTTAATAAAAAAATATTTATTATTTTAAATATTTATTAATTAATTAATATAATTTATGATAATTAATAATAATTTTTTTATTTTAAAATATTTATTATTTTAAAAAAATATTTTAATTTAGATATCATTTTAAAATTTTTAAAATATATTTATTATTTTTTTAACTTTATATTATATTTATTTTCATTTTAAATATTTACATTAATTATTTTCGTCGGACGTGGCAAAATTTTCAGAATGCTTATTTCCTTATCATTTCTTTCAGATATTATTATTTTTATATGTACACACCAATTCTACATCCTTTTTCTTACATAGACACACAACATATAATTATTAATTAATTTTTTAAAATTTGGGATTTTTTTCTTATAAGAATGAAAAAAATTAATAAACATAATATTCTTAAAAGGGGTAAGATTGTTAATTACAGTGAAATGTTATAAATCGTTTGAGCAGTCTCAATATCACTGCCATGTATTTAAAATTCAACTCAGTGAGTAGTCAATTTAAATAAATTATTATAATATTACTCATAAATTATTATATATATAAACATTTACATAAAAGATTTATAGGGTGCTTAGTTAAGATAAATTTTTAACTCTAGCGTTGGATTAATTTATTTGATAAATTAGTTAATAATTATTAATTGTTAGATGATCCAACAATTATTGTAATCAAGTATATTTGATTGGCCATAATTACATATAATGTAATATAATTAAATATATTTTTTGTATAAATATTTTATTATAAATATATTTGATTACATTATATTTCATTACAGTTTATAAAATATATTTTTATAATTAACGAGTTTATATGGTTTTTAACTATAGTATCTCCTGTTAATAAAAAAATTATTTTTTGAAATTAACTTTTTTATGAGATCATTTTATTTATTATTCTTATAAAAAATAATAAATAATTATTATAACATCATTTATAATATTTGAAATAAAATATTATATTCTTATTTACCACAAAAGTCATAAAGATATAATTCAAAAAATTATAAAAATAAAAAATAATTATTATTAAATTAAAATTATTTTAGAAGTAAAAACCAGTGTTCAAATTTCAATAATATCAAATTTTCCCTCATTGATACTTAACAAAAAAAAAAGGCAAAATTATATTTTTCTATTATAAAATTTTCTTTACATTACACAAGAGAATAATATATATATATATATATATTGATTCCTTTCTTTTACGTGACGCACCATGGTAATTTTTTTTGGTCATAACTAAAAATATTTTATAGTGGCCAGTTAGCTCTCTGCGATCACTCAAGCAGCAACGGGACATTGCAGGCCTTAAGTTTTAACCAGAGTTGACCCATTTGAATGAGAAATAAAGGAAAGAGGGTAGAGCATTCTTTAGTAGGACCCATTGATAAAAATAAATAAATAAATTTTTTTAATTCAGACCGCTTGTTAATTCAACTGCGAGATCAATTTTTAATTCAATTTAATTTAATTCAAAAAATTAAAGATACCAATAATCGAAAAGAATTCAGTGAAATACTCGATGAGTTTTTCAGATTATTGAATAATTACAAAGCACGAGTCGGTGCTATTTTATGACAAAATTAATCTATATTGAAACATAACATTTGTAAATATTCAATAACATTCATTATTATAATCAAGTAATGTTGAAAAATGAACGTAATTTTTTTTTATTATATATATTGAAGGTTACTCAAGCGGTAATATTTGTTATTATTCAATAACAATCATTCATACTCAATATATTATATTAATATTAATATTTAAATAATAAATATATAATATTATTTAAAATTTTGATTTAATTTCTGATACGTGATTTTTTTTTTAGAGTTTAAAAGTCCGAGATTGAAAATATTAAAAAGAAAAAAACCATTATTACCTCACCGGACACAACCCGTAATTTGCATGGAGTATCCATGCGGTCGGCGTACCACAGAAATTGCCATTATTTTATCTCTGTCCCACAGGAAGTATGCAAGCCAAATGCCTTTTTTTGAATCACACCGTTTGAAAAAAGAAGCAAGGAGAGTGGGTAAATTAATTAATTAATTAATTAATAGTATAAATTAGTATTAAAATATAAAAATGGATGTATGTGTGGTGGGTCCACTTGCACTAAATTATATTTTCCCTTCGCCAAATTAGGAAATAATTTAGGCTACATGTACCTCTCTTATCATTTGTTGTTTGTGACTTATAAGTGCAAAGTTTAATCAAAGGAATTATTAATTAATTAATTCCTTTTTCATCTTCACAAAATTCCCCATTATAAAACCCTTAAGATATAAAAACCCCAAAAACTCAACAATTAACTCCTTTTCTTTTCTTTTTTTTTTTAGAATTTTTCCTAATTAAAATGTTGTTAATGTTTAGAACACAAAATGAGGCTTTGGCCTTTTGTGATATTCCTTAAAAGGACAGCCTTCTTTTTTAAAATATAAAAAAAAAAAAAAAAAAATTCCCTGTTCTTGTACTGTTATTCTCTGATGGAATTCCTTGGTTACATTCATATGATGGTTGATCACAGTAGCAATGATTCTTGAGAGATACATATAGAGATAGAGGGGAAATTTAAAATATATATATTTGGCGTTTATTCCTTGTCCTACTATTATATTTTGTCTCAATTAATGTGTTTTTATTTTCTCTTTATTGGTGGCTTGACCTTCATACTTTGTAGTATATATTTGCAACAATTTGGCCAATTCATGCAATAGATTTGCATGATTGTGGTACTAACATATATATATAATATCATAATTCTTTAATTAAACTTAATGGTAATTTATATTTACATCTCCATTTGATGCCATGAAATTATCACTTACATCATTGGATCAAAGTAATTATGAGGTATGGCAAAGTATGCATATTATAAAAATAACTCTAACCTATATAAATGGAATATGTATTCATTATATTAAATTTATTGCTTTTTCTCAATGTTTCTTTAAGTAGCTACATAGATGACATGATCACTATATTTCAAGAGGATGAAGTTAATTAATATGAGCTGTATTTGGATTTTGACTTTCAAACCATTTTTTTAATATTGTGTTCTATTTATTTATTTTATTGCTTATAGAAAACCATGACGCAAAAAAGTTAAAAAAAAAAAAAAAAAATTCAACATCATTTGCTTGATTGGAATTTAGCAATACTTGATATATACCTTCAAGCCGGCCAAGAGGCATGATGGATTCAGGTTCGAATTTTGCTTAAACCTTTAATTATATTTGTACAGATCAAAAGATGTGGGTCTGAAGGTGTGATTACTAACAAAAATCAATTGATGATAATCACATCTATATCTTCATGGTTGCATGTCTTGGACTTGAATCTATTGACAGCTTATAAAGGGTTTTGTGCGGCACTATTCCCTTGCACTTTCTTTCAGGGTCATGGGAGGCAAAGAAATGTTATAATTAGTGGGTTTAAGTATGAAAAATAATGATTAAAGCAAAGTCTTAATGATTTTGACAGCAACCTACTTTAACGTCAAAACTTGTTAACAACTACTACTTAGTGGGTACATATTAAATTAAAAATTATAATTGGCAAACGGAAACCATTAATTCCAGGCAATTACACCATAATTAGTATGATTATGATTTAATAAAGTATAGTCAACTTCTAGATGTATTCAGGTTCAGGATCGATAAACCATTTAGAGAAATAATAACAAAAAGCTTTGAAATTTGAATGGTGGGGTCTTGGTCTTCCTTTCAAAAGTGTCCATGCGTCAAATTTATTAATTAATCTCACTTCAAAAGTTAATCCACATTAAATTTAAAGATATTGATCAATGATATTCGAGTTCAATTTTAAAAAAACATTTGCTTTATATATATATATATATTTGCAAGCATACATACGACATCAATTTATAAAAGAAAAATGTACATGAATCATTTATATATATACATGTTAACAAAAATGATAATAATCATTAATGCGAAGGATAGTATATATTCATCATGATAAAATTCTCACATACAGCATAACAAATCCAACTATGATTACAATATATATCCTTATGGCTAAACTTTTAATCATCAATTATTCTGGATAAATTGCACTCAGTGTCCATAAACTAATACTCTTATTTCACCATTATCCCTATACTTATATTTATAATAATAAAATATTTAAATATTTATTTCATCGTATTAGTTATCCCTGATCCACTTTTCCTATCTTTAACTTGCCATAAATTCTAAATAGCTTCTTAGTCATCAATTTTTAATTTTTTTAATCTTTCCTAATGCATCCATGCTCAATTTACCTAATTTTCTAAGTTTATGTGTGTGTTTTATTTTATTTTTAATTTCTCATTTCGAGGGTAATGTATGTAGATAGAAGTTTTGGATGGTTGGGTGGATTTAATCATCTTAAGAGTAATAGAATGTCAAATGCCATAAACATACATGTAAAGGTAAGTTTGAAGACTTTAGTTATTGACTTAAGTTTATGAATTTTTATTTTGATTTCTTTTTTTGTTTGCAGTATGGACAATCTAAAATTGTATATATAGTAATGACATTTTGATTTCTCAATGCTTTTTTACAAGATCAGCGAGTAATATAACTTTTAACTTTCATTATTGGATCTTTTCTCATTTTGCTTTTGTGAAGTCTATGGGAAGTCTGTTGTTCATGAGTAAGAATGTGTAACAGAGAGAGAGATAGAGAGAGAGAAAGAGAGAGAAGAAGGTTAGGTGCGTGAGCAAGAGTTGTGATTTTTAAAAAAGTATAACATGGAATATTGGAAAGAGTAAAATAATATTTAAAAATCTAACTCAGATTCCTTGGCGAGCTAAAGGCAGGGAAAATGAGTTAGGAATAACTATTGTAACGAAATAAAAGTTTAGATATTTTATTATTATAAATTGAATTATAGGGACAATAGTAAAATAAGGATATTAGTTTAGAAACAATAAGTATAATTTATCCCAATTATCCTCAACTATTGGCTTAAAACTCCAACAAAATTTTCTTCATGACCATAAATATTATTAGTGATCACCTAAAAATCAGACTTGCAAATAATTATATCATTTTAAATGATGTTTGTGCATCTAACTGCGTCTCCGTAGAACGCAACACCAGTGGTTGGGCGAAATGATTTCTGATTCAGAAATTTCAAACTCAAATTAAGAAGAAGAAGAAGAAGGAGAAGATAAAAAGGAATTTTTTTCATTGTTGCTTTGGCACGGGCAACTAGCAAGCTAGGAGCTTATCTTAGTTTCATGATGTTAGTAGTGGATTTTGGGTGTTGTTGTTGTTCCCTTTGACATGACTGCTTCAATTATACTCTAGTTTTGATTTGTTGTTGGATTTTGTATAAATAGAGAAACGAAAAATGAAGAGATTTAGAAGTCGTAATAAAATCAGGGGCGTGGGAAGCACATGCGCATAGGATTTTCCCCTAATGACAGAATTTTGAAATGGTTCCTTTTGGCCGACAAAATTAGCTTTTTGTCGTCTAATCCATGCCACTATTAATGGAGATTGGAGATGGAATTATTATTATTATTATTTTTTAATTTTAATTTTAATTTCATTTCATTAATAATTTTAATACACTATCAACCGCCTATTTGATGCCTCAATTCTGTGCAGGGAAAGCCAGCAATTCAATATAATTGTGTACATAATTCATCCAGTAACATTTAGTGTTTTTTATAGTTATTTTATTTTTAAATAAACTAACTTATTTTATTTGTAAAAAAATATTTTTCATGCAAAATAATAATTTTATTTATATTTTTTAATAAATTAATTTTTTTTTAAATTTTTTTTAGTTATAAAAAAAATTTTAATTTTATGAAAATATTACGTATTTTTCGTAAAATAACAATTTTACTAAAAAGAAAAATAATTTCTTAATTACAAAATATGACTGTCTTACAAAAAATCATAATTTTTTTTATATTTTTTCATAAATTATATTTTTTTATAAAGTTTATAAATATATAAATTTAAAATACTATATTAACCATTTTAACATTTCTTATTTTTAATTAGTAAAATATAATAGCAAGTTAATTTAATTATAATATTTTAAATATTTTAACTATATTTATTAATTATAATTATCTTATTAGCCGTAAAAAAATAAAATTTTATACTTTATTTTAAAATAAAATATTATAAAAATTTACCTATATGATATCTTTTATAAAAAAAAATTATGATTTTTTAAAAAAGAGTAATATTTTTTCGTAATTATAAAAAATTATAATATAAATCATATTACAAAACAAATTATAATTTCATAAAATTAAAACTTTTTTCGCAATTAAATAAAATTGTGAGAAAATAATTTATTTTACAAAAAATATAAATAAAATTATAATTTTTAGTAAAAATATTTTTTTTTTTAGGCAATAAAATATATTATTTTATTTAACAATAAAATAACTATAGAAAGCACCTTAATATTTATATTACATAGATTTTGAGCCGCATATATTTCATTTTAAATTTGATAGTGCTCTACGATGGTATGGTTGTTGGATTAGAACTCTTCAATGGATTTTAAATTTGATACTAAGTTTCTTTTGAAATGGGCCATGTGGTCCAAAGGCAACGGTGACGTTTTATCTTTTATCAAAATCCATTCATGTAGTTTATATCTATCTTACAGTGTAAAACAGGTAAATCGTAGAATATATCAATTTTCTTTTAAGATTTTTTTAGATAATATAAATTAATTATTTGTTTTGATAATAGTTGTTCAAAGTAATAGAAATGATATGGTCTTATTGATATCAGACTTTTCAATCTAATTTGGTTCAGGGTGTTTGTAAATACTAATAAATATACAGAATACAAAATTAGGAGTATATCTGACAAAAAACATTGGATTCATAAATCAAAAATTTCAAATGAAATTAAGTAGACAGGGAAAGTAAAGGTAGAGAGTATGTACATAAGGTATTTCAATTCATGTATATTTACATAATTGAGGCTATTTTGAGTGTGGTATCATTACCATTTACATTTTGATTGTTGAAAATGTAACAGTAATTACAGTTATTTTTGTACTATATTCAGGACTAGTATTCAAGCTCCAAAGAGAATTAATTAAGGAGGAAGAAAGTTACTTACCATGTTACAATTCTATTACTATTATTTGTAAGAAAATTACCATGTTAATAACTGCATAGTTTTTGTGTCCATTAAGAATAAATTAAGGTAATTTTCGATTTTGAGTATGAAATATAATATACAATTCACAAACAAAAGCTCTCAACTTGATGAATATATCTAACTTTGATAACTACTTCAAGAATTGCAGTCAGCAACCAGTAGGGAGGTGTCTGAAAGTGGCAATTTTTAGAATAAAATCCTGTAAAAAGTAATATATAGTTGAGGAAATCAGGGGCAAAGCCCAAAAAATGTCCTCTTACTACACCACAAAGTACATTAAATCAAAGCTCTTTCTCCTCTTCCCTTGAAGTTCCATCTGTCACTTCTTTGTGTCTCTGATTTTATTCTTCCTTTAGTGGTAGTAATTCCTTCCCTGCATTTTTTTTTCTGATACACTTCTCGTGCACTTATTAACAATTCAATTGGTGTATGCACTTGGTTTAGTTGGTTCTCTAAATTATTCTATGTTGTCTTCGGATGAAATGACAAGTCGTTTTGCTGTGGCGGGCAATAGACTATTTCTCGTTTAATAGTTCAGATGAAGCGTAAACTACCCCAAGAAGATGTTTGCATTGTAATTACAAAAAGTTGTATATGCTGAATTTTACCTCAGCGATCATATCTAACAATATGCCCTCACTGCTATTCATTAGCATAGCAATTCTCGATGAATTTCGTAACCCATAACGTTACATGGCCCCAGAAATTACAGTCATGCAAATGAATTTTCTAGCAGCAACGGCAATCATCTTCCTTATGACAATTTAAAAGAGGATGTTAGTCCGCTCCTAGCAGCTTAGTTACCCTTATAATTTTGGGTAAAGCAACAAACGTCACTGTTATTATGTCAGATAATAAATGTCGAGGATGCAAGAGGTACATACAACTTCCAAAACACAATGTACAGGAAATGCATTTCGAATCAGAAAAATTCAATTCTAATAACCACGCAACCAGCCAACAAAACCCTCTCTTTCAATATATAGGAAATGGAGATTGGGGTCCATATGCTCATAGAATTGGTTCACTGGGTACAGTAACAAGCTCAGTAATGACTAAAAGTGCACAACTTCCTATCTTGGCTAGTATTTCTGAATAACAACTGAATTGGCAAGCCCTGCTTGCTCTATTGTTTGAGTTGGATCAGTGAGAAGCTTGGGGGGAAATCCCATCAGCTGCAGTTGATAATTCTGAGCACCTCCAGGTCTAGATGCATTGATGAAAGCTCGAATATCATTCACAGTGTGGTGGTAATTAAAGTGACTGATCATGCGTGTCCCATCTGCCAACCTAAGCTGAATTGAAGTTGATGGCAATGTTTCATCCACAACCAGGCCCATTGTTGGAGTAGGAGCAGCATTAGGAGGCGTTGAATCGACTGTTGGTTCAGTTGCTGCTGGTGTACTGCCGCTACCTAATGTTCTCCCCACACCCTGAAATGGAACATGGCGCTGCTTCTCTGGTTCCTGCAAGAAAACAAAAAATGGCGTTGGCTCAAATAGCAATCTTTTTCAATGAAAGTGAAACAGCACACTGATTAATTTATATGAAAAATAACTGTCAACTAGCACAATAACTTGGATGGAAATTTTTTATTACTGAATGGATGGCTATTCTCCGATATTCCTAAATGGCAAAAATAAAAAAAAAATGATTTGACCTACCCACAAATGTAATTTTGGTAAGAATTCAATGCAACAAGTTAGACACGAGATACTTACTGGGCACTTTTCCTCCCTTCTAATCAAATTGACATGAACTGAGGACCTTCTATCTGCAGGCTCAAGTTCCTTTGGGCACTCAGACTTTCTGATGCTCTGCAATAGAGATGTAACAAGATAATATCACAATATTACCACAAAAATTTCAAAGCAGCAGGATGAAGGATGGGGAAAAAAAAACCAGTACTCGTGTGTAGGTTATGCTGGTTATCCAGTCAGCAATAAAAACACATAAAAACAAATGCAATTTGAAGTTTATAGTCATCATTAAACAGTAAAATAGGAAATGTTCATAAAACAGGATGCCTCAGTTAATGCTTGCTTTACATTTTTCTCACACTGCTGGCTTGCTATTGCAGAAGTAAAATCATAAGTCACCCACCACCAACACACAAGTCCAAATTCTGTTTTTGTTTCCTTATGTCTAGGAATATTTCTTTTTATCCCAGTGAAACTTTCAGTGCCGTTACCTCTAAGAAAGATGCATTTTCAGGATCGTCCAACCTCCTCAAGGGCCCATCATTTACAGTGAAACCATTGGTCCAGAAAACAATATTGTGAATGACAGCCTCAGGTTGCTGAGGAGCAGATGGTACGGTTTCACCTGAGAGTAATCTACCAGTTCCAGAAAAGCTTGTGGAGCTTGAAGAAGGACGAAGGTGATCAAGAGGACCTTCAACAGCTCCCAACTGCCTAGCTTGATTGAAAATTGCATCCACATCATTACCTTTTGAGGGATCTTGAACAAGCATACCGCTGCAATTACAAATGCAAGCCACTGATATGATTTCATAATATTATTGAACATACGAATGAAAGTGTCCTCATGTCAAAATGAATGTAAAGGATAGACTATGGATATAACAAGAAAATAAAGAATTGAAACAATCATGGAAAGGGACTATAAATTGCATGAATAACAGAAGCTTCAATTACACTCAACATCTTATCATTAGGGTATCATCAAATCCAACTGATCATTTGGTGAATTGATGTTAATGCTAAAAGCACTATCCTGCACTATCTATAGAAATATGTTTGTTCTCATAAATTATCATTTCATTCATTTTGATGCTTCCCAAAATTTTAAATTCATGAACTGCAACAAAGCTATAAACAGCAAAAGGCAGGTACCCTCCCATCTTGAAGCACCAAACCATAACCTCACGGCACCTTTGTAGAATACAATTTTGAGTCCAATTCCAAACTGTCTTCTAGATCATTATGTGCAGTCCCTCGTACACATAAAAGACTCCCACTTGAATCTGCAAATCCTAATTCACTTCGTCTAAAGCAAACAATTTTCATCTCCCTTCACTGATACTGAAACAGCCCAAGGCAATACCAAATATAATCTAGACCTACCCTACCCAACATAAAAATTAAGCACAATTTCAAGTAGCTCTACCTATGGATAAAAAATGAGTATTCTTTCATTTTCAAAATTGCTCTCAGTTGAAGACAATAAAAATCAACATTCTCATATTTTATCAACATCAAGCAAGTCAAACGTCAAATAAAAATGGATCATACAGGGCCTAAAACCGTCTCGCTTCACTCTATCTTGCACAAACCAAGCAACAGTTCATCAATTAAATCCTAAAATACCCCAAAAGTTACGAATTAAAACCTATCGGAACATAAGACAGAAAAGGTTGGGACCTCTTTTCGCCACCGGTGTAGTACTCTTGAGGAGCATCATCATCGCTATCGGAGTCCGGACCAGAACGCCGGTTTAGATCAGAGAGAGTACGTATACCACCGGCACGACTGCTCGAAGGCTTGGCTGGTTTCTTGTCCCGTGAAGCCATTAGATTCCGCTAATTGAATGCCAAGAGAGAGAAATACACGCGACGATGGCTTTTCCAACTCCTAGCAATAATTTGTAACAACTATGAAATGACACGCTCCGTAAAAGCGCGTGTGTTGATTATTCTTATCATATGGGTTACTCTTCTCTCTCAAGGGGCAAACAAAGGCTTTGATTGAGCAAACCCAAATTAATGGTTATGAACTTACGAGAGTTGTGATTCCATTCTCTCTCATTTTTTTTTTATTTTTTAGCCAGCATTCAAACGAGACATAATAAAAAGGTTGGACGTGCCTTTGAATTTCGTTATTATAAAATTTTCTATCTCATAGTATTATAAAATTTCATTGGCAAAAATAAATAAATAAATAGTATTATAAAATTTGTCTCACTGAGTTCTCGTGAATCCTTCATTTTTTTTTTTTTAGTTATTTATAACTTGCTAACAAAAAAAACAAGTTCAAGAAAATCAAGAACATTCTTTTTTTTTTAAAAAAAATCAAAATATTAAATTTTCACTTTAAAAAATCAAAAAGATGTTACGTTTTGGCCCATTTACACTACATTTGTGAATTTTAGGCCTTCCTCTAGATGGCTTTGACCCAATGGGCCTCCCAGATGAAAGGAGATATATGACTCCTAAAACGACAAATCAAAAATGATTGACATGGCAACGTCTTACATTTGCAAGCGCTTCTCTGGACCGACCTACTTTGATGGTGGCGCACGCTGGCAATTTAACGGTCTACCACAGAAGATAATGCGAGTATGCGATGGCAGACCCAACTAGTCGAACCAGACCAAACTTCGCCGCAAACAACGATGAGAACCGTCTTGAGTACCTCTGTGATGCCGGAATTTTATCCGACAATTCCAACGCCCATGACCTTGGCCTCGAAGATTCTAACAACCCTCTGACTTCTGACTCCGTCAACTGCAAATCACGGCGACTGGATGGTCTAGCTGCGTGTTTCCAAGTCTTCTCCGATTCACTGGTCAGAATGGAGCTGGCGGAGATGGAAATGTTAAAGGCAAGGGAGACTTCGCGGTGGGAGGCGGAGAGAAGGATGATGGAATTGGAGGCCAAATTGACTCGAATGATGTTGGGAACTCAGTTGCAGATTGCATCGGTTGTGGCAGAGAAGGGGCCAAATAAGAAAAGGAAACGTATTGAAGTAGACGAAGATGAATCGTCCATCCCTCCAAGGCAAAGCCTTTTTTTTATTATTATTATTATTATCATTTTTAAATATCTCTTCATTCAAAATATTATATTCACTCGACTGTGTTGGTTACTGTTGCTATTGATGATTGCAGGGAAGGAGCTTTGCTACTAAGTTTGCTACAGTGCACCTTCAGCTTTTGAATTTTACAAAAGACAATGATTTTTCTTCTCCTTTCTCTGATAATAAATAATTTTCCTGAAAATACAAGATGTGAGCTTGATATTCACTGGTATTATTCTCCAGAACATTATGCATGAAAAACAAATGTATGCCTTAAGATTGTGTTTGCTGAATTGCTTGTAAACCACCAGCTAAGAACAAGTGCAACAACTCCAATATCAGAGATGGTAAATTCAGATTATGTACGCATATACATTGTGAATGCTTATATCCTTTGTTGAATTGAAAGTAATAAACCTGCTAAATTGCTAATTCTGCTTATTCAAGTATCACTCTATCTTCACCTACTCTTAACATAAATCTAATTGACCTCTGCTTGTGCGTGGATTAAATCCTCGACTTCTTTGGTCTGCAATGCTAAGAAGAGCCTTTCTCCTATTCATAGCACTTTCAATATATTCTTTCAAAGGTGGAAGGCACCCTTCCTTTCCATCTTTATCTGCTTGTCCTCGAATAATCTATCAAGGCCACAAAATTGAGGCTTGTAATTTGTGTACTACATCTGGAAAACTGAAAAATTACAAGAGCGATACCTGTGATGCCCATGATCGTTCAGCTTGTTGACACACATCCCTAATATCCCTTCCAGACATGCTGAGCACAGAAAGGGCCAATGCATAATTAATAAGCAAAATATGTACGCATTTATAATTACATAACAAGAATATTCACTAGGACAGAAAAAAAGGCAAAAAAAACAAAAAAACAAAAGAGTTGCCAAAACATGCTATTTGATCAGCCAACAACAAAGAAGACAGATCAATATCAATCTGAAAAGATAATCTCTACATATGAACTAAAATAATTTCAAAATCTACTCTAAAGAACAAATAATAAGTAAAATGAGACATCAAGAAAAATCAATTATCATTCAAAGCCATGTCCAGAGAGTTTTGGCCAAATTATCACCCTTGTATCAGGAACACATGCATATTACCCATAATCAGGATTAAGATAAAGAGGAATTTGATCTGTCAAAAAATTGTTCATCTTACTCTTCTGTGACTTTGGCAAATTCCTCTATCTCAGGTATGGTTAGGTGCTTTGCATATTGGGCAACAATTTGCTGGCGATTCTGCTCATCGGGTAGGCCAAAAGTAATCATTGAATCAAATCGGCTGGCACAGGTTAAACATGTTTTAGAAGGCACTCTTAATTTAGAAGAGAGATTTAAACAAAAAGAAGAATTTGCACCACTATACCTGATTAAAGCAGGATCAAGGTCCTGTTTTCTATTTGTTGCAGCAATAACCACCACCTTCTTGTCCTGTTCAAATCCATCAATCTGCACAACTTGTCATTAGCACACCATAAGTTCAGTAGTTGCCAAATGCAAATTGATACTCTCAACTTGGTAACTTCCAGATATTTAGCCTATGGAACAAACATCTAAAACAGGTCTATGAATGCTTATTTAAACAACACATTTAGGACAGAAAACAGTAAGACTTTGGGAGCCTTGTGGAATCAGGTTTGGAAGAGGAACTGTAAGATCAGTTGAGTAATTAACTAGTAAGCCATATATGGCATCTTCCAAATGGCTTACAGCAGCAATATCATATTCAGCATTGTTTTAATTATAGAATCCAGACTCTTTCTAGGGGATTTTGACAGACCCACGGCAAAGCAGGGGCAGTATGCACAGTAACATAAATAAAGCCTCAAACAGACAATAGAAGGTTCATGTTTTGTGGCATGAAGGAAATTCAAATCCATCTTCACCTGTCGTAGTAAAACTGACAAAATTCTACGTGTAGCTTCATGCATTTCACTATCACGAGCAACAGCAAAAGAATCAACCTGTTACAATGTTAGACCAAAAAAAAAAATTATGAAAAAAGAAGAGAAAGAAAGAAAGAAGACTTGATTGTTAAATGAGTTGCATAACTTGTGTTGCAATTGGACGGGCTATGTAGAGGCACTCAGTACACAAAATAGAACACAAGGAAGGCCCATCACATGAGCACCTCAGATTACTTGCTTCTGTTACCTCATCTAGAAATATGATAGCACCATTAGGAAGCTCATTAGCGAGAGAAAAAACTTTTCCTAACAATCGTTCACTTTCCCCATAGTACTTTGACAGGACAACCTCCAGTGGCACGTATAGCAAAGGGACACCCTGTCAAGGAGAAAGTTACGCATACATTTAATTTTAGTATTGACTGGTGAAGAAACTAATGCAGAGTTCATATTTTTACACACAGTACGACTCAAATTCAAATGCTATACAATAATTATCTTCAAGTTTGTATCATGCATGTGAAAAAGTTTACCAAATACATATTGATTTATTTTAACTACATAGACAAAGCAGCAACTTAAGCAAGCATTCAACAGCAGTCAGGTGTTTTTATTTGGGACTTTTTTTTCGAAATACCAGCAATCCATGGCTTTATCAAGTTCAAATGCCTTCAGCTGTGAGAGAGAGAGAGAGAGAGAGAGAGAGAGAGAGGAATGCCAATCCAATGATCAAATATCAAATGGTTAAGCCGTTAAGGACAACCTTATGAAATACCCCAATCAAAGTCCCAATAAAACTACTTTTTTTTTCCAGTACAACAAAAGGCATAATAAAAAATGACTGCATCAATTTAAAAAATGAGAGTATCTAGATTAAAAATACCCTGGGCAATTAAATAAAATTAAAGACAACAAAGAAGAATGCAAGAGTAGGATTACGACAAAACATAAAGTTCTGGTGGCTCACCGCTTGGTTAGCAATAACACGTGCACAAGATGTCTTCCCTGTGCCTGGAATTAACCATGAAGTTTAAGTAAGCTTAGCCCATTTATCAATTAAGCACAGCTTTCACAGCCCTATAGGTTTACAAACCAAATAAAATGGTTATATATGCAGATCGGAATAGTTAAGTTAAATCATTTGATGTGAAAACATTTGCAAGAGCCCATGATAAACAACTGTGGTTTATGTCATTCTCTTAATCATTTAAAAATTAAGGGCAAGAAATAGGTCTATCGAGACCTAGTTTTGTGATCAAATCACTACAATAAAAGCCTAGGAGTGGCAAGTCAAGATATGCTTGATGCCCTTCAAAAGGTTGACATATAAGAAGCACTGTAGAAGCTCTACATTAATTATTCTTCCTGTATCCTTCCATCAACATAGTTCCCTGAAATCATGGTTAGAATACAAACCTGGTGGGCCTTCAAAAAGCACAGCTCGAGGCCTATTTGACTCAAATTTGCGTCGAGTCCCACGAGCAATGTCATCATATACTTCAGGACTGTGAAGAGCCAACAAGATTGTATCTTCTATTTCTCTAGATAGCCAGTCACAGTGGAATATCAATCAGCACTGCCAGGCATATGACTAGATGCATAACACTAAAACACAAACAAAATACGTGACAAATACAATATATAATTGTAACTCCATATCATGATAGCAACACACGCACTCTCCTACAGAGATCACACAATAAAATGAATAAAAGTTTCGATGATGAGTCTTTTGGTTCATTAGTAAAATCAATTCAATTAAGCACATCATATATTAAGGTTCAATTGTTAGACATATAAATTCTAAAGCACAAAAATAGACATTGTATGTTGGCAGGTCCTTAAACGTTGGCTTAAAATGCCAAGTCATTATATTATTACCTCCAGTCATGAACACACATCAACAAATGTAAGAATAAACTAAAATTTGATCAATACATAATAATAAAGGATGCGCATTGGACATTCATGTTACATACCGCTTCTGATGATCGTATCCAGCAATATTCTCCCATGCTATTTCACTGTTTGGAGAATTTACATTTGCTTCATCCAGTCCATATATTCTTACTCCCATGGACTCTAGAGCGGCAACTGATTTTTCTGTAGATGGCATCCGAGCAATACCTTCCCCTGGCTTTCTGTCCGAGGTCTTTAATCTCCCACCAGCTAACTGTAAAACAGACACCAGAGCATCAAGCTCTGTGTTGCTCAAGCTCCCGCCCTTTATAAACTCAATTTCCTGCAACAAACTGGATGTGTTTAGAACAATTTTTTTCTAGATAACAGAGAATTAACCCAGAAATGTACTAACTGCTTTATCGTTGCTAATGAGTGATCGAAATAAGAGAACACATAGATCTCCCTCAGCTCGATTAATCTCTGCAAATTTCCCTTTATCCCCATGAGCTTCCTTTTGTTTTTCTGGACAACTAAGTGTTAGTTGCCATGCAACTGCACTGTAATTGTGTACGAGAAACAGAGAGAATTAGCACAGTTCAAGTGATGAATAAATAACATGCACAACAACAATATAAAATAAAGAAAAGTCAGTAATTCAAAACTAGATACTAAAAGAACAGCTTAACAATGAAGCTTCATTTTTTGTAAACCTGTCCCATGCACGTAAAAGCATATCTGAACCACCACCTCGTTCATCAACCTTCAGTCCAAGATTCGTAGCCAGGTTTGCGATCAACTGTGGAACATCACATCCAGAAGGAATTTGAAACTTGAATGTTACCTGTGAGGTAACAAACACTCCTCAGCATAACATGGATCAATGATAAAATGAAACTGCAACCAGGCTTATTAGTCAGAAAAGACAAACAATTTTGATTCCTTATGGAATTAACTTTCGTAAAGTGTGTTCAGGTTGACAAAAGTATAATGACACACTCCACAACAAAGAGAGTTAATTCAGAAAACAAATTGTTTTTATTATATGATTACTATAATTATATTAAAATTAAGTATAATAACCTTTTGACCTTTAACCGCAACAGCGAACCGGGGATAAGAGCCATATTTCATTCCTTTACGCCTAAGTAGTTCTTCAATTCGCTGTCTTTCTTTCTTGGCAATCGCCTCTAGGTCCTGATAATTTGAAGAAGATTCTGACTGTGAGGGCGATGAAGGCTCAGTAGAAGCCTGCAGAAAGCCAGACAGCATTTCACATTATAAAAGCTCTCTTTTAAAAATTACACGAGTGCAATATACAAAATTCAGCGAATTGAAGTGTTCATAAATGGCGCTTATTCATGGTATAACATGTTATATGGCATATTCCACAAACCTGATCAGAGTCCGCATAGGCTACTTGTAGCATTCCCAGTCCAAAGCCAAAGGAACCAGCTAAAATAGCTGGAAGCATATAGTTAAATCCATCAGCATTAGGCCGCTGAATTTCTGATGCAGTGGAACGATCGGGGTGATCATAAGACCCTGCATTTTCCAATTATACTGATAAATGCATATACTGCTACTTAATTATCGTACCAGATATCAAGAAGAGTAATCATCCACATCTATATTTACATATAAAACAAAAATTTACAGCAATTACTACATGGAGAGAGAAGTGGGAAAGCTTACGGTGATGGAGACGGCGAAGGAGGTACAGTGAACGACCATACGAGGGGTTTAGGGTTTTGGGACAGGCGATTCCCCTACATGCCCGAGTTGTTCTAATTAGTCGCCCAAAAGTCGCCATTGTTACGACTGCGCGCAAAATATGAGTGTTGGCGTTCACTCCAGCGTCATATGGATCTGGTGGGAAAACTATGCTGTGCCGTGCTAGGCTACTAATCTAAGGTCGGCAAAATTCATTAATTTTTTATTTCGCCTTTTTTTTTTTTTTCCTTAGTATTATTTTATCATATATGTTTACGATGAAATGATATTTTTAGTGTATTAATTTGATAAAATTTATCAATTGAATGTTTAAATTTATAAAAATGATTAAAAAAAATCTTAACTGAAATTTAATTTAAAAGAAATTTCTCGAAAATTAAAATATTTATTTTCTAAATTTGGAGAAGAGATTAAGAAAATTTGACTTTTTTAGTTGAAATAAATATAAATTGGTATATCAACGTTTCATTAAATATAATTAAACAAATTAGCTAAGGTATTATTGCATTTTTTATTATTAAGTTAAACAAAAATATTTACTTCACATAAAATTATATGCAAACCAAAATATATAATGATATCTCAAAAATTTTACTTGCCAAAAAATATATTTACCAAAAAGTATACCTTAGATTTGAAAATTTGTTCATAAGCAAATAATTATTGGCTAGAGTAATTATAATCCTTGTTTTGACATAAAATTATTATTATTGTTAACACCGGCTAAAAATCTCTAATTTGTATAAAATTTGTATTTTTTGCTCTAATTTTAGATAGATTTTATTACTTTTTATTGTAAATAATTACTTTTTATTAAACGAGCATTTCTTTTTGTGTGCACAAACTACAGAAGCAGTTGGGTTGATAGAGGCACTGAGTTGGATTAAAAGTCTTAAAATGCATCATGTGGAGTTTGAGCTAGATGCACTCAATGTGGTTCATGCCATGAATTCTAAGATTATTGACCATTCTGTTTTTGGCTTAGTTATTTTTTATTATGAGTACTTAATTAAAAAGATTATGTGTAATAAAACCTCTCATATTAGCCGATCAATGAATTATGTAGCTCATTTCTTAACAAGAGTTTATGGTTCCTTGTTTGATTTCCAATAATGAGTATGTATTTAACTCTGACAAGCAATAATATGTTTGTTTTAGCCTAAAAAAAAATTACTGTTTTTATTAACTTTTTTTTATATAGAAAGTATTTTAATTAGAGTATGGCACATAATTAAGGTTGGCAAATTTTTTATATAAATACCTCTTTGTACACTTTTTTCTTCTCTTTTATTATTCATTTCAAAAAATAATCAATTTTGCTCTAAATTTATGTGATCGCTTTTTTTCTTTAAATCAACATTTTTTTTTGCGACCTAAATATTCTTGCAATCTAAATATTCGACTCTAACATAGATCCTAGCACATATCTTAATTTTGATGGTGCTCTGACGCCT
Organism: Reutealis trisperma; assembly: GCA_947687605.1. NCBI lineage: Eukaryota > Viridiplantae > Streptophyta > Magnoliopsida > Malpighiales > Euphorbiaceae > Reutealis > Reutealis trisperma. The sequence goes on from CANTUT010000032.1 coordinate 4,544,707, forward strand.
ATGTATCATAGATTAAGCTAATTAATTAAATTGTTTGATTAATAAATAATAACATTACTGAAACAAATGAATGAATACTAAAACAATCTAAAAGTTTTGATTTTAATTAATTAACTTAGGATTAATTTAGGGTTAATAGTTATGAGAATAATACTAATAATATTTTTTTATAATAATAATAATAATCACCTCCAGTATTTTTTATTTTTATAAGAAAAAGAAAGATTTTATAAAAAAAAAAAAAAAGAAAAAGAAAGCTAATTAAATATAAATACTAAAAGATAGAGATTATAATTAGTATTTTTTTTTTTTTTGCCCAAAGAAAGAAAACTGTATAAAGTACATAAGTCAAACAAATAGAGCCCAAATGAGATATAATAAAATACCTATTATTGGGTTTATAAACCATGAGCATAAAGCCCAAGAAACAAACAGGCCTAAGGCCTGACTTATAAACCCCTTTCCACTATTGCTCTTGTAGTTGAATCTTATGCCACGACAACTCATCTTCATCACCGTACACTGCACCAGCTCCAGCGATCCGTTTGCCTCTACTAAAGACAAAGTGACCGAGCTAACCAGAAAATCATAACACCCCAACTCTTGGATCTCAGCCCGCCTCTTCAACGCACCGTCAAGCAAAAGATGGAGTCTCTTTCCTCTTTCACTGGACAGCCTTTAATTTGTTCGTAGTAAATCGGTTGAAGTGCCATCTTAATCCTCGGCTTGGCCCGCTTAGGATGAGGCCAGCTCGTTAGGATTTTTTAACCAGGATTTAATTTGATCTTCACTTGCCATTAGGCCCATCACTAAAGAAAGGAAATAGACATTACCAATTTATGACCACAATTCCGGAGACATCTGTATGTTATTTGGGATATTTAAATTTTATAAATTTATATGTAAATTTGTACTCGCCGTGATTGATATATACCATTTTTTTTTTAATTTCACATCTTTAAATTCCATGAAATTAATTATATTTAAATAAAAAAATGAATAAATTAAATTTATACTGGTTGCGATTGATATATACATTTTCCTAATCAAATGCTATGAAGATTGGTAAGATTTATAAATAAATTCTAAAACAATAAAATTATAAATAAAAAAAAAAATTAGTTTATACTGAATTCTATTGCAGATCAAATGGATTTCATTCAGTAGAATTACTTACTAATACACGCATTGGATAAATAAGTACCTGGAGAGATAAATGTCAGCAGAAGAGAGTTCATACATTAACAAGTTATTTATTTTAAATATATTAATGTATTGTATAAAAATAAAAGACTCAGATTAGATTTATAAATTAATTGAGTCGAGTATTAATTATATCACTTAAATTTAACTCCACTCATTATTGAAATTATTATATGTAAGTTTGAATAATTGAATGGAATTCCAATATTTTGGAAAGACTTAGGACAATTAAGAATTAAACAAATGAAGGCGAAAGGAAATAAATGGCAAATGAAAAGTTGCAAACGTTGATGTTGACGAGGGGCAAGGCAGCAATAAAGAATGGCGGCAGCAGCAGCAGCTAATAATAATGTAAAGCAAACCGTACTCTCTAAGCGTAAAACAGTGATGATGTGCCCTTCCTATATTATTATGCTATTTGCTAACTAAGAATTTCTGATTCTACAAACCAACTATATATATATATATTTTTCTTCTATAATTACTTAATTACACCACAAGCAGTGACTGCTTACAAAAAGGACAAGTAATGCATCAAAATAAATATAAAAACTTAGTAGTATCAAATTTTCAAACACTTCAGATATTATAAAATCAGAGGGTTAATTATATATATAATTAATAATTAATACACCTTTTTAGAGAAGAGGCTGCGTAAGTTGAAAAGATTAGTGCTGCTGTTGTTGGCATTGCCACCGGTGCCGTTTCTACCTTCACCAGTAGTGCTATTTTCATCGCTTCTACAACTTAAATGCTGTCTATATCCAATACACATATTGGGCACATTCAAGTTAACTACTTTGCTTTTACTACTGCCGCCGATTGTACTTGTTTTGCGAGATTCGCTGCTCCGATTCACAGCCTCTGAGTAAACACTGCTCTTTGAGGCTGAACCTCCAGCTCCACGCCGCACCTGCCAAACAGGGCTGCTCCGACCCAGATGAACTCCAGCCCGACCCGGACTACTCGGCCACTTCCTAGACTTTGACTCCCCTGCTGAATTACTGCGTGAGCAAGGCGCGCTACTCGCCTTTCGGGTTGTAGGAGCTCCGGAAAACAACCTGGGTCGGGTTCCACTGTTTCCTGCGGATCTACTGCGTGAGAATGGCCATATATTGATATTCAATTCGGCTGAACTACTACTCGCTCCGCTTTGACTCTTTTTCTCTCTCTTCTTCTCTTTCTCTTGCTGTTGATTTTTGGTTGCAGCAGTTTTTTTGTCGGCTTTCTTGAATATATCTGTCCATCTCTTTGAAGACGTTAAAGGGGTAGTGGATTCTGCTGATATTTGTGGTCCTGGTTCGGTTTGAGAGTTGGGGGGTTGGGAATCGGGTGGGTCTGAGTGGTGGTTGTGGAGATGGAGTAAATGAAGAGGAAGCAGGACACCGTCAACAAAGAGTTCATCGGCGGAGAGGAGATTAGGTTCCGGAAAAGATGGATTTCGGAGCATCCAAAACTCAAATTCTGGAGAGTTGGAATCGCTACTTCTTCTTCCAGTATTAGTTAGAAGTTGAGGTCTTATGGGGCTGTCCATTATGCCTGCTGCGAGAAAGAGAGAAGGGATTTGTTTCTGAGACTCAGAAGAATTAATGGTAGAGGTTGTGGGGGATATGTGGATTGTTTTGTTTGTTAACAAGCAGTAAGCTCAGACGACCCTACAAAAGCCAATAAAGAAAGCAGAATTATTAAATACAAATATAAAAGAGAGGGTGGGAGTTCTAAAACTTGTAAATTAACAAGTCTGAATCCAATTATGCATGCAGGTGTGCTACAAGCCAAACACATAATTGTTTATTGGCCCATCAACAAAGATAATGTTTTATCTAACCACTCTAATTATAGTTAACCTATGCTAATTATTGATTAACCATTTCTACCCAAAATCATAACTCATCCATTATATCACCTAGTTATATAATCTTCACAATTTTGATTTCATCTAAAGTTTAAAATCAAAATTTTACAATTCTATAAACTCTTTGTAGTTTAAAAAGTATTTTTTATGACATACTTTATTTGTGAAAAAAATTAGTTTTTATGAAAAATAATAATTTTATTTATATTTTTTCATAAATTAAATTATTTTTTTGTAATTTTTTAATAACGAAAAAAACTTTTACTTTTATGAAAGTATGATTTGTTTTTTGCAAAACAACAATTTTATTAAAAAAAATAATTTCGTAATTATAAAAAAAATAGCTTTCTTATAAAAATTCATATTATTCGTGTATTTTTTTTGTAAATTATACTTTTTTTATAAAATTTATAGATATATAGATTTAAAATACTACCTTAATTATTATATCATTTCTTATTTTTAATTAATAAAATGTACTAGCATATTAATTTAATTATAATATTTTAAATATTTTAATTATATTTATTATTTGTAACTATTTTATTGGCTGTAAAAAAAAAGTACTTTGTTTTAAAATAAAATAATATAAAAATTTGCCCATGCAAAGTCTTTTATAAGAAGATTGTTATTTTTTTTAAAGAGTAACATTTTTTATAATTATAAAATTATTTTTTCTTATAAAATTGATATTTTGTATAAAATAAATCATATTACAAACGAATTATATTTTCATAAAATTAAAAATTTTTTCTCAATTAAGTAAAATTGTGAAAAAATAATTTAATTTAGAAAAAAATATAAATAAAATTATGTTTTTTTATAAAAAATATTATTTTCTCGCAATAAAATATGTTATTTTATTTAAAAATAAAGTAATTATAAAAAAGACCTAATTTAAAAAATTTAAATTTAAAATTTTTTAATTTTTATATTTTTAAGTGAATGATAAAATTAATCAGACCATAGCTTCCTAGTGATGATCACTTATTTCACTTTAGGAAAATAAAAAAATATCTTGTAATTGATTTAGAGTAACAGTATTGTTTTTCTCTTTGTATTGTCCCTTTCACCGCACACAGCACATGCAAAAGCGTACGGATATCAGCTTGTGTAAGATCGATCTCATATTAAGACTTCATCAGGAGAATCTTAGCCATCTGATCATCCTTGAAACTTGGAACAATTAATTTAGAGTATACACGTTCATATTCATGTCTTTTATTTAAAACACGATATCGGAAACCGGAATAACGTTGAGAGCCATTCTATGATAAAACCCAAACTTGAAAAATGACTTACTTTTGTAAACTCCTGTATAGATAAACTTGAAAAATCTTACATTAGTAAATAAAAAAGCACTTTAATCTTTTTTTTTTTTTTAATTTCATGTTTTAATTTTAAAAATAGACTGATAAAGTAATTATATTAGTCATACAACATAATTATTAGCATAATTTTAAGTCAATATAATTATAATTATTAATTTTGAAATAATTAATTTTATAAATATGTGAATCTTATTAAATTTGAAACTAGCCCATCATTTATGATGATACTTAAACATGTGTAGTTCTTGTTTAATTTCTACTAATCACATGTACCTCCTAATAAATACTATAATATGTGTAATAAATCTGTTTATAAGATAGGTCTAAATTTGAAAAAAATTTATTTTTTTTAAGACTCGACATTTCAATATATAATTTTTTTTATTAATTATAATTTGCAGCTCGACCAAAAAACATATTTAATGTGTAATAAATATCATAACAGGCAATAAGTTAAAGAGCAATTTTTAGTTACTTTGGAAAAAAAAAAATAGTTACTTACAGAATAAGTTGCTTTTAATTTTTTTTAATAACTAAGATTTAAAATTGATGATCTCCCCACACGTAGATATAGAAGTCTCGCCAAGTGGGCGGGTTGACCCAATGAATAAATGGGGCCACAGCCACAGCCCAGTTCTCTCAAATAGAAAAAGAAAGAGTGATGTCAAGTCATGGCAATGGACTAGTGGTCGGCAGGTGGGGGGGGGTGGGGGGGGGGGGAGGAGATTACAGGCAAGCAAAAAAGCAAATGGCGCTCACATTCATCATCTAATTCTAAATGGAAAATACATAACATGAGATGAGCGTTAGCGTTGACATTTTCCATTATGTCCTGTTCTGTGAAGAGAATGTCGGTTTCCATATTACAGCTCAAAAAAAAAAAAAGAATTTAATTAATTTAATAAATAAAAATTTTCTTTCTACTAAATTAAAAGCTAGAGATACATATCTTAATTATCTAAAACTTTATGGAAAGCAATGGAAAGTGAGAATTGTGAGGAAACTAAGATTTTTTTCCTTTTTTGGTACATGATAATTATATATTATTCATAAATCATAAATAAATGAAGACAATAAGATTTTCTAGATTGAGTTGTTGACGTTATGGAATTATTATTATTACTATTGGTATTATCATCATCATGTTAACGATTAATGAAATTAAAAAGTAAACCAATATTATTATTACTATTGTTATTATCATCATTATCATATTAATTATTAATAAAATTAAAAAGTAAATCAATCAGGTATGGTATAATTGATCTTTTTACCTTTTTTAAAATAATGAAAAATAGAAGTTCTTATATTTAAGTCTTTTAAATCATAAATAATTGTCATTAATTTGGTGCAAAAAATTAAAAAAAAAACTTCACAATAACCCTATTGTATAACCTATTATGTTTCAGTAAAATATTTCTCCCCCTAATAGAAAAAAATGAAATTGAAAAGTACGTACTAGTTATATTTATGATCTTTGAAATGAATTTGACTTATTTTGAATGTAATTACTAGGAATGAAATAGAGTGAGGAATCTCCGTTTTTCATAGGGATTTGTCCCAAATAAGGCTAGGATTCTCTGATTTTTACCTCCATGGAGACGGAGATGGAGGATATTTATTTCCCATTAGCAGGGATGGGGAGTGTATTCCCTACCTCACGGGGGATCCCTGTCCCCGCCCCGTGGGAACTCGATATTATGTTTACATAATTATTCTTAATATTAAAATATATATTACTTGATTAGCTTTATACATATATATTAGAGTTTCGAATTTTGTCACTCATTATTTATAATTCTTTTACATCATGATAATTTTGAAAAATTTTAAATTGGATTGATTGATCTCTTCATACTTTGTATGTCTGAATTTATTAATATTTTTTACATTAATTTATTCTTAATTTTTCAACTATAATTTATAAAATTTATAAATATATATATATATATATATATATATATATATATATATATATTGTCACCCCCTGAACCCGAGAGTACGTGACCGGCACTAGGACACGGGAAATGCACGTGACTACCAGTGCCCTTAGTAAGCCTAACAGAAATATACAACAGAAAATTCAAAACTGTAAAGGGCTATGGACCCAAATAAATTAAGCAGATCCAATCAAATATCAATATAAAACAAAATTTCGTTGGGCCAACAACTGACTTATCTCATAAATGTAATAAATTACAAAAGGATTATGCTTAACAACAGTATTTCAACCCAATAATTACATAACTGAATGTTAAACAAGATACAAGTACAAAATGTAATATTGAGGAGTTCTAGAGCTATATTTACAATTGTACATATATTACATATATTTATTAATACTCAATAATACAACTACTGCCGAAGGAAAATTGACAGTTTACTCAGTTTACAATTCCTTCACAGGCTCATTCCCTGACCTGAAAATAACAAAATAAATAGGAATGAGCGTCCAACACAGTGAATGATACCAGCTAATATATTAAACTGGTGTCCTACATACAGATTCTAATACTCATGCTGTGCACTATGTCATAAAGACAGACAATTCACATCATCAAGCAAAAATGAAATATGGTCCACAGTACCATACTAATACTCAATATGAGGAGCCGATTCCCTTATCCTGGCTCTCTGAATCCACTAATTTGTCTCTTATATCCAATGGGTTTGGCCAACACTAGTCTGTATTATGCGGCCCTGACTCGACTGATAGCAGCCCTAGCGATAAGTAAGCCCAGCCAACATACAACAGTCACAGCTCATCTTCTCAACATCATCATAATCATAATCGTAACCATAATTATAAACAAATTCGTAATCTTAGGTGGTACTGTATTCTCTCAACCCGTCATCCGACAATCACAATCACAATACAGTATAAAACAGAGACTATCGATTCCTCATTCACAATCAAATGTTATATGCATATATGCAATAGTAGTGCATAATATACATATATATATTCACACAGAAATGCAGATATATATGAAAATAGGATAACATATTAGGGAGTATCACTCATCTAACTGATGACACTTCTGACTGGCTTTCCTCGGAAGTGCAGCCTTTAGAATCAGGAAGATGCCAAAACACCAATACCTCATAACAAAGGATATCATTAGGATAAGAATAACTCATATAACTAGACACAACTCAAAAACTATTGAGATTCTGATCGAGGTCTCAACAGAATCATACTAAACTCAACAACAGACTTGACAACTCATAATAACTACTCTAGAGTATGCTAAACATAATATAACTTATTTAACGACTGAAATATAAGAGTTTCGAGTTAATCTTTACGATTTTCGATTATATGAATATCGAGAGTCGCGCTGGAACGACGAAACGAAGCTACTGGAGTGCTCCACGCACAGGGCGGCCACGCACTGCCGCTATCAGTGGAGGATCTGGGTGATCTCCACACCAGCAGGTTCTCGACGCCAGGATCACGAAAATCACAGCCACTCGCCCCCAGTCACCGCCGTTTTGTCGAAAAACGCCTTCAAAGTCTCAATTTTGCATTTTTTGATCTCCTCCTTCGGTGATCCTTGGGGGGCAAGGTAGATACCAAAAGGAAGCTCGTGACACCAAGAGTCAAACGGGACTGGCCATGCTCGATTTAGCCACCGGAATCGGCCGAAAACTGCCATTGAAGTCTCAGCGCCGACGAAACTTCTCTCATCGCGTACGCTGCTGTCCGCCGCCCGATCGGAGCGCCGCTGCCTCCTCTGAGGTCGCCGAACGGTGGGCTAGCCACTGGTAGTAGCGGTGCAGCCCACCACCGGACGGGTGGTGGTGACACTCTCTCCCTCTCTCTTTCGCTCCTTCTTTGCTCTTTCTCTCCCCGTCCTCTTCTTCTGCTTTCCCTCTCAGCCAATCAGCATTCACCATTTCTTCTTTTTTTCTTTTCTTTTCTTTTCTTCTCTTAACACCAACCATACTAACATATTTATATATATATAACACTAACACATATATATATATAAATCAATAATAATAATACTAACAATACTAATAATACTAATAATAATACTAATAATAATACCAATAATAATAATAATAATAATAATAATAATAAACCATAGTTTATATAATAATGATAATAAGAATAATTTATAATTTACATATTAATAATTCAATTAATAAACTTATTCACAATAATAATAATTATAATAAAATCCCGAACTTCCAGTAATATATAAAATTAGCAGTATAATTTAGATTAATCAAACATAATATTTATGTTCAAATATCAAAATATAATTTCTCCAATAACCATAATAATATCATAATAATATACATATATAATATTGTAATAAAATTACTATTAATAATACATATTCAAATGGTATAAATATATATAATTTGAATAAAATCTAACTTTAATATTTGCTTAAATAAATAAAATAATAGAATAATACATTTTCGTACAAAAATAGAATTTTAGAAAAATAATTGAAAATTCAGGGTATTTCATATATATATATATATATATATATATATATATATATATATATACTAATAAGTTTTAATTTAAATATATTGGAATCAGTTTAAGCATAATTAAAATTTAAATTTTAAATTACTATACATTATATTCCACTATCTAAAAGTATATAAAATTAAAAGGAGATAAAATAAAATAAAATTTTTAAGTGAAAAACGGAGATCCCCAGAGAGATGGGGATGTGGATTAAATAGTCTCTATATGTGAGAAAGAGACGGGGATGGGGATGGAGATTCCCCGCTGAGAAGGGGATGGAGATGGGAAATAGTACCCTGCTTCCGCCCCGCCCCATTGCCATCCCTAATAATTACACCAACGATAAATTAAAAAAAAAAAAAAGAGAGACTAAATTGAGATTTTCAATTTTTAAAAAATAAATTTAGCAATAAAATTATCAAAATTACTTAAATTCAACCATGATTTTTTTTTATTATTTGCATTTAATTCAACTCTATTTTTTTTTTTTTAAATTTCAGTTATTTCAATTGTATAAAAATTCAAATAAAATCCAACAAATATCACTCCCTCACTCCCACAAGAGAGGCTGCTGGAAAACGACAACATGGACAGCATGACTGGTTGGCTACATAACGCGATCAATTGTCATGGGTCCCACCAACCTGTAAAATTAGGATCGACACGTTACATGTAGTTTCCTTTTTTTTTTTTTTTTTTCCCTAAAGGAAATATGTAATATCTTAAATAATTATATATTAATTTCAAGCAATAACTTTTAATCCAATCTCAATTGTTTTAAAAAAATAATAATAACCAATCAAGTACGTATTAATTTTTTTCATATTAAAAATATCAAATGGATTGAAATAATATTGTAAGCTATACAACAGTGAATAATTTATTCTCTTAAATATTTCTCACTCATCATATTAATTATAATTTTTTTTGTGATTTAAAATATTCGAATATAAAACTTTGCACTTCTTATATCTTTAAAGAAAATAAAAAAATCAACTAAACCACACATAATTGGCAATAAAGTATGTATTAATTATGAGATGAATAAAATTAAAAAATGATACAAATAAAAAAATAACCTTATCTAAATAGATAAACTTATAATTAAGTTATTATCAACTTAATCTTATCTAGTTATCGTTGAAAATTTAACCAATCACACATGCATTTCATTATTAATTATGTAACCTTTCCTTGTGTATTGTTCAAAAATCACATATCACAGTTTGGCAATAAATAAATAAAACCACATATCACAATAAAACAAAATATACTTAAGACAATAAGATTTTGATGGAATATTGAATTAGTATGTGATTGACATATATAATTAATTAATTTTCATTCATATATCTTACAATAGTAATTTTAATAGATTTTCATTAATTATTTAGCTTTTCTTATTTTCTATACAAGGAATAAGGTGCGAAATGGACAAAATTTTATGCATTTGGTACCACAATATAAATCAAAAGCAGGTAAGATATGATTTTTTTCTTTTGTCGTGAGTTAATGTTTTACATTGTAATTGTATTTGATATGATTAATTTTCTCATTTTCTTTAAAAATATAAAAAAGAGAGGTTTTATATTAAAGGGAAAGGCTATCGCTATTGTGTATTCTAATGTGTGTGTGTATCCTTGATATTAAAAAAAAAATGCTACGTTTTTACTATAATTTAAAGAGATAAGACTTGCTTACATTGAATATTTACATCACCTAATGAAATAAAAATATATGAAAAAAATAAATATTTTGTTTTTTATTGAAAAAAAAAAATAAAAAAATTATATTAACTAAAATATCTCATTATTTATTAGTATAGTATATGAGATAAATCTAAACATATAGTATATGCAGAATTTTCCAATTCAAAGACATAAACGAACAATTATTGTCCATGTGCTCCGCAACATTAAACGATATATGAATGTAAATTTGAACCGTGAGATGAGAACAAGTCAAAGAATCAGACGGTGAAACTGCAAAAGAAAATTAATCAGAGTGGAGCCCAAAAAACAAAGGGATTGATGATTGATAGGCAAGTGTTTGGCTGTGAAGGAATGGGAAATGGTCCAGAAAATAAAATGGTGTTTGTTAATGGAAAATTTGTTTGCAGGGAAAATGATTCGCATGTGAAGGCCAAAAAAACACCATTATTTTCATCAACGTGCTGGGTCCCTTTTCAAAACACGAAAGCTAGTGCCTCCTGCCCTTTCGTACCTCTTTGTTTAGCTTTCTCCGGTTGCAAACAATGTCTTAGCCAATTCGATTTTTGTTTCATAATCATACCCTGTGATCAATTGTAACTCATTTCCATTTTCTAGTGGTAATAATGTCATTCCAATTTACATACTAACATTTAAGGTTTATGCACAACAATTAAGAAATTTATTTAATAACATTTATTATAAGGGAAAAAGACAACATTAATTCCTTTCCTGAATTATAATAGAGGGAGTAGAGATGAATGCATCACACATGCATTTCCAACAAGATTAGAATATAGAGGCTTCTCATTCTCATTTAGTAAAGAATATTTTTAAAGATCCTTATAACCAAAATCCTATATTATTATTTTCCCCAATTAATGGGCATTTGCATTATTGCAATCTAATTTATTGGGTATAGCCTACCAAAATCCAAAAGTACAATGCCAAAACCTACAAAAAGAGAGTGAAACTATGTGGCTTGGCTTGGCCCTTTATTGGTACATATTACACATATCTATATATTACTATTATTATTAATAGCTCGAAACTCAACTAAATTTTATTTTCAAAATTAATTAGAATCGGCTGTATGAAATTTTTTAGTTATTATTATTATTATTGTAAATCTAACACTTTTAGAAGGATTTAAACTCAAAATCTCATTTGTTTTAAAAACAATTTTAGTATTAATATATTGAGTCTTTAATATTCATTATTAAAAAATGCATGATAGTCATATATCCTTTTTCCACCAAAAAATTTACAATTTGGCTGTTAAAAAAAAGAAAAAAGAATTTACAATTTGGAAAAGAAAAGTCTTGTCGTTAAGTGGTAGAATTTTTGAAAGTGATTGGGTTGATGAAAGTTACAACACGCAGATAAATACAGGTTAGTAGAAAAGCCAATAAGATAGGATATATAGCTGAAACAAGTTTAAAGGCGGTAGTTCTAGCTGCAGTTGCCAGTGTACTGTGTTTGGATTTATCTTGTAGAAGTACTAGACTGCATTTAAAGATGATGATAAATATCCAAATTAAAATTAGTAAATAAAAAAAAGTGAGAATTTTGTTAATAGCGGTTTAATAAATATAAACATAGATTTTTTTTTTTCTCATGAATTCTTAGCCGTTTCATACATGTTCTATTAATCATAATCGACTTGATAGTTTTGATTAATTAAATGTTTGTGATGAATAAAATAAAAGGAAGAAATACGCATGTAATCTCAAAAATTATATGATGCTTTCAGTAGTTATCTGTTCCATAATTGGCTACCTAGTATTTACCATGAGCACGATAACTCGTATCCTATGATTTAATTCATCAAATACTATAAGATAACAATACCATATTATAAAATAAAAAAAAAAAATAATGTTCTGACAAAAAAAAAAAAAAGTTATTTGCAGGTTGTCATAAAACACTATGATCAATCTCTAAAATATATAATGACAAAAACACATGATGAGGGTAGGAAGTACAAGAAGAATTTTACTATTATTACCTTAATTATTCTAACCTATAACTCATGGATGATATGTTATAAAGTTAGGTCCAAATTTAGTTTTAATACTTAAAATTAAAATTTTGATACTTAAATAATTTTTAAATTGATCAATAATATTTATTTTAAAAATTTTAATTATATTAAAAATCACTTAAAATAAATAGTCAGAATTTTTAATTTAAAATTTACACTGTATATAAATTATACTATATATTTTGCACAAAAGATAAATAGGGAATATGTGTTTGTGGTGTTCTTTGCTTCAATAAGATTAGAATGTGAAAATTAAGAAGACTTTCCATGTATTAATTATAAAAAAGTAGTATGATTTGAGTTTGGAATGTACTCTTTAGTACATTCATTTCTATAAAGAGCTCGGAATGTGAAATATATTTTTTAAAGTCCTATAAAAGTATTGATTGATGCGTAATTTATTTTAAAAATACTCTTCAATAAAAAAATTATATTGATATTTAAGAATAAATAATTTTAGTAATGCGTCAGAAAATATTTACAATTATTATAAATAAAAAAGAGTCCTTGAAGCCTGAAGGAGGTGTATACAGGAACAATAAAAAGTAAGGCAGCTAAGTAGGGATTGGGATTTTTAAGGGTAAAGACGAAACCCAAAAACACATCAAATGCTGGTCCACACTACACACAGTGTTGGTGGACCCATCATTGCACCCCAGCCCAATTTAGTTAACCAAGTGGCTCAGAGCACAATGCCTTGGGCTTCACCACTTTCTATCCCTCGATAATCAAACGCTTGACTTTAATTTGTTTTGCTTATTGTAAAATCAAATTTACTATGTACCGTGGAACTGGAGACTCAATTTCTTCTTTCTTTTTAATCAATCTTTTTTTTTTTTTTTTGGTAGTTACGATGTGATGCTTACCTACTACTATTTTTTTTTTATTTTATTAAAAAAGGTAATTAAAAATCAGAAAAAGAAAATGATCAATTATTAAGAAAACTGTTCCGTTTGGCTTCACATGCAAAACCTTTATTAAGAAAATTTTGTCCCATCAATTATTAGTGGGAGAAGATTAGTTCATCAATTCACGTGTTAAGACAGAATACTCTATTATGTCTTTATTCAGTGATACTTTAATATTCGAAATCATAAAATCTTGAATTCAAGTATTCAATCAAAGTTAAATATAGGTGAAAATATCAGGCAAGTTGCTGTGATCACGTCCGCTTTGATTGGCTACCATGGAGTGGCTCTTTCTCTCTTCTGTAAGAACTCCGAAATGGGGACTAATTGGGTTCACAGGTCATCAGCCTTCGGCATTGCTTCCTCTGCGCCCAAGGGAATACGAGCTAGGCGATTAGGCCCGTTATATGTGTGAGCCATGACATTGACAATCCCACATTATATTCAAATGAAAATTAGGTGCTGTTTAGTATTAAGCAGACTAGAAAAAATAGTAATTTTTGATTTTTATTATTGAATCTATTTTTTGAAAAGTAAAGATTTTTTTTCTATTTTTTTAGAGAGAAATTGTTAAATTGCTTTCTGAAAATAGGCCATTTATATCGATATTTCGCATTTGAATATTTGTTAATCCTATTTTAACCTATTAAAAGAAAAAAAATAATAACACCTGTAGGTTGTGTGGCACATAAAGGGGTATTATATTACAAGCACAGACAAAGATTTTGTGATGGGTAATGAGTTGTTGGAGGCATTGGAGTCTAATGATGAGCATAGATAGATAAAGCATATATATCAGGAAATTGTTTTCTAGTTGGTCTCAAGTCTCTTTCATTTAACAAACGAAAATCCATTGTAGTGGCAGTGCCAACCACCAAACCTATATAACCTAATAGTGTTATGATTGATCTCTTTGTTCTATAATTTTAATAACAGTTCTTTCACAATCACTTCAATCATATTAAAAAAAATAATAATAATAAATCTATATATATATATTTATCATTATTAGAAGAAAGCGCATATCATACTCTAAGGTGAGGAGTCAGAAAATGTTGCAAAAGTGGAAGGGGTGAAGGAAACAAGGAAACACGTCAGCCGCATTAGCTTAGCTGAATATGGGAAGCAATATTATTATAATCCATAATAAGCCACATAATATTTATTATAATATTATTATAATCCAAAAATGCGCAGGTGAGGAGGTAAGCATTAAAGGTCTGAAAAGTATTATGCTGTTCTTTTTTTTACATTTTATATAAAAATTATTAATTCAATGGAAGAAAAGATTCAGATGAGAAACTTAAAATATACAAGCTCAGCTGATGGATGTAGAAATAAGTATTCCAACTAAAACTATAATGTAATCCCACAAATCCTACACTCAGGTAATAGCATAACTGGAAAAAAGAAGGGGAAACAAAAAAAGAGCGACAAAATAAGATTTGCACCATTAGAGCATGCATTTCCACCCATCTGCAAGCCCATAATCGTACCTAAGCATTAACTCCCAATTCCAATAATAATGTGTGATTCACGGCATCAGATCCTGGACCCATAAATTGGATGGGACCTGACATTACATCAATAGTGTTAATCACATAAAACTCCACCTGATTATGCGTTAATTGCCCGAAAAGTAGCGCATATTTTGCAATGGAATTCAGTACATATCAAAGGTAGGTGAACTTACCAGGACTAACGTAGCGATTCTCGAGGGCCCACTCGTCCCGCATGGATGCAAATTTTTTGAATGGTGCACCTGAAATTCCATTCGTAATAAGTAAATTTGCTCGTGAAAATTTCTTGGCAGAATATAGATAGATCAATACATGCAAATGGTATTCTACATCAAACAGTGAGGTACATCATACTGAATAAATACTAAGGTAACATAACCATTGGCAGCATAAAGGAAGTCACCAGACAGAAAGAGAATGTGTGCATGACAGCAAATTCTTACCATCAAGCTCAACCATTGCCTTCTTGATCACAGGCTTGAATTTACCTGTCAAAATAAGGCAGGGAAAAAGAGAGATCAGATCCTCTTTCAGATAGTTCAAATGCTCAAGTGAAAAAAAAAAAAAAATCTTAGCAATAATACAGTTGTTAGAATATCGAAGACTTCAAAGAAACAAAGTTTCGGCAACCTTCCAAGTCTGGTTTACATTTTCATGTCTGATATTCAACCTCACAGCTCCATGGCAAATAACAGATTTTTTATTTTGAAGTAAAAGAAAATTATACTAATAACAGCAACAAAAGAGCTTCATCCATGCAACTCTATCTGCAGTAAATCATCCATGCAACTCTATCTGCAGTAAATATGCCATCTCTTGGGCCAAAGCAG
The DNA here is from genome assembly GCA_947687605.1 of Reutealis trisperma. NCBI lineage: Eukaryota > Viridiplantae > Streptophyta > Magnoliopsida > Malpighiales > Euphorbiaceae > Reutealis > Reutealis trisperma. The sequence continues at coordinate 4,560,599 of CANTUT010000032.1, forward strand.
GCGATGCAGGTGTTGCATCATCAGCACAAGAAAGGGGCAAATATGCCATGACTTCTTTACTTTAAAGAACAATAAGATAGCATACCATGTCTTCTCTCCACATCCATCAAAGAAGTCAGCGCAGTGCCACCAACTGTCCATTCAGCAACAGCTGCCCCCAAATTCCCAACCTGAAGATGCAATAAAATTGAATTGCCATATTAATCAGTGATTATTCATTTTCCTTGATTTTTAAATAGATAGGATAACCTAAACAGTTTAAAACCAGTCTAGAAATGAAAAAATGGAAGACAGAGATGAAAGGTCATCAAAAAGGGCAAAGCTGCTCACTGATGAAATCAGCCCAGTTTTTCCACTGTGAAGGAGTGCTCCAGCTCCGTAGCCCAAAGCATAGCAGTACATAGCATCAAAGTTTGTAGGCAAACCACATCTTCCTTCATAACTGAGAAGTAGAAATTGAATATCAGCAAAAATCCCATGAAGAAACTCATCAAATTGACTCAGTGGTAACATAATTTACTGCATCAATAACACCTAAAAACCAAAAAATCCAATATAATCTTGAGCAAATGAAATCAGGAAATTGACTAAATTTAGATTTTCTTTTTAGCTAAAGAAGATAACTACCCAAAGAAGTGGGATTGTCCTTTGAATTGAGCTTTATATGAGCCTTGCTGCTTCCTCTTCTCCAACTCAGTTTCAACCATTTGAATGAGCATTTTCTCTGTCTCTATTTTCGCAACCTAAAGGTGAAAAAAAACAAAGACATAATAAACAACAATAACAGTAACACTCCACTTATAGAAAACCACAAGCAGGGATAATATAACATATGACAAATACCTGGACATTTCCATGTGGATCTCTTTCCAGCATCAACTGTTCCTGAATTGCTTGGGGTAGAAATTCAAAAAGCTGCAGAGATTGATTTGAAAGTTTCTTTTTCCATAGCCCACCTTCATCCACAACTTCATTGGCCAAAATTTCATTCAATTCTGCAATGAGATGCTGCACCTGTAGAACAACCAGAGATATATGCCAATTAATGCAGTAAGATACTCTTGTGAATAACCGAGAACAAATTTAAACACAGCATTGTTTACCCATTATGCATGACCATTATTCACATATGTACATATAATACAAGTGTGCACAGACATGGGTGGCATAGTAAGAGTCAGTATTGACGAGTGATACCTCAGGAATGAAGTCAATTAGACCTTCAGGAATGAGGATCACACCATAGTTATAACCCAGGTCAGCACGTTTGCAGATTACATCTACGATGTAGCCTGTAACTTCTTTTAGTGTCAGCTTCTTAGCAGCGACCTGCAACAAGATAGGATGTAACTTCTCATAAGTTGTAAAGGGAAGCACGACATACTGTGGCAGATTTACTTGAGGAAAACTGGAGTCCTTGGACTCCACCTCTGCACAAAAATTCTTAATGAAGTATATATTTTATATGATATGGACTCAGTTTAAATATTAACTGGACCCCCTAATCTATATTTTTAATTAAAAAAAAAAAAAAAGAAACAAGTACTTGTACATAAATAAAGAAATAAGTAATTATTAACTGGACCCCATTTTATAAATTATCTGGATCCACCACTGACGACATGGTATCATAGCATAAAAATTGCCCATAACTCTCGGCAAACTATCCTTAGAGAAGCAGAATCTTATATGCCAAACACCCAGTTGATAGGACAACTTTATACATATGACTAAGATCATCTGTCAAATAACCACCTGATTGCAAGTCAGGTAAGTTAATGTACCAACTTCAGTGGTTCAATAGAGGGAAAAAAATACCTCTATTACATATAAGAAAAAGAGGAGGAAATCACTAAAAGAATCATCAAAGTTCACAAGACAACAGCACCAACAGCAGAAGCAAGTTTAAGCATTTCAACCAGAAGAATTATCAGTTACCTTCCTGCACCTCCAGTTTAAATTTTACAACTAATAATAATACAGTGATGATTATAGTAGCCAAATGCAACTGAAACAGTGAATAATTTGAAACTATGAAAACAAATTAAAAAAAGTACCTCTTCTCCGATGATTGTGATGTTAGGATGAGTTTGCAAAGCACACTCCAAGGTGATATGTGAAGCTGCACGCCCCATAAGCCGCACAACTACAGTGAAGATGCATTGATGCCAATAATTAATTCCTCTTAAAAATTAATTTGGTACAAACATATCTATGTGTTCGCACATGTAAGCATGTTAACGTGAAGAGAGAGGATTAAACTAACCATAAAAGTTAAAGATTATAGAATCTAGGGTGGAAAAAAATGTACCATAAGAAATTTGAATTCCATGATTTCATGATCAATTATGCATGAATTTAGTTCATATTCCTTTCAACCCAAACTTCTAGAGCCATATAGAACCATTTTATGCATAAAGTTGAAGGACTGTTTGTCGCATGATTATTTAGTAACTAGCATTGGTAGTAGCTTAGTTTCAAATTCACCAAATGGCATTTATTTGCAAATCTTATTCAACCTATACTTACAGTGATAATATTTTCCAGTTGACCGAGCATCAATCATGACATTTCCAATCATTTCTGAATATATCTGCATGCACCAAACATATTATGGCTATTACACGCCATGTAGACATAGATGGAGAAAAGAATAATATGGCAATCATAGCATTATGGCGATTTGTTAATGTATAAGGAATTTTTTTTTTTTTTTTGGGCAGAATAACTAGAGCCAAAAAAAAAAAAAGGCAAAAAATTGTTGGACAAATATATTAAATAACACTCATGTAGTAATATACCAGTAAACTCATTAGGAGCCAAGGTAATAATTCAAGAATATTGATTTTTCAAACAATCATTTTATACACTACACAATCATACAACAGCATCCAATAAGATATAACTAAACAATTTTCAGGAAATATTGAACAAGTTTTACTGTATCATATACACAATGGGTTTTATACAACAATCAAGACCAAAGAAATGAGAAGAAAGAAATAAAAGGCTTTATTGTGCTTAATGTAAACAACTTTCATTCAATCACATAACAAAAGAGTACAATAGAATAATTACACACTACCTCTTCTACATAAACTAGAAATTTAAATATGTTGTACATAATATAAAAAATGCATTATTATAATCACCTTGCATGCAGTATCGAAACCAAAACTGGCTGGAACCTCTTTGCATTTCAGATCACCATCAATGGTCTTTGGGCATCCAATGACTCGAGTTTTAATATTTTTAACCCTGATTGAACAAATGGAAGGAATGTAAGTTATATTGACAGAAGTAAAGACAACTTCTCTTCTTATTACTTCAGCAGTGGTAACCTATTTCCAAATTCATGCCATACCTGAAGTATTCAGCAAGGAGGCAAGCATTAGTGTTTGAGTCATCCCCACCGATAACAACAAGCCCATCTAAATCAAGCTTCAATGCTGTCTCTTCAGCTTGTTTAAACTGCAATGCAGAACTACCTAATCTCAACATCTCTTGATTGTAAAAACACAAGCATGAAGAAGCAAGGAAAGAGTCCGACCTGCTCAGGTGTTTCAATTTTGTCCCTCCCACTGCAGATCATATCAAAGCCACCCTGAATAATTGGATTTACAGCGAAATCAGAAGCAGCCCTTCATAGACGCATGAAGGCAAACTGGGCATAATTGCAAAATTTCATGAACAGACTACAACTCACTAAATACAAAGTCTAAGCTAAGTTAAAACACAAAATCTAAGCTAAGTAACAAAAAAAAAAAAAAGGTAAATTATAAACCCATCGATAGTAAAAGTTCACTGAGCAATTACAATACAATCAATAGTCTTGTTTACTCCAACCATCATACGCAATTACAATACAATCAATAGTCTTGTTTACTCCAACCATCATACGCAATTACAATACAATCAATAGTATTGTTTACTCCAACCATCACTTAGAAACATACTTTACCACTAAACAAAATTACCTGATTTCTATATGGATAAATATAATCCGCTGTTAATTCCAAGTATTTGCATTTCATTATCCCAGCAGGACCACCTCTAAACCCATACAAAACGCTTCCCTTTGCACGATCCTGCAAGTAATCTACAAGCACCACCACCAATAAAAACCTCAAATTACATTTTAAATTCTCAATGTCAAATAGTCTGTTGAACAAGATCCTCACCGAAGATTCCAGAGATCACATTGTGTCCTCCCGGTGCCTGACCTCCAGAGAGAACAACACCAATCTTCAATTTTTGATCCGAATGCACTGAATCAACCCCGTTTGGCACCAACATTGCCGATGGCTGCCCAAACAGATTTGGAAAAAGCTTTGCGATCTCATCTACAAACGCCACGTAGTGGATATAAAATTATTCAAAGCACTAGCCAAAATTAAAGCAACACAGTCCCTTCACCTATAGAAACCAAAATTCAAAAACTAGTCTCCTCGATTTTTCCAGGCAAAACGATGAGAGAGAGATTTCAAAGTCTTTAGAGAGTTCATATCACTGATATTAATTGATACACAACGGATCAAAATCCAAACTAAAAAGATAGGAAGTACCTGGGTTGCCAGCGGAAGAGCTAGGGGGGCCTTGGACGATTTTGAAGGGGTTTTTGAGGACAGAAGGGAGAGGAAGCTCGTGGTCAATACGGCTTGCTTGCACTTCACTGTAAACTGAAGCGACGCGCCCCAGCGCCGGAGAGGACTTGACAGTTGGGATCTCGCCGTTAATTACAAAAGTAGGAGCCATGGAGATGTAGATTGTTGGGTTATACCTAACACTCGCTTAGGTTTAATTGAGTTGGAGTGAGGGAATGGAAGATGAAGGTTACTAAAATTTATATATGATACAGAGAAAGGGTAAGATAGTCTTTCCAAGTTTTGGGGTTGCCCTCTGGTTTAAAGGGGTGGTTTGAGGGTTTCCGAAAAATTAAGGGTGAATATACCACACATAGCATAACGTGGCAGTGGGACCATATTTTGGTAGGAATCGGACGGTCTAGATTCGATGAGTGGGGTTGTCAACTTTGCATCGTAGTCGTTGCTCACCGTCACCGAACCTTCAATTGGGTGGGTGAGGGCGTGCAAGTTAAACGCCATGGATATTCCAGAATTGTGCAGCATCAGATAGGCGTAGGATTTTATGATCCTTGATGTTGTTAATTGTAATTTACAGTGGGTAGTGCAGACAGAAATTGACTGGGACGTCAAATTTGCAATGAATCAGCCAATTTGAAAAGCGTTATTAATGTCCGAGCGGATGTAGGCCAATTGATGAGATATTATTTTAAAATAATCATAAGATTTGAATTCGAGTCTTATATGTGGAGCTGTTTTAAAATTTTTGAAGGAGGATTTTATTGCTCATATGATCTCATCCATTGAAATTATTAAATAAAAAAAGGTGTTATTAATAATTTTAAATAATATTTTTATAATTAAAATTTCTTTTGAAAAAAAATGCTAATCACTTTTCATCAATATTTTAATATAATGCTTTTCATGACTATTTTTTTTTATATTAAGACAAAAATATCAAATAGAAATACATTAAACTATATAATAAAAGTAGTTTTTCCTTTTTTTTTAGTGTCCCTTATTTGTTTGAGAGTTTTAAATTGAATGTGAAAAATTTCACTTTTAAAACATAAAAAAACAAGTGGATCTCCTAATTACTACTTAAACCATAATATTTAAAAAAATTAATTAATTTTTTTTTATTTATGTGTGTTTTGGGGCATGGCTTGGTTCTTATGTACTATTTTACAAGTCAATTATATAATTTCAATAGAAATAGACAACTACTACCTAATTAGACTTCAAAATCCAAGAAAAAGGGCATTTCAGGACTAAATTTTCTAACATGATTAGACTCAATCTCGTGAAGTCAACACCTTTTTCAGTTGTATTTGGAATTTGTAAATCAATTGTGGCGAGTCTGCCTGTCCCATCTATTGGATAATAAACATATATTGTTAATGCTAAAAAAAACAAATATTGTTAAAATAAAAATTTTCAAAACTTTGAGAACTTCATAAAATTTTTTCACCCATAAGCCCAAATGGATGTTAGAATCGGGCCCGTAGACTGTAGGTCTGTGCCCTTCTCAATAGAGCAAGGGGCCTTTTAACCACTCAGGCCCCTGGATATTTGCCCACCAACAATTTCCTTCAGTGGCAATTTAGGACTTACTGCTCCAATCTTCAGTTCACGTTATTGGATAAGGATGGCACTTCGTTTTAATGGATTGTGTTTAGATTATATTGTTCTATATTTATAACATGATAAAGATAAATATAAATGTGACACGATTATTTAATTAATAGGTGATAAAACATAATACGCATGTTTAAATTTTTAAATTGATTAATTTTTCAGTTAATATCTAAAAATTATTAAATTTATTAAATTAACTCATATTAATTTCTATTATTAAATTATATATAATTATATATAAATTTATAAAAAAAATTAAAAGTAATATTTATATATAAATATTTTAAAAGTCATAAAATATACTAAATTAAATGTATTATTTTCGAATTAATGTATTAATTTATAATATAATATGATTATTTTTATACCATAATCTAATTGATGTGAAACTGACATAAATATAATAATTAATCTCAATTTAAATTCGTTAATTTTATATTAAATTTGTGTCATGTTTAATATTGCACTTATGGAGTTGATTTTACATCTTATATATTATAATTTATTGGAACATCATGCAGCAGATATTTATATTTTCGAAGCATGGTCACTTTCACTTTTGTAAGTGACGATCACTTTCACTTTCAGGACAGTATGCGTTGCCAAATAACCATGTCATCATCAAATAATGGAACAAATTCTGGCATGGAATTATTCCATCTCGATGGAGCTTTTTCTTGATCAACGGTATAATACAATTAATAGCAGAATCAATCCATAATCACTGTATACATGTTTATCTAGTAGGCAAAGCAGCTTACACTTATCCTTAATAAGTCCACACTCATACGTAATTAGTACATGATTCAGCAGTAATTAAGTAGGCTAACTTATAACATGAACTTTTCAAGCGGAGAAGCTGCAAGAAGTTGACGGAGATTCTTGAAACCAATTAGAGATCTTCTGAAGAGCTAATAATAATTTCCTCAATGGAATTGAGCTTTTCAGCAAGTATTTATAGGTTTTGTATAACGAGGCATATTTGGGAAAATGAGAACGAGCAAAGTTACCGACGGGGAAGAAAATAAATGGTTTAAGTAAGTTGATGAATCCTTCCTGATCAGAATCACGTTTAAAACCTGATGGGTCACACGACGGAAATTGAAGAACAGTCATCCCATCTGTATCTCTTTCGTTAACTAAATGTGGGTAATCATATGCAATTTGCTCTTTCATCAATTGGTACATGTACGCAGAGGTAAAATACTCCCAGAATATAATTATGTCTGAGTGCGACTAGGAAATGATGAGGTTCGTTGAATAGTTTCCAAAGTGAGATGAGAAAGAACAGAAATATGAAGAACAGTAGTTTTAGCACTTCTCTGAAGACACAACTGCTGGCTAGCTTGGACATGCTGGAAGATGTTAGAAGCAAGATTTTACCATAGCGAGCAGAACGAAACAGAGCAGTCTCTGTTGTAGTTGCGCATTCCAAGCAAACCCGGTGCTTTCTTGAGTAGTTTTCCATGCAATAGGAAATGCCTGGTTGCTATTGGCAGCCTTAAGTAGAATAGTGTTTCCTATACGATTTAGGAGGGTAATTTACTAATTTTGTCGATATGATGCTCCTGTAAAGTATTTACCTATTTGGAATCTTTCTTTCATTAGCATCTCAATTCCCAAATACCATATATATCTGGGAAAGCAATCATGTAAAGGAGACTTGTAAACTACTCTGCTTTGAAATGAATTTCCAGCACAATTGTGGCCGAAAAAGTGGCTGCTCTTACAGTGATCAAGAGAAATTTGAAGCCAAGCATTAGCTTCACAAGGGAAACAGAAGGCAAAAATCTGGAAACGGAAATGACGATGTAAGAGTTCAAAGGACATGATAACTTAGTGACCTGGCAATGAGATGATATCCCAAGTTGTGAAAATAGCAAAGAAAGAAAAAAAGGAAAGGAATGCCAGTCTTTCTATTCGGTGCCACTAGTTAATTTCAAGAATTAATTTTAATGGCAGAATGTTCAGAGAAAAACTGGGGAAGAGATGCACAGCATCTAGTACAGCAAACCAGCTTAAACTTGAGTATCTTAATTCCACACCCATACATTATTACATGATTCTAGCAGGTGATTACAACAGCATTGATAGTTTTAAAACAAGAGGGATTAAGATTCCTTCCCGTCTATTGAGGGAGTCAAGAGAGAGCTGCCTTCCTTGATGAGAACAAACACGCTACCAGCATCGCCCCTTGAGATCCGAATGTCTTCATCGAGGTATGTGGTCAGCAACCATGATTCAGCATTGGTGTTTGTGATTGAAAACTTCAATGGTGGTTGGCTGGAAATGGTCTTTGCAACTGATGATGCTGTATCTTGGACAGAGGTTATTATGCCCTTGAAGGGTGTGAGGTCAATGTTTTGTCCTAGAAATTCCACATTTTCCGGCATTACTATGGAGTCAGTGAGCTTGGGAGTACCAATCACGCCTTCTTCAAACTTGATCTAATCAAATCATAAAATAAATAAATAAAAGAATACAGAATCACACATTTTGAGTTAAATACAGAGCTGTTATAAATTTTGTGAAAAGGACATGGCAAAGCTTACCTCTTACCATTATAATCATAACGCGATAAACAAATAAAAAAAGAACAGACCTGCACACGCTTGGGGCTTCGCACTTCAAATTTGGCATTTGTGCTAATGGAAGTAGTAGCCAGAGGCCCAGCAAACTGGACAGAATTCTGGACAGTAAAGTTCTCTGAATCAATTGTCTGTGATATTTCTTCCACCTTTACCAGTGGAAGTGAACCCCTTGACAGCAATGGATATAGACCTGAAAAAGAAGTGTACCTGCAGTATCACAGTCACTATATGTGCAGTAAAATGAATATGCTTATCTTCTGCTGAGCTCTGCTCAAATAACAAGTGAGACCACAACTCCCAAATCCCATGCGGCAGTTGGGAAAAAAGAGTAGTACTTTAATTTCTCTGTCCAAACTTACTAGAACTAGAGCACAATGGAGGGTATGGTAAGGATCCCAATTATATAGTAGTTTATCAACAGAACAATAAGGATGGTTTAATAAGAGACTATATAATTTGCTACCTACTTCCAGAAGGAAGAAATTACCTTAGGCTGTGAGTATTTATCATGTATGCATGCAGCACAAGCTAAGGTTAAGCTAATCCAATTGTGCAAGGCTTGAGAAAACAAATCACTTCTAATTACTGCACTTTGATGCGTGGCCAAAGTAAACGGTCTCATTAATGTCACGTGACATGCCTATTGAAAGTGCTCAGCAATGCTTTAGACTTTAGAGGTTTTTTTTTTTTTTTTTTTTTTTTTTAATTTGAAAATCTCAAATTCAACAATACGTGAAAAGCTTTAGATGATTTGTGTACCAAAGCAAAAAAATAGAATCCTATTATTAGAATATAATCCTATTACCAATCCTAAAGTGAACTAAACATGCCATAATAGCACCCTATGATTGAGAATAGAGGTGTACCAAACATGCCATAATAGAATAGGATTCCATTTTTACTTTGGAACACAAATAATTTAAAATTTTTTCTATTTTTTATATTTGAATAAATTTAATGACTCTGATTTTTATTAATATGATATATATTTTTAAATATAATTATTAATCTAATCAATAAAATCTATTTAATTATTTAAAAAATGAAACTAAAAATTATGTCTAAAATTTTAAAATCCTATTCCACTTAAGTTCCAATTCCAAGATGTACCAAACAAGCCCTAAGGCCATGTTTGGTTCTTTCCGGTAATGCAAATAATTGAATTATTTTTTTTATAATATTTTTATGATTAAATAGCTTCAATTTATATTGAAATGATATATATTTTCAATATAATTCTTAATCTAACAAAAAAAAAAAATCTATTTATATATTTAAAGAATAAATTTGAAATAGGAATCATTTTACATGGACATCAATTTTTCCAACTCTAAGGTGAACCAAAACAAATTACAAAGAGTAGCCAAACAATTTTTTTCCCAAAAATTTATGTCATGATCTGTAAATTGGGATGAAAGTTTTTTGAATCAGGATGAGAATTTCTTACAAAACATTCGAAAGAATCACTTATTCACAGTGCTCATTACCAAAAACATAAACATAGCTATTGTTTTATTTTATCTAATATGTAAAAACTCAAGTAACCTCTACTTTTGATTCTCAATATTAGAAAATCCAACAGCCCAAGGAGAAAAAGAAAAACTTACGCGAGAATCCACTTGCCGTTGAGGAGAGTCAAGGCCTCAGTGGGTGCTGGGGTAGGGTTCTTGGCTTCAAGCTGTGTAATAAGCTCGACAATTTCAGCTCTAGTATCACTACTGGCACTCAATCCACGATCGGTCCCATAAAAAGAATCGACCAACTGTTTCTTGAGAGTATCAACCTCCGATAGCTCCTCAGGCTTCTTCTCCTCAGCCACGGCTACATATTCACGGCCCCACTGCTCGTCGTCGTCGACCACAGCCCGAACTAAGAAAGAGGGCCTTGGGTCATAGGCTAGGGGTGTTGATTTGGAGATTGAATTGGAGGACTTAATTGAGAGAAGAGGGGGAACTGAGAGTGGTCGTGAACGAGGAGGAATCCTAGAGAGAGTCTTGCAGGGAAAGTGATTCACATTCAATTGAAAGATGGTTGCCATTTCTATGGTTTAACACAAAATCCACAGTAACAGAGAATCGGATCAAGTCTCCACTCAACTGACTAGGAACTATAAAGACCTTCAAAAGCTCAGCAACCGCAAGAACTAAATGCCTTAGGGCAAATGGCCACAAAAAGACTATTTTATCCCCACCCAATCCCATTCTGTGGTTATGTTACTTATACGAGGGCAATATAGGGCTTGCAAATTAGTCGGCGTCGGCAAAATCAATAGGTCCTAAAAATGTGACGCGTGGACGATGAGAGATTCGTGAAGCCAGAGTGCCAAAGCACATCGAGTCAAGGCTTGAGGTGGGAAATATTTCTGTTTTATATAAATATATATATATATCAAAAATAGCCAAGTCAAGTAGTCAACCAATATTATAGCATCGCATGTTAATTGCGTTGTTAGATTCTCGAACTTTCCATTGCTAACTTGGCGACTTTTTATTGGCTCTGAACGGGCAAGCGCTCTCATTTTTTCCAAATATATCCATATGACTAGAATTTTAATAATTATTTGAGACTAATATTTATTTTATAAAATCAAATTTATTTTTTTCCAAAATAGGGGTGAACTAAATTTAGCATGAAGATCGAATAAAAAGAGTTCGATTTCAATTCAATTAATTAGCTTACATTGATTTAAGTTTTTTTGACTATTCCTTTTTTCTAGTAAATTTGAGATGAAATTTAAGCAAATTTTATTACATATTTAAGTAATATACATATATTTTAATAAATTTAGATATTTAATTTAACCAGTTTAATTTTAATAAAAAAATTTTGAGTAAAAATTAACCTGAATTAAAATTTAATTCTATATTTTAAAATTTTAAACCAAACTGAAATTGTTATAAAATTAAATGAAAACGGACCTATCAAATTTAATATAATTTAGTGATGTCAGACCCCCTAGTCACGAGACTTGAAGCTCCGTGCAATGAATGATACAGAAACTTAGTCGACAACGTTTGCGGAGCAATTTTTAATTTCTCATTTATAAATTGGTAACACCGAAGATAAAAATTTGAAATTAAATGTATAACCACATTCCACATAAATTAGTCTGACACTATATTTAAATTTTAAAGGACAAGAAAGATGAGTGGACAACATTGGACTTGTGATGGGCTGGGCCAAGAAAATAGTAAGCTAAGTATCTAGGATTGCGGCTAAAGAGAATCTTTGATGACTATGCAAAGCCCGCCCATATACCCACTAGTGAATGGGCTACGCTTGTGTAAATTCGATTTGGTATGGCATTCGCAGGCCTTATTACCCATTAGCCTCGTTCAAGATTAACAATTTAGCATTGATTTTTTTTTTCTTTTATTTTTTTGGTTGAATTTAGCATTGATCAATGTTACCTGATTTCTTTCCCTTTTCCTTTTCAACTCCTCCAACACAAAGATTGAAAAGTTAACCTTGATTTACAATAGTATGATGGTGTTATCATAAGGCCATAATTTATTGTGTAGAAAAAAAGATTAATCTAAAATTTTACATAATTTAAGATGCTATATTGAGTGTTTATGTGATTCCTATTACTTTATATAGGACATAAAAATAATACAAATATGAATTTTTTTAGTAAAAGGAGAATTTAATATTAGTGATATTCGAATTCTCAAGTTGTTTAAAATTTTGAATATTAATTAATGACTAAATCTAAAATAACAATGAATTTTCAATATTTTCCTTCCATCTTGATTATAAAAATATTCATAAAAAATTCAAATCATCATATCCTTTCTCCTTGAAAAGTAAATTGAAAAACAATAAAAATAAAAATAACAAAGATATAAAGGAAGAAAAAAGAGGACCATTAGGGTAGGTAAGGCTGAATGGGTGTGCGCTGGTTTCTGAGTGGGGTCCCACCATCAAAGGCCTAATATATATATATATATATATTTTTTTTTTTATCCCATCAAAGGCCTAATAACTAGTGACGCCAATTATTAATCCGAAATTAAAAACCAACGCGAACTATGTGGAAATTTGACTATAATGACAAAAATTCTGCATTAAAAAAAATAATAATAATAACAAAGGGGATATGATTAATAGATTATGATATGGACAGAATTCTTGCCAAATTTGGGTAGAACCATCTCCACCAATGTCTATGGTAATGGCGTCCCTACATAACATGAATTTAAGATCGAGATAGTCCTAATTCCTAGCTGCGCACACAGATTAATCACAACCACAACCAACTAACGCAATCAATTATTTTAATTGCTTTGTAATTATGGTACCTTCCAAACGAAAATTAAGCCCATAATTTCTTTTGGTCGTCTATAATTATAAATCATTGATAATCACTCCATTTGAAGAAAAGGAAAACTCAACTTGCTACAGTTAAAACACAAATTCAAACAAGAGCAACTAATTATAGGTGCTTTGATTTCTGAGAGGGAAAGCTAATAATGCCTCCCATGGAGTCCTCTTGCAATCATATGGTTCCATAAGGTCATCAGTGTACTGTCATTTTAATATTTTAAAAATATATTTATTTTTTTTTTAATTTTATATTTTATTCATTATTTTTAAATATTAATTATTTTTATTTATTTATAAAAAAAATTAATCTATTTAATTTAAAACTATGATAATTTAATAATTTTTTTAATATACGTATCAAAACGTTAGGCAATTAATATTTTGAAATAGATTAGTAATAAAAATCATTTGGCTTTCTTTTGTATTCTTACTACCTATATTACCCTCTGCGAAGATACAAAAAATCTAGAAAAAAACATTACATTGTTGACAAAATAACTCAATAAATAAGCGTAAATACCAAAATATCCCTTATAATAATGAAGCAACGTCATTTTTTATAGGAGCGATGCCAGCCCTAATAACTAATCGATTTTCTTGCTACATCAATAACAGTGCAATTTTTAAAGTACAAAAATAATGGATGACGGCTTACAAGTATTTGAATGAGAAACCAGGCACGCATTTAAAATAAATCACAACAAATATCATGAAAAGTTAAACAAAAAAAAAAAAATTCCAAAACCTATCGTATAGCCATCCAATCAGAAAAGGAGCTTCACGTAATAACACATATATACATAGTGCAAAAAATCAATTGAAATTTTATTGTTCTATTCTACGATGAATCTCCTTTCACTTTTAATGGTTTTTATATATATATATGCTTGCTATCAATGAATGGCAGTGAGTAAGAATTTGAGATTTGATTTCAATTTTCATAGGTATAATACTGATCACTAGATGATAAGATTGAGCTAAATAATCTAGGGATGGAGCTGGAGTAACTCGTGACTGGGACAATAATGATGAACTTGCAAAAGAAAAAGTTGCATTAAAAGGACCAAGTCTCAACTTGGCAATACCACTCTTATGCTTAAGTTCGTTTTTAAACTTGATGGGGTATATAATCTGAATAAAAAATATGATTTTCAGAAAATCTAGAGAAATTTATATGTGTGTAGAAGGGGATAAGAGAGTGTAAAATTAGTTAACTTGCTCAAGGTGCGTGTCTCCTCCTTTTATACTTCAAAAGCTTTCTTATAGGATAGGAGAAGGTGATGTGCCAGTTGAGCATTGATCAATTGTGGCAGAGAAGCATGTCAAGGTCTTCATTACTTGATACCTCACATGTGGGTGTGCATAAGCTGCCTTTATATCAATAGCCAATTGTAAGTGACTAGATGTTAAGTTAGGTAGTTGGTTTTTTACCTCTACACTAGGAGAAGAGACCTAAAAAGTTCGTGGAAGAGGTTGTTCAAAGGGCCAGACTGTTTGGTTTGATCACAGAGGGCGGGTCAATGAGGTTGAGTCAAAGGACTTTCTGTCGGGCTTCCTTTTGACTAAAGTACAATTGTCCCTCAAGTGTGATAATAGTCCTCTTGCTAGACACATGCATTATGTGAGGTGACATATATCATTCCTTAAAGTGTCTAAACTTGGTTTGGTGGCATGAATCTTAAATCTTACGGGCTTTAATTTATATCCTTATCAAATACTATTAATAATATCATCCTATGTATCTTATTATCTCATATCTTCTATGGTATTGTTCATTTCATTTCGTTTTCAATTCGGAGATTGAAAGATATTGCATTGTTGGAAACTATTTAGTATATCTTATCAATTAAAGGAAAGAAAAGCATAGAAGATAAGTTAGATAATTGAACACAAATTAAATTAAATTAAATATATAAAGGATGGGATTTGTTTAGACAAACCCCAAGGGTATAGCCCGTTATGCTCTCTTATGTGAATTGTTTGTGATTTATTTATTTGATTATAATTTCAATATGTATTGAGTAATTATAATTTAATCAGATATATAAATTAAGATCAAGATGTATTTTATTTTATGTGGATTATTTGTGATTTATTTATTAGATTATAATTTCAAATAATTATAATATTTATCAGATGTATTTGACACTTGTAATCAATACGTGCATTGTCATATTAATGCAATATAATGTCTCTTGAAATAAAAAAATAAAAAAAAAAAAAAAAAGAAAGAAAGGCGTTTGTTTAAACAAATGTATGTATTTGTGTTAGAATAAGAGAGGGATTTCCCACCAAAGATGATTCTAAACGCACCAATGGCAACTGCCACTTGGCATCACCTCGTTTTCTGCGCCAGCTTCGATGGCTTTTGACTTCATTTTGGCCGTCGAAACCTCTTCTTAATCAGGATTATCATAATCATTTTGATTATTAAACTAACGTAGGCACCTCTATCATCTAATTGAAAAAAAATACTAATATGCTTACCGCATAATTAACAATTAAATAAAAGAAAGTGATACCATTAGCCCATTACACCACCAATTAAGAAAGTCCAATTGTCCAAATTTGCAAAAGCCATCTCTGAGTCTAAAGTCTTGAAGAACCCGCAATTCTTCTCTTCTTCCTGTTCAAATTTATTCTATTTTGTCCCTGCTGCTTCTTCAAAATTCTCACGTTCTCTCTTTTCAATGACGGAACTGGCTATCAACTTCTCTTTATTGACCTCTTTGCCATCTAATCTTGATTTCTTTTCCCTCCATTATTCTCCCTTCTCTCTGCTGTCCTTTTCAATTCCATGAACTGAAAACAAGGGAAAGCGGCGTGTAATTAAATTTCTCATTCTTGAAGAAATTAACTCACGAGATTGCCATGCGCGCGCCCTTCACTTAAATTCTCTTTTATTCAAACAACTTGTATGTGCGTCTTAATATCTTCTATTCTTGTTGATATTTTGTTTTTGCTATTCCTCTCTCTGTTAATTTTCTTTTTTTTCTGGGTTCAGGACTTCTGGGTAATTCAACAATGAGTCAACTGAATGTGATATTGCAGGAATCGGCGCGGAGGGAAACTGAAGTGATAACGATTCTCGGATTGCTGAGACAGCAAATGGAAATGGACGGCGTACATAGCAGGAGAAGAACGAGGATGAGTCTAAAGGAACGGCTCGGTTTGAAAGGCTTCGGTTGTTGTGGGGCTACATGGGGTTTTAGACCTACTACCATTAGTGTCAGAGACGATGACGAAGAGCTACCGGAACAAGAAACGGAGCTTATAAATGCTGGTTCCAATCCGTCGCAAGGAATATCGGATCCGGATTGTTTGGCTCCTATTCCGACGTCTCCAACATCTTCAGGTATGAACTTGGCGTCAGCGTTGGCCGCAGAACGTCAATTCCGAGAGGCAGCTATCGTGGGTCCGGGCAGGAATGAGGTGAGCATAACAGCGGCGGGAACACCACTGAGGATATCATTGATGAGGCTGCTGGAGGAGAGCGACGGCGGAGATGGAGAAGTGGGAATAGAAAAACAAGGAGGAGGAGTGGGGAGCGAAACAGTGTGCTGCGTGTGCATGGTGAGAAAAAAGGGTGCAGCGTTTATCCCATGTGGGCATACATATTGCAGGGTTTGTTCGAGAGAGCTTTGGTTGAATCGAGGGTCCTGTCCCCTCTGTAATCGATCAATCCTCGAGATTCTCGACATATTCTAATTTCTAGTTCTAGTAGTTTGATCATCGCCTCGAGATCATCATAATTTGTCTTCATTGGATGATATAAGGATTTTGCAACAAATATATATATATATATATAATTTTTTTTTTCTTTTTCACTTTACATGAATTTCTTCCGTTACTATTTTTCTTTTTTAATTTTCAACTTTCAATTTTTTTTTTATTAGAAGGTAAGTATTTTATGGCTGTAACATCTTTTACTTTAAGATTTTGGAAATTTTTTTATAAAATAAGGTATAAGATTTTTAATCATTAACACTTTCATATTTATAAATTTAATTGTCAACGTGACTTCCACATAATATAATATTTCATATAAATTGTCACTTATATCATATATTAAGATTATAAACTTTAAAATATTAATGCTAAAAATTTCATATTTATTAAAAGAATTTTATGGAACTCAAAATGAAAACGGCTGTAATTATTTGATACTTTGTAAATCATAAGTGAGAATTAAATGTAAAACTCTTGGTAGTATCAATTTTGCTCTTAAAAAAAATTAAAATTTAAGTGATTTCATGTTAATTTTACCATAAGAGCAATGTCTTATTGGCAGTATTCAAATTTAAACCTCTATCTTTCTTCCTTCCTTTATATATATACATATATATAAAATTGTGGCAATTAAATGTCATTATTTCAAATCATATTGTCATTACCTGTTTGACGCACTTAGTGTAGGAATTTTCATATATATGATTGGAGTTCAAAGTTGATAGCCCATCGACTGGATGGATATCGCCAATTTACAAAAAAAGACAAATATTAAGTCCGGCTAAATTAGTTCTTTGCATAAAAACCGGAGTAGTTGGGCCTTGGGCTTCAGGAGCCTCATGTAGGTTGAAACTGGAAACAAAGAGTGGGCTTTAAGCACAATTAACAATGCCCATAAAAAAAAACAAATATCTCCTTGATTTGGAAACCTTTTTTTTTTTTTTTCCTGGAGTCCAAGTGCTTAATTTGCATGTGTGGTGGAGAAGTAGGAACGGTGTTGGCGGTGGATAAGCATAAGCTAGTAAAAATCTACACTTGTAGTCGCCTAAACTACTCATATATATCGATCATGATAATATTTGGAATAACTAAAGGGAGGGCAGGAAGCTGATGAAATGGACGTTTTCCTGTTGCATGCAAAGCATAGACAATATATATGTGCCTTTCAAACCAAAAGCTTCTTTTAGTAGCGTTTACTTGTTTAGTGGTGGTGGGTGTTCCATATTTGCTCAATTTCCACTTTGATTTTCATTAAAGCTTCTTTTGATCTTTACTCCAATTGTCGTCTCCTGTCTCTTCAAATTTTTCTGACGTTCATTGAACTGTTCATATTGCCTATCTCTATCTCTTTTTTCCTCTGATCCATTTACAAGTACATGTCTCAAGATAAAAATTTTCCATAAAGAAACGAAAATTGAGTTCCAAGAATTGTTGAAAGCTTTTTCATGGTGTTGTTATAATCGGTAATACTGTTTGGTATTCTTTGCTATCTGCGGACGACAATGACGGAGGGAGGGGGCCTCTTAACTTTTATAAATAATTAAAATTAATTCGTTCTACATGCATGGACATACATGGATGATATCAGATGGACCCATAGAGCGACTATAACTTGGCACTTATCTCAATTTGCATGCGTCTCTTTTCGAGTCAAATGTATTTATATAAAAAAAAAAAGTACAACTATGCGGTCAATTTGCCTTTTTTTTTCTTTTTCAAGAACATTAACATTGCATTCATGCTCAAACTAAAGCGGAATATTTTTTTTTTATTGATAATACCTAAATTGGTGTGATAAATCTAATTCATCTAAAAAACTTTTCTCATAGATCTTTCATATGATACAATTAATAAAGAATCACCAGTGTACAATGTAATTATTAAACAAGAAACTATTGGATTAACAGAAAATTAAATTCTACTCTAAACATATAATTAATTTAATTAATTTTGTTTTCTAATAAACTGATGAATAAGAAATTCAATTACTGGATAAAATATATCCCGCATGTGATTCATTTACGGAATCATGCATCGCATGATAACAAGATGAGCTGATCAAGCAATCACGCCTTCAAGGACAAATGATAAAATATTATCATCAACAGAGAGGGTCCCATTGCACCATTCATGAGCTTGTTACTTGTATGAAATGATGAAAAGATATATGATTTTTCTGATTCCCTCTTTCAATTAACCTGTTCTTTAATTTAGACCATTCCATTGGAATATTAAAACATGAAAATTTACATCATTATTGGTGTCTGATTTTTGTTTTAAATTTATTATATTAGTGTTCGAATAAATTTTTTAATATGGAAAATTTCTTAACTTTAAAAATAATTTCATATAAATATTTTTTCTCATTTTCGTTCAGTAAAGTGCTGATTTACAATTATGAAATCTTTAAAATTAAGAAAAGGGCAAAAGAAAGTTTTCTAAATTGTTAAATCAAGACTTTAAATAGAATTAGAGAGTTACAAATAAGCACTTTAATGTCTGAAAAATTATTAAAAATATTTATCTAAAATAATTTTTAAAAATCGAAAAACTTGTTGTACCAAAAAAAATTGTTTCCCTGTAGAAAAATATATACTTGATTGAACAGAAGATAAAAGCCAAAGCCATTAAAAAAAAAAACAATAAAGCCAATTACTAAGATAGATAAAATAGTATTCACTCTGTATCAAAAAGATTGTCTATTATTTTTTTTAGAATATTTTAAAATATTTGTCCACTATAAAAATAGTTATAAGATTTGTCCATTTTATTTTTATTAATTTAAATATGTGTATTTTCAAAATTAATAATAAATATAATAATAAATTAGTATATGCAATAATATAAATAGAAAAATATAGTAAAATTTATGAGTTAACAAGTAATTAATAATATTTTTTAAAATTATATGAGAAAAAATAGATAACTTTTTTAAGACGCAGAGAGTGGTGGAAGTTAAAGGACATTGATGTTGATTTTCCTCTTATAGAAAGAAAGAAAAAAAAAAAACTATTGAATAAGGTGGTCGTGGCAATTGGCATTCGTAGATTTTGTTCAAAAATCTCTGTCGTCCCTTTAACTTGCCGCCCTTAGTTTAGACAATTTGACATGACATGACATGGCATGGCATGCCAATGATACATATATTATTTAACGTACCTATAAAAAATTCTTATCTGAACTGAGTTTATTATATTATTCATAAAATAAATCAATAAAAATATCACATATCAATTAATGATAATAACTCATTTATAAATTAATTCAATAAAAATAAATCACATTATTCATAGACTAAATCAATAAAAATATAACGTGTCAATTAATAATATCAAATCACTTATAAATTATAGCATTATTAATTAATATGGTTTAGTTTTATTGGATTAATTTATAAGTGATTTGATATTATTAATTGATGTGTCACATTTTTATTAGTCTAGTTTATAAATGAAGTGATAGATTCAATCTGACTAAGAATTTCTCTTACATCAATTAATCATGCTATAATTATAGGGGATTTGATATTATTAATTGATATATCATATTTCTCTTTGTTTAATCTATGAGTGATGTGATAATTTCAGTATACCTAAAAATTTATCCATATCCATACATGTTTTTCTTTCATTCACTACTTGCACCCCAATTTCCATTTTCAAAATAAATACTCCCTCCGTTTTTAAATAAATGTCTCTTTAAAAATTTTATTTTGTTTTAAAATATTTGTCATTTTTAATTTCAAAAAAGTATATATTATTTTTTTTTAACTTTATCTTTTATTTATCTCTCTATTAAATATTCACATTAATTGCTTTTGTTTCTTTGTATCAAAATTAAAAAGTGATATTTTAGTATTTTTGACTTATATTTATGACAATTAAATAACTTTTTTAATATATATACATTATCTTAAAATGACTAGTAATTTGAAATGGAGAGAGTAATTATTTGTTATCCAGTTAATTAATGTTATTAAGGTGGGCATATCCACACTCAATTAATAAAAGTTTTAGGATCCTATGGATTTTATATAAATAATCAATTTATTTATTCTTAGTTAATTATATATAATTAACAGAATTAAATCCTTAATTATTGTCACAAAAATAAAAGTAAAAAAAAAAAAAAAGTGATTTTGGAGAAAAGGTGCCTCAAGTATGAAATTAATCATACCACAAATATTTTCCTTATAAGTTGTCATTATCAATTGTGATTTTATAAATCATGTTTGCACGAATTAGCTCAGATATGTCCATAGGCATATATTGCAATATACTTTCTGAGTATACTGACTCAGATCGAGACTAAAGTAATTTATTTTAATCCATTTGTTATCATCATTCTTTGTTTGTTAGTTATAATGAAACCATATCCTCAAATATCATTTCAAAAGAAATTTCAACCACTTTTGAAACTTGGGGTTGCTTTTGATTTTCTTTTTCTTAATAGAAGGAAAAGAAAACATATAATTATATAGCCATAATTTATTATTTTTGTTAGGGAATAATTAAGTAACGGTTGAAGCCAAAATACTATTAGGCATGCATAAATAAACATAGCATGTGCACTGAGATAAGTGGGCTTGCGGCAGAATTTTCCAGAAATTTAGCTAAATCACTGTGTCTGTTTATGGGAATCCATAAAAATTTCAAATTTTAGATGATAGTGTCCCTATATATATATATATAAAAGTAGGCCAAGAAAAAGAATGATGAAATCAGTAGCATTGCCTAGCCACCACTTGATGATAATTGGTCAGATAAGATCTATTTTTATTATAAGCTTCCATTTTGCATTATATCATTGTATTGTTGAAATTATATCAACAAAGCTGCAAAGCCAAATAACGAATTCAAAGAACCTAGCTATTAACTGCAACTCTATCCATCACCATTACATTAGCTTCCAATCAAGTATACCTCATGTGCTATGTTTCATTATTAATAAATTTATTAACATCATCTATATTCAATATTTCTTAATTAGATTTATGGTAGTAATACCTTATTATATGCATATATATATATATATCATCAATTATCAGCATGCATGGATTGCTTGTTCTTCTCAATTATATATTGATAACTTTAAGTATAATTAAGAATAATATAAAATATTTCACATGTACAACTCTTCTATATTGCTAACGTAATTACTGATAAGCGAAAAATATTTACTTACACCTGGTGTATATATCATGTATCTAATAAGAAAATAACATGTGGATGTAAAAAGAGTATTATTAGTATCTTTATAACGGGCAAAACAATGAGCATATTAATTCATAATAAAATTATAAAATGCCAATTTTTAATTGATTTGGTGTATAAAAAGATAGTTACTTAAAGAGTGGTTTAAAATTTTCCTTCATCAGCATGTCTTACATATTGACTAAAGAGTTTGAACAAACAATAATAATAAAAACAAAACTGTTAGTTTCTAGTAGGAGTATTCTTCACGAAAGGATGAAGTGGTCGTAGTTAACATTAAATTAGTTTAATTTGGATGTTATAATAGTCAATTTACATGACTAGAAACTTTGTCTGAATTTAATTTTTATTGGATGGTCAATTCCTACTTTTGCTTTTAGGTTAGTTTTAACTGCAATTTTCCAACACATGACTCAGATATGTTGTTACCCAACAGTATATATATTAAATGCAATTGTCATTGACCCCTCCATATTCCACAAACTTCTTCTGCTGTACAATATAATAACGGGTGGAAAAAGGGCATAGATTCAGCCATGGAATTAGACTTTGTTCTCGACATGAATTTGGTTTGTACTTTAATTAGCTAGTTAACGTTCAATGACTAATCAAAGGTTGAATTGGGAAACCGAAAGTGGAAATCCTTCAATTTTAGTCAACTCAAAAGCCCATGGCATAACCAATAGTGGAAACTAGCCCATGGTTAGTTTATTTTGATATGCAATTATCATTAATCATTTAGTATATATAAAATTAACTACCAAACCTAATTCCCTCGTTTAACTCTTAGCTGGTGCTTATTTATCATAATAAGTAGATTTGTTAATCAAGTCAAATCAAATCTAAGTTGAGGTTTAATTGCACGAATTTTAATTAAGATTTGGCCAATCTAAAATTTAAATTTAATTCGCTTAGTCAAATATAAAAATAAGTAGCCATTAAATATAAACAAATTGGAGCTAACATAGAAATTTTGGAATTTTAATTTTTTTTTTTTTTTTTATGAATTTGTCTTATTGAATTTTAGCAAAATGGTGCATATTATTCCTTATAAAAAAAAATTCAAAATTATTTATAAAATAAGTATCAAAGAGGCCTAATAAAAATTATAATTTTAAAGGTAAATTACTATTTTATTCATGAGATTTGACCTAATTAACTATTTAATACCTGTATTTTGTGAAACTAACTATTTAATTCCTAAGATTTTATTTTGTCCAAAATTAATCCAATTTACTGTTAAAATAAAGGTAAAATAGCGAAAATAGTCTTATTCAAATTACTATTTAATTCCTAAAATTTGACTTAATTAACTGTTTAGTTCATGTATTTTCATCATTTCATCTTAATTTAATAGTAAATTGAATAGATTTTAGACGGAATGACTAATTTTATTGACGAAATAAAATATTAGATATTAAATGGTCAATTTCATAAAATATAAGGACTAAATAGTTAATTAGATCAAATCTCATGAACTAAATAATAATTTATTCTAATATTAAAAATTTAAAAAGCTAGCTAGCTAATTATACACTAATATTAAAAACTTGATATGAATAGGTAAAAGTGAAGACTTAAATTTAAAATGTTGTGATAAAAGTCTCTAGTTTTTACTACCATGTGACCATAAATTAGCTAGGGGCATTGTTTATTTAACTTATTAGTTATATATACATATATATATATATATATATATATATATATATATATATATATATATATATATATATATATATATATAATATGTTATTCCAATGATTAATGTGGACAAAAGAATAAATTGTCTTGTAGTTTATTAATTTGGCCTTTTGAGTTTCAGAAGTTGTTCTAGTGATATTCTCCTTAAACCAAACAACATACAAGGAGCTAGCTAGGACCGCTTCAAGCGTTCAACTAATAATGGTGGTTATATTATTGATTTAATTTCCTTGATTAGTACAACCATGCATGTGATTTAATATCTAAAATGCATCAATTCCAAATTAGTTTAATTATATCTTTTATCATTGAAGTGATAATTTTTAACTTTTTTTCTCTAAAGATTTTAGATTATATTTCATATGAAATAAATTATGTTATTGATTAGTGAGAGAGATCACTTAACTCATACAAACCCCACACAAGATTACATAATGGTTTCTTTAATCTAACAATAGTCACTAAAAACACTCTCCATCTATCTAATAACATAAATAATATAAATATAACAAAACGGTTAGAGAAAAGATAAACAATAGCGACAGATTATACCAACAAATAAAGTAGAAATTCATAATAAATATAATAATCACTCACTTGATGCAGATGTAATGACGGAAGCATTAAAAATTTAAATAGAGTTAATTGAGCACCAAAACAATAAGTCGAATCAAAATAACTCTTGTTAACTTATGGGTATATAGAAGAAGTTATTTGAAATTACTATCTTCAAATTAGGTTAATCATTAGACAAACTTTTAAATATAGGATAAATCGAATCAAGAGATCCAAATTTGATATTTTTGTTGTTATTTCTCCCAAGTTTAATTTGAAAAAAGACCACCGTTATTGTGAGAGAGAATGCGCCCATCCCAGGGCAAAACTCATGAAAAAGGCACAGTAAAAGTCCATAAAATCCCTGTAGACAAAATCCAAAATCAAAGAAAAAAAAATATAAAAACAAAAAATAAAGGAAGTTGCCGAAACTGCCAGCGAAAAAACAATTTGAAGACAACTCCATACCTATATTCTGACGCGACTTGCGATAGGGAGAAAGAAGACGGCTCAAGAAAAAATCGATAAGTGATGATTTTTAATTTGAAGCATTAATTAAGAAGATTCAAATTCTCATATGCATTTAACTAATTTCCGGTCTCTAATCCTTAAATAGGTCCCACGGTGATTTACAAGTACATATTTCTTGTCACAAACTGTGCCTTTGTTTCCTTCCTTTAATTTGCATATGTAGCCTCGTTTGTACGTGTTTAATATAATTAAAATGTAAAAAAAGTAAATTAAATTAACTTTGTTGATTTAATAATTAATTAATATATTATAATGTATTTGTCGACTTAAATAATACGAGGGATGGATTATCAACGCTTTATATATATATATATATAAACATTTTGCATAAAATTTAACAGCCAATTTGATACACGAATTCATAATTTTTAAAATTAATTTGAATTTTAAATTTAGTTAAACTATAAAAATATTTATCTTAAACCTTATTTGTTATAAAAAATTTAATCTATAGTATTAAGTAATCTTATTTTTATAATTTCATATTTGATAGGATAGATTAATAAATAGAATAAAAAGTGAGTTTATTTTAAGAAATAAAATATCATAAATAATATGAGTAGTAATTCTATTTGATAGGATTATTAAAAACATGAGATATTAGATATTAGATAACACCTAAGCCATGGATAAGTTAAGCTTTTGGAATTATTGCCCAATTTAAATAATATGTGCTAAACGTAGTGTTATTCACTAATATTACGAATCAGTTAAGTAATCTTATAGTCTTGAGTATAATGATAGAATTAATAAGGCGGCAATTAGATTCGCCTTCTCTGTCGACTGTAATATTTTATTTAACTTTAGATAGATTTTTCTTTTTTTATTATTGAAGGAGAGAATTGAATATTAACTAAAAGTATATGTAATATACTATTAGGTTATATTTCAGTATGCTTTAACTTCAAATAGATGCCTAAGAGAGATTAGAGATATTGTTAACATATATTTATTATTATTGGGGAAGTGTTTTAGATATGCATTCCCTAAATATTTCTATTTTAATAATTTTTTATTTTTATTTTAATAATTTTTTATTTTTTTTTATCTATATAATCTATGTACATATGTAATGCATACAGTTATAAAAACGTGAAATATTACTGGATACTGGAATAAGCAACCGAAAGGCATATATATGCACTTTCCTTAGGAAAGGATACTCCTAATAATATTCATTCAATCTTTGTTTAATAATTATTAAATTTAATTAATACCATTAAATTAGTGGGCAAATATATTAAATTGAAGCACATTGTATATTGTATATATATAAAAAAACTGAAGCAAATTGATCAAAATGGGAGAAATTTTTATATAAATTTAGTTCTTTATGTAGACACATGTATTAACGAATAATAATAATAATAATAATAATAATAATAGGACTGTAATTGAGCAGAGCCGAATCAAAATTTAGCTTGTTCAAACTCAGCTTGATATTTTTTTTCAAACTCGAGTTTGGATCAAATTTGAAAATTATATTCAAATTTAATTCAAACTCGACTCATTAATAAATTATAACTGTATTAAACTTGAAATCGAACTTGACTCATTTTTAATTTGTTTATAACTTATCAAAATACTCAATTTTTTAAATATTTATTTATAATAAAATAATTATAACTCAAATTTTTAAAACTATAGTGAAAAAAATTTAATCAGATAATTTAGTATAATATGTATTACAAATATATTAATTAATAAAAAAGATATTTTTAAATATTAAAATATTAAATTATATAATAAGAAAATATAGATTATGGTAATAAGGAATATATATATATATATATTTTAGTCAAATTGAATTAACAAAAAATTTATAGGAGTATTAAGCTATATTTTTTAAAATGCCAATAATAATAATAATAATAATAAAAATAATAATAATAATAATAACAAAGCTGCTTAGAAGCCTATTAATCAATTTGTTCGTAACCTATTCACAAATATGTTCACGAAATTAATTGAGTCGAGTTTAATTTTATTTAAATACCATTCGTTTATTTATATAAAATGAATTTAACGTAAACAAATTTTTATCGAATTAAATATTGAGCTACTCACTAATGATTTAGCGTATTTACACCATTAAATAATGATAATAATAATTTGTAATTCGATGTGTCGCATTATTATTAGGCACGTATTAAGAGGAAATAAGTCTTATGTAAAAATTTTAAATTGAGCGTGCTTGGTAGAACCTAAAGTAGAAGCTGCCATTGGTCATTGGTAAAGTCTGAAGAAAGTAAGCCAGTGATGAACATAACTAGTAATTAGTACTTAGAAGTAGATAAATAGATAGCAATACCCTCCACATAAAAGAGGGTAGGGGTCCATCAGGATGTGATCTACATCCATGCTCCACGACTTCCTGTTTCTTTCTTTCTCCTTTTTTTTTTTTTTTTTTCCTTTCCTTAGATTTCGACCTACTTAATTAATGCTTTTTTTTTTTTTGAACTTGCCCAAAATTTTATGGTTATTTGTTTTTTGCCTCTCCATTGATGTCTATAAATTGCAACGCCACCATATACTTCATTTCACACACAACAGTCAAGACTTAAGAGAGCTATATACAGCCTACATAGATATATACAAGGAAGGAAAAAACTTAATTAGAGAGAGAGCTAGCTACCTTCATTTATAAAGAAAATGGAGACCAACTTCCCAGTTATTGACCTCTCAAAGCTTAGTGGTGAAGAGAGAAAACCAACCATGGACATGATCAAAGATGCCTGCGAGAACTGGGGCTTCTTTGAGGTAATTTTATTAACTTAATTTTATTAATTCTATATACGTATATCCTAAATTTCTTTATTTTCATAAAAAAAAAAAAATCTTTCTTTGTATGTGTATAGTTGGTGAACCATGGATTATCTCATGAACTGATGGACACTGTGGAGAAACTGACAAAGGAACACTATAGGAGGTGTATGGAGCAAAGGTTCAAGGAAATGGTGGCAGCCAAAGGTCTTGAGGCTGTTCCGTCTGAAATTAATGACTTGGACTGGGAAAGCACCTTCTTCTTGCGTCACCTTCCTGTCTCTAACATGGCAGAAATCCCTGATCTTGATGAGGATTACAGGTCCCTCACACTTAGCTAATTATAATTTAATATATATGGGTGTTTTTACTAAATTTATTTATTTATAATAATTAATAATATAACAGGAAGACTATGAAGGAGTTTGCTGCAGAACTGGAAAAATTAGCAGAGCAGCTACTGGCCCTGCTTTGCGAGAATCTTGGGTTGGAGAAAGGGTACCTGAAAAGGGCCTTTAATGGGTCAAAAGGACCAACCTTCGGCACTAAAGTCAGCAACTACCCGCCATGCCCAAAACCTGACCTTATCAAGGGCCTCAGGGCCCACACTGACGCAGGTGGCATCATTTTACTGTTTCAAGATGATAAGGTCAGTGGCCTCCAGCTGCTCAAGGATGGCCAATGGGTTGATGTGCCACCAATGAAACACTCTATTGTCATCAACTTAGGTGACCAACTTGAGGTAATTTTAATTAATCAGTCAATAGTCCTAACCAGACAGTTCTTCTCGTTTTATATATTATATAGAATAGTCAACCAAAAAATCATATAATAATAATAATAATAAGATTATAAAATAAAACATTTTTAATTTAATTAATTATTATTGGAACAGGTTATTACAAATGGAAAATACAAGAGTGTGATACACCGTGTGATAGCTCAAACAGATGGAACTAGGATGTCACTGGCGTCATTCTACAACCCAGGAAGCGATGCAGTGATATACCCAGCTTCTGCATTGGTTGATAAAGAAACTCAATTACTGTATCCTAAGTTTGTGTTCGAGGATTATATGAAGCTTTATGCAGGTCTCAAGTTCCAAGCTAAAGAGCCAAGATTTGAAGCCATGATGAAGGCCATGGAAATTACCCCACTTAATATTAATATGGATCCGATTGCAACTGCTTAATTAATTATCAGAGGAATGGGTTGGAGTATAAATGTATGTGTGTACTGATCATTATGTAACTAATGAATTGAACTCCTATTACTATTTGTATTAATTAAAGTGTGTATGATGTCTTGGCGTGATCGACCTTAGAAAGTGAACAAAAATCCCCTTTCATATGTGTAATTGTCCTAAGATTCCCTCTACTCTTCATATTTATATAAACTACCTTTTAAATACTTTCTGTCACATCTGTCTTTCCTTCGTTATTTAACACACACACACATATATGTACATATATATATTTTCAAAATTATAAAATTTCGCTTTTATTATCATTTTTTTTTATATTTTATCTTTGAGACTTTTTAAAGATAGTAATTTAATTTAATTTAATTAAATTATGTCATTGGAAGAAGCCCAACATAATCCACTTACGTTACAATCGTCTCCTACAAATTTCTATTCAACTAACTGGGAAAGCCCTTTGCTTTCTCAACATTGTTTTTAGTTCTGGAGAGGGAAGAATCAATCCTGAGTCAGGAAAATATGTATTTACCATTAGGATATACGTGTGCTAAAAGTTTTTGTCTACTCATTAATAAGCAAAATGATAAAAACCAGCAAAAATAAGTAAAATGAGACTGAAAAGATTTCACTGTCCTTATATATGGCTTTCTAATTGAAAAACCTTTAATTGATTTGAAACAAATTAACTTCAAGAGTACTAAGGAAAAAAAAAAATTCAAGTGAAGGAATATAGAGAAATAAAATTTACAATCCAATTTCTTTCTGACGTATACAATCCGGTTGTAAAGAGCAAAGGAAAAGAAGAAGAAGAAAAAGAAAGAATAAAATGAACATCCTTGGCAGTTTCACCTAAAACAACCCAATGGTAAGCTTCAAGCGGAAACATAACAGAAAGGTAACTGAATAAATAAGCTGATATCATCAGCATAACAATCCAACATAAAAGGAATTGAGATAAAGAAAACCTGGCATCACTTCTCAACCTCAAGCATGATCATCTTGTCAAATGATGCAAATAAGGCAGGTAAGCCCTCATTCGTCTCCTTCTCAAAGGTTAACATTCAAGTACTGAAATCCAATACTAGTGGCACATCTACATGACAGAACCACACAACTTGCGGAAGTGAAAATAAACAACTATAGAGAAACACAACCACCTCGTCTGGCTAGTTGCGGTTAAAGTACTTTGAATATGAAAGAGAGAATGAATTGGTGATGACAGACTGTTCAGCACCTGATCAATATATACCATAAATCCAAGTTGATTCACGTATAACTTATTGCTCCCATTAATAACCTAGTAGCATAATGAAAACATTAAAAGAATACGTTTCTTTCTGAAAAAACAGGTTATTTCTGAAAATAATGTTTTTGAATCTTCACATGGCAATGAAAGATTTGAAACTCTGCCAATTCCATAACAACAGCATCTACATTGGATACCTGAAATATGGAAATCTAAGTCTCAATAACCATATTTTTGTTCACAATACTCAAAAACATATATAATTAAGACCATTAAACTAGCTTGTACACTGCACACATATTACAGTATTACAATGCAAAATAAGGGCATTTTATGTTTTTCGGCTGCTTAAGTGTGGCCTTTTGGAAACTTTTGGTTTCAAAGATTACGAACTTGTATCAGTGAGGACATCAAAAAATAGTTAAAAGGAGAAAATATAAGCTATAATGCTGTTCATATGCAACTATTACGTGTTCCAGTAAGAATTAAGAAGCAACAATGCTTTAGCTTGATGGAATATGGATGTGAGACTATGCAGAATGCACAGCCTTATACACAGTAATCATGGCAAAGATGGGATCAGAACCTTTTGTTGATTTTGCTATCAGGGAGGATGTCAGGATCCACTCCATTTGTTTAATAAAAATAATCCTCCCAAAACCGCCTTTTTACTGGCATTTTTAACAGACATTATATGTATTCAACCAAGCTTTTAGGGGCCTACAATCGTGAATCATGCATAGCAAACAAGTCAGAAATCCCATTCCATTATCCTCTCATTCAATTCCCAATACGAAATGTCACTAAAAGCCATAACAAAGTCCTCCAATTCTATATCAGCAGAACAGATGGTGGCAGAGGGGATGTTTACAAGAATCTCATTTAATGTGTTCACATTAGCATGCATAGAGCTTCTCTCTCTTTTTAAGCACCCCCTCAATCCCTCCTCTCTTGTTCCTAGCTTTCCCCATTAATGTATCTGAATGGAACTTCCCTTAGTTCAAAGAATTGTCTTGCATGCTACAGCCAGAAGTTCAACAAATCAAAATGATGTCAATTAATTGTTGAATGAAACATACTGAGAGCTTCAAATAATGAAACAAGCTATGTTCATAAAAATCAAGAATTGCATTACTAGACCACATTAAGATGAGGCACTAATGTCAAAAATTCTAAGCACATAAAATTGTTTATGAGAAACTAATTACTATGTGAACAGAAAAACATCACCTTGAAGCAAACATGGACTCCCTAAAAAGCAATATCTCTCAAGTACACCAATGTTGATTGTTCACTGTTGGAACCAAAACTCTCAATTCCCAAGGAAAAAATTTTCAATCCTTTAGCTGAGAAGAAACCACTTCCTTGTTCGATTTCATATTCATTATTAAGGAGAATATGGAGGTAATTCATGGATGCTATGACACATGGAGAATATTTGAGTCCTTATTAGTTTCCCTAAGCTTTGACAGTCTCCTTGCCCTTTTCTGATTCACCAACAGTGTCAGTGTTAGAATTCTGAACGTTTTTCTTATCTCCATCCACTGCATCTCCATTGGAACAATGATTTTTCAAGACCATTGAAATGTCAGCCTCAGAAGCTCCAGCAAGCCTAAAGCGTTCAACTGCAGTATCTAGATTTTTCTTCCAACCATCCATCCCCAACTTGCATTCAACTTGGGATCGTTCAAAAAGCATATTACCCCAGAAGAGATGTATCTGTGACCTCATCACTGCTACTTGTTCAGCTGCTTCTTCTGGCGAAATCTCACCCTTGCCACCACTGCCAGGGGGCTCACCTTCAACATTTCCTTGTTTCTTCCTTCTTCTCAACAATTCTTCCTTCTTGCTTGCACTTGGATCTTTAAGCTCATTTGCTCTCTGCTCCTCCAGCTTCTCCCACATCTCAGTTGCTGCTTTCATCTTCTCCTCTGCACTGTCAAAAAGTTTGAGTGTTTCTGTCGAGTCCCAACTTGAGAGTTCTATTTTCTTAGCAAGTGCAAATGACCAATGAAGTTTGGCCATTTCAAATTGCTGCTGCCCCAGTGCCAGTAACCCCTCATAGAAGTCTGGCTTGATCAGGAGTGCTTCCTCATACTTCTCCCTTGCCAAAGAATATTTCTCTTTGACCCAGTCATAAGCCACTTGAAGTTGCGCTGACACTACCTCCTTTCCAGCAGACTCATCTAGGGGAATCCGTTTCCTTGCTGCACACATGTGAACATTTCCCCAGTTGAAGAAAGCCAGAGCAGCCACCTCCTGGAACTTCAAGGCAGCCTTGTCAAAGAGGCTTTGAGCTTCTTCACTTGTTACAGTCTCTTCAAGAGCCTCAGAACACAGCTCCATCCCAAGCTCATGCAAGTCAATATGGGCATCTGGGTCAATACCAACATGGGTCCGAAAAAGCTGAGCAAACTCAAACAACCAATCATCCATCTCTATTTCCCTGCTTTCCGGATCTTCTGAAGCTCCCGGTTTCTCCTTCGGAACCTCTTTCTCTTCCTTATCAATTTCAGCATCGGCTGTCTCAAGCACAGATTCACTGAGTGACGAATGAGACCCACTTTCATCCCCTTTGGTCCCCTCCGTCTCAAGTGGCTTCTCCTCCTCTTCTTCCAAGAGAGGGGGCTCCTGCTCTGGACTCACTTCAACAATATGCAACCTTAACATCCCAGTTGCATCAGTTTTGCCTGTATCAGGCTCCTTAGGCAGGAGACTGTCTGCGGAGGACTCTGCCAATCTGAGTTCAGCTGTACATGTTATAGTCACCAAATCACCATCATTATCTTTATATTTGATCAAAACCGACCTTGAAGATGGAAAACGTTTGCCCACAATCTCCCTTAACACTTTAAAAGTACAATTCGCTGGCATCTGTGCTAGCCTTATATCATGGTCATAAACAAGTTTCAACGGCCTCCATCGAACTGCCACCTCAAAAACATGGCTATGACCAGGTAATGACATTGATGAATATAAAGACTGTTCTCCTCGGCTATCCTTAGCCAACTTAGCCATAGATTTTGAAGAACCGTTCGAAGGCTTTAGCACAAGTTTTGGCAACTGGTTTTTGGTCTCAGGACCATTTTCGCTGACTGGATTCACTTGAGGCTTTTCAAGCTTATTGCCAGCTGATACAACCAATCCCCCAGGTGGAGTTGCTGCCTTTTTCGACACAGGCCGCGCTGGTAAACAAGGACCAATACCAGCAATTGGTGCACCACGAACTGCAGACGCTCCTAGTGCCGCAGGGGAAGGGCGGCTTTGGAGGTCCTGCTGAGCCTCCTGGCGAGGACCCAATGCAGTCCTCAATCTACGGGCAATTTCCGAAGCATCCCGATGGTTGGGTTCAGCCCCTAGCAGTATCTGAACATCCTGCATCGCCATGTCATACTTACCGATCGCCTCAAATGCACGAGCCCTCCTAAGAAGAGCCCTTACAAACCGAGGCTGGACTTGAAGGGCCATAGTACACTCAGCAATAACAGTGTCATAGTCAATAGGTTTCATTTGCATCAAGCAAGCAGCTCTATTGCTATGGAACACAGCACGATCAGGGTGGGTTTTGGGAGTTAATCTCAGAGCATTATCATACTGCTCAAGAGCACCCACGTAATCCTTGTTTTGAAACCTTTTATTCCCTTCTTCTTTGAGCTCATGGGCTCTTTTCAAAAATATTGAGGAGTCGAAATCGACACCACCATTTGCATTTGGGGTGATTGTTGAATTGGAGATAACACTATCACCAATTGATACTTGGTTTGAACCACCACTACCCTTCTTTTTTCTACCTCCTGATTTCCCCATAAATTAGCGTTCGTCCTATCTCTCACACCCTCACAATCACAAAACTATATTGTATTCAATCAAAATAAAATCGAAAAAGCAATCGTTGAGGTATTCTAGAAATTTAAATTCTAATAACACAAAAAGAGCACTTACAAAACCATTATTGACAAGTGAAGCTAAAAGACGAAGCCTTTGTAGCTTGTCAAGAATCAAAAGCTGAAGCTGAGAGGGAAGAGAGTTGATGGGAATTAAGAGAAATAAAGGAACTGTTGAGGGAGTGGGCTTTTGGAAAGCTGAAACCCTAGATGGTAAGCAATGTTCATCAACATCATATATGATTGGACCCTGCTGCTACCTCATTACCCACCCTCCGATCTGTATACTACTGTCATCACTTTTTTTGACTTCCTTTGGCCAATTGGATAATCATCAAATGTGACGCGGGCCACTCATCTACTTAAATCTCGGTGACGCGTGGCACATAGATACAAAGTGGTATTTTTCATTTTTGCACCCCCTATTTTTCAATTTTGAAAAATTTTTTCTAGTTATCAATTTTCTTCCAAATGGTTTTTTCAGTTTTTTTTTTTTTGGTACACTTCGCCTCTATTTGAAAGCTTAAAGTTGTAATAATTTAATTAAATTCAATTCTATTTTACCAATTTTCATGTTTCATGTTTGGAAAAAAAAATAGAAGAATAATGGAGAAATTTTCATTAAACAAAAATATCAACATATAAGAAAGATAATAGAAATGCAAGGAAATTACATTCACAGAACATGCTATCTGACAAAGAATAATAAGCTTTTATAAGAACTTGAGCTACATTATTTATAGATTGATTAATAAATCTCATAACTTGACTCTAACTCAAATAATAACTTCTTGCAATCTTGAATAATTAAACCCAAAGTTGAATAATACTCATCTGAATTTTGAATGGCCTAGACAATCATCAATGCTTAGATTCAACCATCACTTAAGACCAGCCACGCTCCTTCATCCAACTGAGGGCTTCTTTGATGCTTTAAGCTTCAACCATTTTTGCATCAAGGAGAACCACGTTGGGCTGAGATTTGACAGCAATAAAAGATCCAACATGATCTCTTACAATAAGACCAGGGCATATCTTCTAAGCATCTGCCAATGTGGCTGCATCCACATTGATCTTTGTCCATCCCACTTAAGGCTTTACCCAAGTTACATCTCATTTACCTGCCATTTGATCAATATAACTTGCTTTCTGTTGCTTCGATTGAGCTTGCAAACATTTGGTTTAAGTTAGTGATGGCTAAGAATACCATATTTTGATCATTTTGACCTTTATTGTGCCACACCGCTTCATTTATATTCTTTTAGATATTCAATAGATCATGGCACACTATTCCACCTCCTCCTTAGAGCAATTCTGCATAACCACCCAATAGAAAACCAATAGTGGACTTGGTCCAACATGCTTTCACAAAAGGATAGGTAATTAAAATGTGGAGAATGGACTCATCATCATTAACACAAACGGGATAGTCTCTTTTAATATCCATATGCTTAGAGCGAAGTTGCATATATATGGAGAGACAACTAGAGGCGACTTTTCACATGAAATTCTTTGCTTTATTTATGTTCTTTTAGATATTCCAACAGATCATGGCACATTATTCTACCTCCTCCTTAGAGCAATTCTGCATACCCACTCAATAGAAAGCCAATAATGGACTTGGTCCAACATACTTTTGCAAAAGGATAGGTAATTAAAATGTGGAGAATGGACTAATCATCATTAATACAAACAGGACGGTCCCTTTCAATATCCACATGCTTAGAGCGAAGTTGCATACATGTGAGGAGACAATAAGAGGCTACTTTCCACATGAAATTCTTTGCTTTGGGAGGGGTCATTAGGCTACTTAAAAATATATTACAAGTATACCATAAGTATAAAAAAAAGGGATATTTTTGAAAAAAAAAAAGATAAAAGGTTATTTAAAAAAAAAAAAAGATATTTGGTGTTCCTCTCTCTACATAAATTTGTGCGGATTTTGGTGGGTTTGGACTATTTCTGACTAGATTCAGTGGACCTTGCTTTCTTTTATCATCACAGTTGGGGCTTGTTCATTAGGCCAGGCCTAACCCAATCTCAGCCTACCTCAGTCTCTGTCTTATTTGGAGCGTCCATTCACCATGGATTTATTTGGGGTGGCCAGCCCATTAACCCAATAAACAGGTCTTTTGGTAATTTCACTGTAAAATGTTTAGGGTTAACTACCTATTATATAAAAGCCACCATCATAGTTTTGTTTCTGCTCGCAGGGTTTACAGTTGCTTTTTCTTCTTCTTCCTTTTTCTTTATCAACCACTATGCAAAGCTGAGAGGATTTGTTTTTTTTTTCAATTTATTTATAATTTTTTTTGAGCATAAAAAGCAAAGCCTCTGTTCCATTAAAGAGATGAGAGACCATTTGAAAATGTCTCTTCGTTTGGGAAAGAACAGCAAGGTATAACAAAAAGCATGGCCGAGATATCGTTTCAGTCGTCATTCTTAGATTGACGATTCGATTGTTGCTCGTCCACATTTTAATTTATTTTTCTTTTTAAATAAAAAAAAGATTTGGTATCGGTGAAGAGAGAGTGCAATTGGACAATGAATTTCCTTATATCACTTTTCCTTCGAAATTTTTGTTCTGTTTCGCGGCTTATTAATTGATTGATTATATGCTAGTTTTTACACTTTGCAAACCTAATAATATCCATTGGATATACTTTGCAAACAAGAGGGACGACTCTGAAAGCTAGCAAAAATGCGAATGTTACAGTCCAGAAAACAAACCTCCACAAAACTAAATCACAATTAATTTATGAGGGAAATTTAATTTTCTATTTTTTGAACAGAAATGAATATCATTCATTGCCATGAACAATTTCTCCACTGCTGAGAGATTGACAACCTAATCAGGAGATATTGACAACAATTTACTACTAGAATAACTTTTAATGGCTTTCAATCAATAGTTCTTCGACTTTGATTTTTTAGGTTTAAGTAAAAACTTATTGGGTGGGAGTCAAAACAATTTTATGCCCTCTCCCTTCTATGATATTGGACTTATTTTTCTTTTTTAAGGTGTCTTAATTTAAGGCTATGATTAATTTGTTAATTTCTTGTTATAGAAATTTTTTTTAATGTAATAATATCAAATTAGTTAGAAAAAACATTATAGAAAAAATATACCATTTTAATTATAAAATTTACATTTTATGAATTTATGTGAACTGTAATATAAAAGGTAATTTTGAAGTATTGTAGATTTGTAATTGAACAACAAAAACTAAGTAATTTTTTGTGAAATAAATATAGCCTAATGATATAATTTCACTAGTTTAATTATATGGCATAAAAAGATAACGAAATTGCTTTAATATTTTCAAATTTTGAATTGCTCATGAATTTTAATTCCATAAAAATAAAAGTTCCCAATGTGAAAATAGTATTATAACTTGATAAAAAGTAGAGAATACCATGAAGGGTTTTACAAATAAATTATTCTATAGTTTAGCACTTTACCTAACGCGGAGTTGATAAGCAGAGATGCTGCTGGATTCTTTTGATTGGATATAGGTTAAAGATTTCTTATTGTAGTTAAAGGTTCCTCTTTTCCCATATATGTTCGATTATTAATTGGTGAATTTCAAGAATTTTGGAACAAATGCAAGTGAAAACAGAGAACTTGAGGAAAGGAACACGTTGGCTATGACCCACCAATTTAATCTGTCTTTGAAGTGGAAGCAAGGTGAGATTTTTTTCAAACCCTGGGACGGGGAAAGCAGAAACTGCCCTAAAAGCTACTCATCTTCACATGAAAAACAATCAACTTTCGGTGTCCACCACAAATTTCTAAACCAATCGTCAGAACACAGCTTGTGTAATCAAATGGAAACAAGAAAAGCATAACTTGTTGTACAGGAACAGTCAAATAAAACTAAAGAAAGACCATCATATTCTTTTATAAAATAAAAATCCCAGTATCAGAAACACCACAACTAGAACTAGATTACATTACATTATATGACTCTTTGTAAATTTCTAAGTATAACCTTGCTTGTATCTGCGAAATAGGTCTTCTGTTTTGGCATTCCTGAAGGCACAGCAACCTATCAAATATACACATATTAAAGCAACAAGAGTTATCAGCAATATGATATCTGCCCTCCTCCATTCTTTTTTAAGATTAGCCAATAAACCTGCCTTGCAGGAGTCGCAATTGTAGCATAGCTGATTTTGGTCATTGTTCCAATTCAGGCAGTCCATATCTGCTGCATTGTTTATGGGACTAATCCAATATGTTGGGTTCACAAATGTATAACCACATTGTGTTGGTGGCTTACAGCATCCTGACTGTAAATTTGACAACATTTAAAGCGAAAAAAGAATATCAAATTAGAGAACATTTAAAGTTAAAAAGCATATTAAAAGAATATTATAATCACATTCACTTAGTCACTTGGTTGAACAGTCTTTATTTTGAAGCTTAATTAGAAAACTGTCTTTGGGAGATAAATGTCTACAGAACGCTACATTAAATCACAAATTATTCTTTTCGTAATATTAAGATGATGGCATCCTCGCTTTATGGGAAAAATAATATTGAACAAATAATAAAATAAAATGAACTTAATTAGATTTTAGACAAGAGATTGAACTCACAACCTCTCCCTCTTTTCCTTTTATTTTTTTTTGGTAAAGATTGATCACAAAAGGGTTTCCAGATTTAAATT
The DNA here is from genome assembly GCA_947687605.1 of Reutealis trisperma. Classification (NCBI taxonomy): domain Eukaryota; kingdom Viridiplantae; phylum Streptophyta; class Magnoliopsida; order Malpighiales; family Euphorbiaceae; genus Reutealis; species Reutealis trisperma. The sequence goes on from CANTUT010000032.1 coordinate 4,599,233, forward strand.
GAATTTTATGATATAATTTAGAAAAAAAAAAAATGGAAGCAATAATTAAGAGAGCAAAGAAGCAAGAAAATATACCTGTAAAGGGGTAATGCGAGCATTAAAGAAATCTTGAGCCATGCGATATCTCTGATTCAACTCAGCACACATACTGGTTGAGCTAAGGCAGGTTCTGATTCGATCCCACTTATAAGAACTCTGAACTCTTCTGCGAAGCCATCCTGAAAAATCATCCAAGTGATATTCCAAGTAGGCTCTACTTGGTTCAAGGTGACCTGACCCTCTAATAGTAACCGTATATATGAAAACAACTAAACATGCGAGCAATATTATCAGAATCAGCATTGCAATCAGATAAAATATAAGCAGCCATGGGATTCTCCAAAACCCACCTACAAACCCTGCTATAGCCACAATCAATATCAATATCCCTAATATAATCACAGGCCATTGTAGAATCTTTACACAAGAGTTGTCTGGTTCCATTGCCAGCCAGATCCCAGCACCGATTATTGGGATTGACAGAAGCATGGCTACGAAGTTTATTGCACCAATAACATTATTGCTTAGTGCCATTTTGGTAATGGAAGAGAATTGTAATGAATGGAGGGAACTCAAATTGGAGCTCAAATAGTGACCTTGAAAAGAGAAAGGAAAGCTTACTGTGATAGATGTTGAAAAATAGCTAGTACATGATGTGCTTTAGCCATATGACCCACTCCATTTTTATTCCTTACCTTGGATCCATGACAACTACTAAAGCAAATCTATAAGAATAGCAATTTTTTTTTTCAAAGTGTATTTTCATCTTTTGGCCCAATCACTTTTTGAAAAGGAGCTCCTTGTATAGGATAGAGAACATATCTAATTGAGAAATTTGTTTTTTTCAAAAAAGTAAAAGGTATTAGTTGTATGCAATTATATGTATATACGTGCCAGTATAAGATAAAATACGCATATGGCTAAGTCTTGCTTATATTGCATTTATTAATCTCATTTTTTGTGAAAACAAATTCATTATTTTAATAAGAATATATGTATTTCATTTTATTGGCATTATCCCTTTTCTTACATGCATAATGGTCAAAATCAAATTGAAACTGTTAAATCGAACCAAAACTGATAGAATAAAATTAAATTTAAAATTGTTTTTTGGTTATGGTTTTTATTTGTATTCAAAATTATGAAGAGCTTAGTTTTAATTTTGATTTCTATAAAAAAAAAAAGGGGACCAAAAATTAAAATTGGCATTTCAAACTAAAATCAATTATTCAGTTAAACTGATCATATAATTGTATTTTAATAAATTAATGTAAAATTTAAGTGCAAGCCTTTTTTTTTTTTTTAATACACAATGGAAATTTAATAAATTTTATTGTTTATTAAAATTTTATTTTAAATTATTCCATTATGTTATATTTATTTTTTAATCAAAATTAATATAATAAAATAATCAATTCAAAACTAATCTTAGATAATAATACAAAAATCAGTTTCAAACCAGAATTGAATCCGATCGATTATAAATCAAAATCGAAATTATAAAAATCAATTATGATTTCAGTTTATACATTTTATTAAATTAAAATCGTCAATCCTAAAATAAAATCGACTCATTGGTTAAATTGTCCATGTCTACTTACATGTTCATCTTAATTTTTTAAATTGAATTTTAACTTTGTTAAGAAAATATAAAGAAAGATATTACATCAACAATCATCATTACATCCACAATCATCGTACTTGCTAATATGCATATTTTTTAGAACCCTAATTGCGAATGTTAAAATTCAAATTGATCTTATCAATGTTAAAATTTCTTTTTTAATGCTAAAAGAATATAAATTATCGGATTACCATATTTTAGGCTCCTTACCTTTGTACAGAATATAAGGTGCAAACTATTAAATAAAAGAAAATTAAAGTAGAGAAGAAACTACTAGAATTTAAATCCTTGACTTTTTTCGTATATTCAATTATTAGGTTACTGATTCAGTAATTCTATATGAATCAACTGTGCAGTGTATCACATTTATATTGATAATGTTAATTTAATGTGTCAACAACAGAAGCACTCAACCACATAGGTAAAGGTAAAATGTAAGAGGACAAGATGCCTGGTGAATAAAATGGGCACTCCTTCCTCTTCATGATTCTTTAAATTTAAGTGTGTGAAATGAGGTGATGACACCAGAAATGTAATGTATCCACCTGTCCGCTCAAAGAGCCAATAACAAAATAACACCCATCACCACTGTCAGGATATCTCAACTATAGACTCTGGAAAGCCTTCCACATAGCTTAGCTTGTGTTCCCTTATCTCCTTGAACATGAAAATGCCATGGGTGTGTTTTTCAAGCTGGAAATATCAAACAACTCTATAAATCTCTGATCTGAAACTCTAGCTTTTGCCGCAGCAAACCTCTGGTACTCATCGAATATTGATGAAAGGCACCATCTTTGCAATTTTCTCAAGCACCCCACAAGGCAACCAGTCCGGTGCTGGTCATGGCACAAAGATACAACAATTATCTTGAGAATCACGTGTACTACTGAGGAAACAGGAAAAAAAAGAAGAAAAGATAAGTACCTTCCCTCTCTTGCAATGAATTAGGACAGGGTGGTTTCTTACATCTAGCAAGACAAAGACATATATAAGCACATTGTAAAACAAGTAATCCATCATTTCAGCACAATAAAGTCATTTAAAAGTTTTCTAGATACCAAGGACAACTTTCAATGCTTCCCGGATGGTTTCCTCTGGCATGTTCACAAAAGGTTCCTGTCCACAGTACCGACTATTAATGCCAACTTGGCCAGAGCAAAACATAATTTCAAATTGGAAAATGAAAATCCCAATTACACAATTTAATACTGGTAGAGCAACTACTCGTGCCAATCACCCCTAAGAATTTCTAAAGAAAGGGAGAATGTGATACTATTTTTGTACCTAATCCTAAGCGGACAAACATCTCTAACTAGTTTGTAGGACGAGGCAAAAGCCGCAGGTACATTCTAGCATCTTTTATCATATTTGATCATATCAGGACACCTTAAACAATAGCAACAACTTGTTCCTTCCTGTAATTCCATAACTTACATTTTAACAGCAAATAAATGCACATGCTCTGCTGAAATTCATACTAGCCAGGATATGATTATTCTAAAAAATAAACGTCAGATTCAGATATTAATTGGTTAATTTCCAGAATTTTGGACCACTTGCAGTCCTGTAAAGATCTCTCAACATATGCAGAGAGAGCGGCAACACATTAATATTTGTTCCTCCATGTGTTTCGTAGGGGTGCTGCTACACAGGGAAAACAGAGATTGCAGTAACACAGAACTCTCTATGAAAAAGGATATAATCGTCTAAAATCTGTATGACCTTTTTGTTTTCCCTTAAGTATCCTTAGTAACTTGTCCCATATAATTATATGTTAATATTCAAATTAAATTAATTATTAGGATAACAAAATTTATTTAGGATGCATTTGGATGTATGGATTTAGATTTCAAATCTCATATTTTAAATCTATGATTTGTAATCTATAAATTAGGTAAAAAGGGGTATTTGAAACATTAAGTTTTTGATGTCTTAGATTTCACTGGATATTTGAATCAAATCCAAAAAAACTAAATTTTAATGATCCAAACAAGGAATTTAGTTCAAATCCAAATCCAAGATCCAACTCCCAGTGATCCAAATGCATCAATAAGTGATTTATTTCTCAGACAACACTAATAAAGTCAACATTCATAAGAAGCACTTATCCTGTGTACATAGTTATCATCTGTCTGTGATAGACCATGCAATTAAAAGCTCAAACGAAGCAGGCCATTTTTTTAAGAAAAAGAAAAAGAACGTTAAATTCATTCACAGTTGCTAGTCAAGCATTCAAAGCCCCAATGCATTAATAGCTCATAAAAAAAAAAAAATTAAGACGTTGAACACATCCTAAATATAACAAACATAAAAATAAAAAGCTTGAAAATTTGATAGGTAACCTTGCACATTTCAATTCCGAATTGAAAAAGCGTAATCCCGTTGGCCTTCAAAAACTCATTGTTCGCCTCTGGATATGGTTCGGGGCACAAATATCTATTAAAAAAAAAGGGAAAATTGCAAGATTATTTATGATGATGAACAAAGTACAATATAAATTTTAGATTAGCACAGTATTTACTCACATGATCGAACGGAGACCTAGGGATTGCAAGAAGTGGAAGTTGGCAGAATCAGGGAAACCAGACCTAAAGATACCAATATCCACCATCGCAAAGTTTAGAGGTGGCACAAACAGATCTTCACCGTCTCTGTCATTCTCGACATCTGCTCCGACCGGCGGCAAGTTAGCTGGAGGTGACACAGCCGGAGGTGACACGTCTATGGCTCTGCAAATCTGGGCGTCCAAATTATCGAGTTTCATAGCTTTGGCGCCAAAATTTTTGAAAAATGGAAAACAGAATTTGATGGCGGAGAAGATTTGGGGGCTGATTCTAGAGAGAATCCTCCTTTCTAGATAAACAGGGGAGTTTTTGCAGTGCGCGATGACTTGGATACTTTATAAATGAAGATAGTGAGAGACATAGAAAGAACCACCCAACGGCGAGCTGACAAGTGTCTTTTATTTATTTTTTATTTATTTAATTTCCCCGTGATTATTCAGTTAAATTAAAACTTCAAGGGATCTAAATCTAATGAACAGAAGTATAAATAAATACAGTGTCTATAACAATATTGACGTAGACATTGTAGTTTCATTTGCCATCTCTTAGATTGGTTTGAATGCTGCAATATTGAAAAAGAAACAAGGTGCCTATACCTCTTTGTGTGGCTAAGGTTTGAGTGGCATGACCTTAAAAAAAAGAAGAAAAAAACACAGATGACGATGCATTATTTTAAGGCCATGGCGGCAGGTAGTGGTGGAGCATTACTCACTGGCTTTTGCTGTAGTGCATATCCTAGTAAGGTGAAACATAAAATAAAATAAAATGACGCCAGATGTGGGGGGGGGGGGGGGGGGGGGGTGTTTAGGGTCTATTTTGCTATCACAATGTTTCTCCTGCATTGTGACCTGTACCAGCCACCGCTACTAAATTACAATTTTAACATCTTAACATGTGGTTATAAAATTTATTTTTACCCACAATGGAAATGATAAATGATTTATATCATAAATAACTTTTATGTACGTCGAAGATACATCGTTTCTGTGTATACAATTCAGCAATCACAATATCAGTTTTTAATGTCCTACATTCTTCCCTCTAATGTCTTGCTTTGATGGAGCAGATGTTAGAGATTTCTTTAAACAATCGACAATCCCTTCACAATCTGCTTCAGGAAGAACGCAGCTTGACACATCCTCAAAAGCATCCGCCGGATATGAATGGGGAGACCGCAGGATCCCATGAGTCTGGCAAGCCTTCATGGTCTTACAGTGTTCAGCTTCATCATCTCTAATGTTCAAAAACACGTCATATAAATTATCTGAAAGACAAAAAAGTTGAACAAGGCACCGTCACATTTGTCAGTGTGTCAAAAAAAAAAAAAAAATCACTTGGAAATAAAAAAAAAAAAAAAGATTAACAGTGTACACAGGTGTTGTTTCCTACTTATTTTTGGCCTTCGAGAATGAGGAGCTCTGGAAGTTTGAAATTCATCTGGGAAGAAATTGGAAAGAGTATGAGGTCTAGGTAGCACTTCAAAAGACAGCAATAGCTTGTCAAAAATTAACTTACCAAACAAGTACAAGTCACCCTCAGTGTAGTATTTCACAGCAACTTCAGGAGCAGGCAATTTTTTCAATTCCTCTATAATGAATCATAAGCATTTGTCAGAAATGGTACAGTTGCATTTGGATTTTGGAGGACAGAGAATCTATAAAGTTAAACAAAATGATGAAAGACTACTCAATCAAACTGTTTTGCATGCTCATAGATGTTCAACCTAACAACCTCCATCTGCTTGCATACAAAAGATTCTATAACATCATTAAATTGTGGGTCTAACAGCATTCAGGGAAGTTTAACAATATGTACCTGATAAATGAGAAAATTAATGGCAACTATAATTACTGGTACATCTCAAATTTCATGCTCACAGATAATACATGACCAAATAAAACAATCCTAAGATCGCCAACTAACAATTGGAACTCTTCAATATACCTCCTTGTGCCTTGATAAATTTGTCATAAGTTTCATATGCATGGCTTTCAACACATTCAGAAAAGTGATCTGCAATAAAGACAAAATTGAAGAAATTAAAACACCCACCTCTCAGTGCTTTTTCAACGCATTTAAAATAATGTAAAGTTCACAAGTTAAAATAAAAAAAAAAAAAAAAAAAAAAAAAAAAGAGTGAACCCTATAATATGATGCTTTTTCTCTTTCTGACTAACTTAATTCGAAACAAATTCAACCAACAAAAGTCTTAGGATATCTAACAGGTCCAAGTGTTACCATAAGGGGTCAGTTCACTTAAAGCAGTTCAAGAAAATAGATTAATTTCGCAAATGTCAGACGGGCTTGCCCATTACTTCATTATATGGTCCTGTCTGGGATCTCACAGTGGGAATTTGAAAGTGATGTCAAGATGCAAGTCAGAAAATATGGTAAGGAATTATCAAACAGTAAAATGCAGGTATTCTTACAAGCCATTCTTGGACTTATTGCATACATTAAGACTGTCATAACATAATAGAAGATTGCTATATGTTGAGCAAGAAACCGATCAAACCACCAAGCATTTCCCCCCAGTTCCTGCAACCAAATCACAATGCTGTCGGAGTCATGTAAAATATAGTATCATATCAAAATGACAAAACAATTTTTAAATTCAAGTGCCTGCATATATGTAAATGCGTATATGCACTTCTATTCTGCAAGTTTGTTGCAATCTACCATTGTGGAAAATAACCTCCATGTGTCCTCATTTTTCCAGTTGCTTTGCTCTGGTCTTAGCATCCTAAATTTTACTCTATCAATATAATGTTCCCAAGTCATACATTTCAGGTAACTGCCTACCATGCAAGATATCATGGATGGAAATACATACGAGTTTGACATAAGAAGATCTTGTGGATTTGAGGAGGAACAGATTCTGAGCTTCTGGTTCACATTATTACAGGAATATAAAACTCGACTTGTCCTACTAACAAAATAATTACAAATAAAGACAACTTACTTCCATGATAAGTAAATGGTGCATTTCATTCCAGCTTTCAGCAAAATGCACTTTGAGATAATCTGCTCTTCTCCACCAACCAAAGCTCTCATACATGTGCAGAACAGACATAAAAGCTGTCACAGTGATCACATGAATGGGGAAGGTCACAACTCAACTATAACTAAAGATAAATTTCTATTATGTTCAAAGTAAATCTAAGCTAATCATAAATCCCAAAAACCAAATATGCAAATTTTGACAAAATGCAACAGCTACCAATTGTAACCTGATTACAGAGTGAACTTTCCACTCCTTTTGATCTTAAAGTGCGTTTGGTAGGTCGTAATAAAATGCAATATAATATAATCAAATGAATTTCTAATATAATTTACATTAGAAATTCATGTGATTAAATTAAATTAAATCGGTGTAATATAATTTACATTAGAAATTCATTTGATTAAATTACATTATATCGGTGTACCAAACACACCCTTATTACAAATGAATCACATATTCTGTAATGGTGATAAGTCAGGTCATAACATATACAACCACAAATCAAAACTACTCTTACTGACACTATGACCATTTCTTAGTGTGTCCATTACTATGACACTATGACCATTACTGCGTTTCATGGCCAGTATTAGGATAAATATGTACCAACCAATCAACAATTCTAGCATTAAAGGACTTAAAAGCTAGTTCTATTTGCAATAAAGGATCCTAAGATCACTTCTTAGAAGTTTTCAAAATATTAAAAGTGAACATTAGCACTAACCAAAATACGGAACTCTCGCAATAGTTTCCAGCACAAAGAATCTTGCGTAATCTCGGTCGCGGTAAAAAACATCGAGAATTTTTATCACAGAATCCTGAAGAGATTAAGAGGACAATCAGATATTAATAAACTTCTGCAAGAGAGAATGGTCTACCAAAAGCCAACAATTTAAAAAAAATAGATTAAAAGGATTCATTTTTAACCAGAGTTCACGTAATAATAACAACAGATATCAGCAAGAGGGCTACAATTCTAATGCACCCAAACCAACTATAGAATATATTGAATGGAAGATACAACTTGCCGTGAGAAAGACATTAAAAGATTGCTCAAGCTTGATAACCCATCTCTCTAAAGCCGCGGATGATGAAGTATCTGGTGGCTTGCCACCTTCCCCTTGGCACTGATCGTCAGTAAAAGTTTTGGGTTGAAATGTTTCCTCTACCACCACTTTGTCCTCATTTTCTCGCAAAACTGTTGCTTGAACTCGAAACAATTTTCTACATATAAAAAATTGAACTTCATTAACAAAATCAAGAAATTGAATAAAAATTTGATAGCTACCTACTTACCCAATAGCAGGTTTCAATCGGGGATTATAACGGACAGTGCTTTGGGAGGCGAAAGAAGAAAGTGTATTAGAATTTCTGGAAGAGACTGAAATTGCATGTAGCTGCGTAGGTGAAAGGCTCGTCGCCATTTTTCTGTATCAAAATTCTAAAAGGAAAGTGGGAAATTGGCATTTGGGAGAATAGTCATAAATTGGGGAAGTGAGCTAACAGATTTTCCCACTTGAACAGCTTTTGTCGTTTGTGAGTTTGGCACACAATGGCGGTTTGGTCGAGATGATATTCCGAGCAGACAATTAAGCAAGACTTGTGGGCTATTGGGCCAGGGCTGAGTACTAATTTGGGCATCATTCGACTACTTCCCTTAGATTGGCCTTTTGATTCTGCTTCTTGTTTCTTTGTCAACAATACATCTAGAAAATCTCACGTTTGAAAACTATAATTTTACACTAGTCAATTCAAATGCTATTTTGTCAATTCTATATTTGAAAACATACACTCTGTTCATTTCATTTTATTTGAGATTTTTTTTAATATTTATCTTATTTTTATTTTTAATTTTTTTTTACTTTTTATATTTATTTAATAAAATGAAGTGGAAAGAGCAATTAATAAAATTTAATTTTTTTAATGTACCATTTAAAATGAAATGAAATCTTAAGAAAATTAAATTTTTTAAAATTTAATTCATTTAATGAAATTTATTATTAAAAATTTAAAATATGCCCTTAGATCACTGTGTGCTTTGATATAGATGCTAAGGGCATCTTGAATGTGTCAGCCGAGGACAAGACAATTGGCCATAAAAATAAGATCACCATTACCAATGAAAAGGGTAGATTATCCGAGGAAGAAATTGAAAAGATGGTTCAAGAGGCTGAGAAATACAAGTCTGATGATGAGGAGCACAAGAAGAAGGTGGAGGGAAAGATGCTTTGGAGAATTATGCCCACAATATGAGGAACACTGTCGAGGATGAGAAGATCAGTTTCAAGTTGGATGCAGCTGATAAGAAAGATTGAGGATGCTATTGATCAAGCCATTCAGTGGCTAGACAGCAACCAGCTTGCAGAGGAAGTTGAGTTTTGAGGACAAGATGAAAGAGCTTGAGAGCATCTCCAATCCCATCATTGCCAAAATGTACCAAGGTGCTGGTGGTGACATGGGTGGCGGCATGGATGACGATGCTTCTCCAGGCGGCGGTGGTGGTGCTGGTCACAAGATCGATTAAGCTTGTTTGATGGTTTTAATCGGTGGCCGAAAGCATTTTTGGATATCCATTGTTTGTCTTGCATGAATTTTTTGTTTTGTTTTACTTTATTAGTTAGCAGCAGCTTTTAGACAATTATATATCAACAATCTGTTAATTTTTTAAGGGATATTAGTGTAAATTTTTAGGAGTTTGCTACATTATTGGCATCTTGTTTTTTCTTTAAGCATTTGCTATTGAAGGTCCAAGTTCTATTGCTGCTTTTCTGTTCTATTTTGTGCCAAACGGTTATTTGTTAATATTTTTCTGGTCATTGTGTTCAGCAATAGTTGCATGTGATTCACTTTAAAAATGATTTTGGATGTTCCCTTTTTTTTTTTTTAACTTAAGATTAGGAATTTTCGGAATGTTGACAATGCTGATGGCAGGTTCTCTTTTGTCGTATGTCATGCCTCAAAAAACTCTCATTCTATTGATTACTACAATTGCTCGGTAAGCAAAATATCACATTGCAGAAGGGTGAGATAGTTCTATATTAGTTAACTAATATTTTTTGTAATGGCAATACAGCATTGATGACAAAAGTGAACCCTCAGAAATAGGTAATTTTTTTTATTTTTTATTTTTAATATTTTCAAAGGTTTGGTTCATCATTTTTATTACAATATTATTTGTAGTGCCAATTAAACAATTCTTATTCCTTATTTAATTTTCATATACGATAGTTTGTAAATTAGTGCGTGATTTATATAGTTATATGTATTTTAATTTTTATGATAATAGATTAAATTTAAAAGAACATCTTAACTCTAATTTAAAAATAAATTAGTTAAATTGGATGATATAGGAATAGAGTGGATTTTGATGACAATTACATTGAAGCATAGATGTGTATATTGGGCCGGGCCATTAACTGAAAACAAAATGTGGACTTTCTCCCTCCCAAGCTGACCAGTTGTGCGAGATTAATGGTAGATTTGTATCACCATCACCTTCTCCAGCTTTGGAAGGAAAAGAACCTAGCTTTATCTCCACACGCCATCCTGTCTTTTTCTTCCACCATCCAACCTTTTTTTTTTTTGTCAAAGTCTTCCACCATCCACTTGTTAACTTGTTTTTGGGAGTAATTCATGCTTACTCACTCACTTGTCACTTCCCAAGAGAACACACATATCATGTCCTACAGCTAGCAGAATCAATAATTTACTTTCCAGAAAACAATCAATAGGTCAGCAAACGAAAGCAATTATAGTATATTATATTACCTGTTTTATTGTTTTTGACGAGAGTTGAAAATTGAAATGCCCTTTTTTCTTTTTCGCCTCTGATCACATTCATGCTCCCAGATTTTCTTGTTTATATGCAGTCTTCTTGCACTCTGACTATTCTAGATTGTGCTAAGTTTCCAAAGCTATGGAAAATGAAGCAGTCTCTTTAATGGCCAAGGACAGGGCACTATCAAGTTACTTCATCAATGAAGGGATTGAATTGAAGAGCTTCAGACTATGCCTCAACTGGGTATCCCCAGATCAGGCTAGTATTTGGAGGATTGGTCTCTCATGGTCCATCTTCTTCATTCTTGTAATTGGTGTTCCTATGGTGTCTCACTTCCTTCTTTTGTGCTCAAATTGCGATTCAAAGCATCAAAGGCCTTATGATGCACTAGTCCAATTATCTCTTTCAGTATTTTCTATAGTTTCATTTTTTTGTCTATCTTCTTGGTCCCGTAAGTATGGTCTTAATAAGTTCCTCTTCTTGGACAAATTACATGATGAAACTGAGAGGATTCAGAAACAATATAAAGAACAGCTCCAGGTATATATATTATATGTCTTTTCTTCATTTATCATTATAATCTGTTCTTTCTGCGACAAATCTGAATTTGTTTATTTATTTTTTTGTGGACGATATGTTTATAAGTTGAATTTTTGCGATCTCTACTAGATCTGCCATTTGGATCAACAGAATTAGATAAAGAACAAGAGAAAATTGTATTCGATGGTAATATCAGTAATTTGTGTGATCATATTCAGAATCTTTAGGAAATGTTCAGACTGATTTCTACAGGAAATCGATCATTGTTGTATTTTTATTAGAACAGAGGAGTTAGATTTATGTGAAATTGCAAGGACAGAGTAGATACAGAGCATCGTGTCCAACTTTGACTTCCCATTAGATTTAGTAAAATAGAAAGTGAGCAGAAAGGCAGCCACTTTGCATTAGATTTAATCACTGAAATCAACCCCTAATTAATGAAAACGGAGAACATTTATACGATCAATCAAAACGGTAAACAAGTTGTATTCTTGCAGAGGTCGATGAAGCTGCTCTGCATTTTTGTCCTCCCCTGCTTTGCCTTGGAGAGCGCCTACCGAATATGGTGGTACGCGACAGGATCAACCCAAATACCCTACTATGAAAACATGTATGCCAGCGACACCATTATGTGCATATTGCAGCTATGTTCGTGGGTGTATCGAATATCAATTTACATCATTGTCTGTATTCTCTATCAATTGATTTGCTATTTGCAAGTACTTAGACTTGAGGACTTTGCTCAAGTCTTTCAAAAGGAAACCGATGTTGGTTCAATTCTGAAAGAACACCTTCGAATCAGAAGAAATCTTCGCATCATAAGCCATCGGTTTCGAAGGTTCATCTTGCTCTCTCTGATTTTGGTCACTGCAAGTCAGTTTATTTCCTTGCTGCTAACCACTCGTTCCAGTGCTAATAACAACATCTTTGAGGCTGGAGAGCTCGTGGTATCTGTGAATTTAAATGCCAAGTATGATAATTTATTGTTGCATGTAACGAAATTAATTAAGGAACTCATAATTGTGATGTGATTATGGGAGCAGTTGTGCTCCATTAATCTGGTGACAGGGCTGTTCATATGCCTGCGCAGCGCAACAAAGATCACCCATAAAGCACAGTCCGTTACAAGCCTTGCTACAAAGTGGCATGTGTGTGCTACTATCAACTCTTATGATGATATGGAGGGTGAGACTCCAACAAATCAGGCTACTGCTTGCAGTGGCCAAGTGCTTCCTGTAGATATTGATTGGCTTTTGGATGATGAGGATGACGATGGAGATGGGGAAGATGATTCTGATAATAGCACTAAAATGATGCCAATTTTTGCGCATACAATCTCATTCCAAAAGAGGCAGGCCTTAGGTTTGTGGCAAGTACTAGTAGGGAACAACTTGATTGGATCTTCTACACTATAATTTTGATTAGTCACCAATTGTTGCGTGCATGCAGTGACATATCTGGAAAACAATAAAGCAGGCATGACAGTTTATGGGTTCATGATGGACAGAACATGGCTCCACACTATATTTGGGATTGAACTGGCTCTGCTACTCTGGTTGCTCAACAAGACAATTGGTATTTCTTAATCTTCAAATCTCTAATTTAATCTCTCACCACATTCATAAACTATGAAATTTTCTGATTCCCTTTCTTTTTTGTTTTTCGCTTAGTAAATTGGTCATGAAAGCAGCAACTATACTCCAGTGATATTCGAGAGAAAGATACCATATATTACATTTGGGAGTTCCTTCTGCGGTTTCATTTGGCTGAACAGTATATGATGGAGAATATCACATGTATAAATAATTTTCTTCCTTTGTTTTTGAACAAAATCACATATATAAGATCATCACATGCTAATCGTCTTATTTCTTTTGTTTGGATAGAATGGCATTAACTTTTGTTATCTCACTCGTGTGATGAAGCCCATTTGATTTTCATTTTTGGTAATATATTTGTGAAGTGGTAGTGTACGAAGCGTGTGATAAGTTCATGTGAATTTGAGTAATTTTATCAAAAAAAGTATGGTGTGTCTGAGACAATTTGACAAGAAAATAGAAATGATCATCTCGTCCGACTATTCAATATTTATTGTTGGCTTTCACATGTCATACATGTTGGCAAATTTCTGTTTCACAAGTTTATTCTTCCTGAACGAACGAGCATCCGCAATCCTTTCAGTTTTGTCTATGAAATTCTGCACATCATGAAGACATACTGTTAAAGGTCTTATGATCTTTGCTTCATTTTGCCAAGAAAAGGGAAGAAAAGTAACCAAGAAGAAAGTTCTTACCGGTTGCAATCCACATTCGGATCAATGGGTACAAGAGCTTCTACGTTGCACAGCCGAGGAAGCTCCTTAGCTTTGGGAGGCTTAACCCCAAAAATTGGAATAGCTTTCTTAAAACATTCACAGAGATCTATGCGTATTTCCTTAGTGGTGGCCTGATTGTTCAGCTTTTGTTCAGCTGCACAACATGGAGGAGAGGGTAATGTGTCGTTACCAACCAAGAAAAGATGGCAGGGTAACAAAGAACTCATGGTTTCTGGGCATATCGTAGCTTGCACAGGTCCTGTGCTGAAAACCAAAATCACTAAACCCAGACTCAACAAACCGATCATTTTGTTATTCTACGAGGTTTTCACTTTTCAGGATTGTTGCCCCTCGCTTTGAAATCTATATATTAATTTGATTCATGTGGCCTTAGATTGATTTATTAATGAGTGAGATTTACTTCCCATTTGTGAACAAGAGGTGAGATTTATATGTTAAAACTGTTTAGGGTAGCATAATTGGCAAATAGTTGTTTCCATTTTAGCTTTAGGATTCTTTTTCTGGGAAAATTTATTTTTGACCAGGGATTCAAGTTTGAGATCTCACGGATTTGGAAATCTCACGGGTCTGGAGATGATTCTAACACCACTCAAATCAAAATTTAGCTTTAGGATTCTATTTGTCATATATTTCCATAAGTCTTGTAACTTTAAAAGCCAGTGATCCTGATTAAGCATAATTTGGTTAATAGTATTGGAGAGCTAGTGCAAAAGTATCCAAAATCACTGTTATATGCATCCTGGAAACTGTCAAATAGGAGGACAAAAGTCTTTTGAACCCACTAAAATATGAACAAGGTTACAATTATAAATGATTGCAATATAAAAATATTGAATCCCAATTACGATGTCAATATTATTTGAAATCAAAACAACCTTGACCACATAATATAATTGAACAATAAAGCATTGAGAAGATTACAACAGCTCATGCGCAGGATACTGACACAAAGGAAGATGTTGCAAAGATGAGGACAAGCTGTAAATCAAGAATACACTCCAAAAATATGGAGGAGCAGTCACGCAAAACTGATGTGCTGCTCTTGGACTTTTCATTATATATATATATATAAGTTGTACAAATACCTAAATACCCTTAGGGTTACACAATACATAATATACAATATTATAATACAATCTGTACACAAACAAATCAAGAAAAAAAAAAAAAAAGAAAAATAGAATAGCATATACTTAATTATGACTTTGGTGTTACTTTGGGGTTGGCATTTGAGAGTTTTTTTTACTGGCTAGCTAATGGCCAAATGAAACTTTGCAAGCATCGAGTCATTGTCTCACATCTTGACTAGCAAGATCCTCGCAATTATCGGGGGTGTTTTTTTTTTTTCTATCTAATGCACCTCCTCAGAATTCTCCAACCTAAATTCCTTCTTCTGCTTCTTCTTTGTCAACAAAATTTAGAGTTGCTGCAGCCTACCTGCTTAATGGCTGTAAGTGGTCTTTTAACTATGACTTCTTTGTTTCCTTTTTTTAGTATTTTTCCTTAACCCGTTTCTGAATGTAAAATTTGTAATATAGGTTTATAGTTTCTGATACATGCCATAATTGCAATATCCAGTATTCCTGTAACTAGATTGAATTAACATTTTATTTTTTAATTAAAAACATTAATCAATCCTTGCAAAAAAAGTTTAAGAAGTATGAAACTGAAAAAGTGTGCCTTAATCACGAGCAATTTAAAGTTTTAATAGCTTGGAAGGAATTCACATGTCTAGACACAGGGAATCTGTTATCTATAATAAATCAGTCTTTTAAGAGTTTCACCTAATCATTATATGTTGCCGGTTGTGAGATTGAAATCTAACTTGTTTCTTTATGATAGTATATAAGTGTTGAACTGATATTGGTAAAAATTAAACCAACTTAATTTCTAATGAATAATGACTTCTTCTTCCTCACAGTCACAGCAACAGCAACGTTCCCATGTCCCCAAATTCGGAAACTGGGAAAATGATAATATACCTTACACTACGTACTTTGAGAACGCACGCAAAGAGAAAAGCGGAGCGATGATAAATCCAAATGATCCTCAGGAGAATCCAGATGCGTTCATGTATGGAAGAGGTGAAGTCGAATTGAGTTTTGGTCATTCTGCCGGTGTTAGTGTTTCTGAAGAACACCAGCATGATTATTATAGGCGTAGAGAACGCCAAAAGAGCATCACATCAGAATCTGGCACTGGAAGCGATAAAAGCAATTCTGATTATTCGCTGTTGCAGGCCAGTTTTCGACGTCAAAAATCTAACAGGAACAAGGAGCAGGGAGGAGGAGCTCATGTTAGTCTTTATTTGTTTGTTTCATATTGGATCCTATTAATGTTAATAATGCTAATTAATGGCATTTGGCAGCATCACAAGGCAGTATCAGTTCCTAAATTCGGAGCTTGGGATGAAACAGACGCAAATTCAGGAGAAGGATTTACTGTAATTTTCAACAGAGTGAAAGAGGAAAAACAAATTGCAACTGCCACTTTTCCGTCTCTCGCACCTCAGGCTCAACCAACATATCATTCCCATACAAGATCAAACAAACCATCACCACCACCTTCCTCTTTTTTCTCTAGATTTAAGGTAATCATTTTGATCTTCGTAACCATATAATATTGTGTGATTCATAAATTAATTATATCATCAAATCTCTTGCAGTTTTGTTGCTGTCTATTTTCATGTGGAAACAAGTAACTACATGCCCTGGCTTCAGGAAACAAAATGCTTTCTCTCTATTGATTTTAGATTTTATTCTCTATATTGTTCATTTTCTTGCCCTTTTATTCACTCTTTTTTTTTTTTTTAAATTGAAATAATATTTTTGTATGCTTTGGAACAGGACTGAATATCATGTCCAGATCTAAGTTTGTACTTATAACATGTTCATCCAAGAAAAAAATGATTAAAACTCTGCTAATATATTATTTCATTGTTTATATATCCAATTTACAAGTAAATTTGAAGACTTCTAACTAACTTATCATATTATAAATTTTTAATTTAATAATCTATTAAGCAAAATCAATACTGCTTTTTTTAAAAAAAAAAAATGGAAAATATTTAAATTTAAAAATTTTTCCATGTATTAAATTAAAGTATATGGGAATTCTGTATCCAACCTAATGCCAACTCGAAAACAAATCAATGTCTATGCCGCGCTATCCAGCTAGGAAGGCCCACCCCCACAGCCATCAAAAGTCATGGTGAAATCATTTCACATAATACGACATCGTATTCTAATTTCACCTGAGCGCCAAAGCCAGTTGTATTTGCACAGCGAGGAGAGTGTACACTTGAAATCATAATTCGAATTTTCTTGGGCCTTAATAGTTATTCAAATTTCAAAGACAGATTTTTAGAGAGAGAGAGAGAGAGAGAGAGCTGTGATTTATTCTTTTAAGAAATTACAAAAAAAAAAAAAAAAAAAAAGTAAAGAAAGAGGATAGAGATAGACTCTGTTGTTCCCAATTGGAACCTGATTGGGTGTGGTTTAGTATTGAAAATGGAGATAGAGAAAGGTGCAATCGGATCATCCTCAAAAGAGCATCAACAGATGTACAAGGAATGGTTCAACTCAGTCGATTCAGGTTTTCCTTTTTTCAATTTATTTGATACTTTCACTCTTAATTTGTTCATTTTTAAATTTTAAGCAAATGTGCTGTGTGATTGATTTTTGTGTAGATGGAGATGGGCGTATTACTGGAAATGACGCCAGCAAGTTCTTCGCTATGTCAAACCTTTCGCGGCAGGAACTCAAACAGGTTGCTATTTATAACCCTTAATCATTCCATTTTATTCTGCAGATATTGCATTCATTCTTATTGATTCAGAGGTAGCTTAAATAGTTACATTCTACATTTGTGGTATCTTTGGCAGAAAA
Organism: Reutealis trisperma; assembly: GCA_947687605.1. Lineage (NCBI taxonomy): Eukaryota > Viridiplantae > Streptophyta > Magnoliopsida > Malpighiales > Euphorbiaceae > Reutealis > Reutealis trisperma. The sequence continues at coordinate 4,617,004 of CANTUT010000032.1, forward strand.
CCATGTTTATGCCTATTTTTTTAATTGTTTGTTCACTTATCCAATTCAAAGTCAACGTCAGCTATTTTTTACTTATTTTTGCCTTTTCCCCCCTAGGTTTGGGCACTTGCAGATTCTAAGCGGCAAGGATTCTTAGGATTTACAGAGTTCGTAGCTGCTATGCAGGTTGTGTACTGAATTATTGTTCCTTTGGATTTTTGTAATAGATAATGTCAAATCTAATCTGTTCTTTAATTTTCTTAAATGCAGCTTATTTCTCTGGCACAAGCAGGACATCAAATAACCTCAGATCTTAAGACTACTTGTATGTAGCAAAAAAAATGCTTGGGTTTTGCTATCACGATTTTTCTTATGAATTTAGCAACTAGCATATCTATGAATTTTTTTTAAGGGTTTCTTGTTCCCATCAATCTTTTTTTCAAAAGGAAATATATTAGGAGTTAGGAAATCACTAATCATGACCGTGGTTGTCCAAAGAACAAGCCATGAAGGCCATATGTTAAGCCAAGCACAAATTAATAAACTATTGAATGAATGTTTAGTAATTTGGCTCTGCAGAGATTAATGGTGTGCAATTAGTTGGTTTGTTTAATAATTTTCATTAATTGAACAAACCGAAATTAAATATTAACTAAACCGACTGAACTGAAATATTAAATTTTGGTTAAATCGGATACATCATGTTTTTTAGGTTAAAAATATTAATGTTATAAAATGTATTTCACTTTAAATTTAAATATATTATGAACATTTATCATCTATAATATTGGAATTTTCTAATTTATTTATATAAGAAAATGAAAAAAAAAAAAAAGTAACTCATGGCATGAAATAATGCCACATAATATTAAAGACAAATATTTTATCTTAATATTTCATAAATTTATGTATATAAATTAATTATGCATTAATTAAATTATAAATTGATAAAAAAAATGAAAAAATAAAAAATACAAGTATATAAACTAATTGGCATATTGGAATTTCTAGTTTATTTATCTAACAAAATAAAAATAAGTAAATTGGTTGGTTTGGTTAATTTGGCATATGAAATTCCTTAACTGAATAGAAAACTGAAATTTTTATATTCTTTAACCAAACCGAATCGATCATTTTATTTAATTGAACCGATTTAATTGAATTACATCAGTTAGATTAATTGGTTTTTACCAATTAATGCTCACCCCTAGCAGAGATTGCCAGTCTTAATTTATTTATTTTTTATTTTTTTGCCAAAGAAGATATTTGCTAATCTTAATCTATATGCTTTGATTGTCTTGAATGCATGACAGATAATTGAGCAATAATTAATCATGGTATTGAACCCTGCTAACTCTGTCAGCTAATAAGTCTAACATGGACTCGAACTCTGCCATATGATGAGCAGAACAAGATTAGTTTTGTAATTTATGATGTTCTATCACAGAGTAGAGAATTATGTGCATTTCATTTCCCCTTGCTATTAAAACAAGGGCTTCAAGGATTTAAGCCTTTTTGGTGGATCCTTGCTATTTTTCGTCATTTACAAGTTTTATGTCAATGTCAGTTTGGCTATTAACATTTTTATTTTAGTTTTTTAACTGGCTTGGTGCTATTAACATTTTTATTTTAGTTTTTTAACTGGCTTGGTGCTATTAACATTTCTATTCTAGTTTTTTAACTGGCTTGGTGCAACTTTTCTCACAGCTTCCATGGAGAATATCAAACCTCCGTTGATGGAAGGCATTGATGCCTTGTTAATTGTAAGCAGTCTGCTTTATCTTATTTTGTGCTTTAATTATCCATGAGCAATTACTAATTTAATTTCTCTTTATAATTTCCCAGCAAAATAAGAGTTCAACAACAAATAGTGAGCCAGAAATTAATGGTCAGACGCTTATCATATTGGCTGCTAGAGGATGTTTTTTTTAATTTTTTGTGATTGTTAGTTAATTGGTAATGGATAATGCAGGTCCTGCTCAGATACAACCATTAACAACAGGCCAACGGTTTAATTCAAAGTCGTCAAGAAAGGTGAGGTATATTTTCCAATGTGTCAGTAGAAATGCTCCCCTGCCTCTAATTAAGTTGTATCCTCCTCCTGTTCCTGTCTCTATGTTTTCTTTTTTTTTTTTTTTTAAAACATTTGATGTTAGTTTTTTCCCCTTTCTTTCTAACTATAACATTTATTATTGGTTGGATGGTGTATTTTAAAGGTGAAGGATGTTAGCGTCTTGGACAAGCATTTGCCATGTAACTTTGTTGCCTCCTTTTTTTTTTTTTTTTTTTTTTTTTTTTTTTTTTTTGTGTGTGTGTGTGTGTGTGGAATTATGCAGTAGAGCTTCCTTGTGTGCCTACTTCTACTTTTGAATTGAGTTTCCTGCTGCATGAAAAACTTGCTTGTTTTATTGGTTTTTTTCTCTATGTTGTGGAAATCTTATATTTGATATGAAGCCAATTAGCATGTGGGATCAGTGGTCTACATTTCTCATGGTTGAATTTTTGATGCGTATGATCTTTCAAAATATAGGGATGTTTTTCATATGCATATCTATTTCTGTATCCTATTTTGTGAGATATATTGTTTATTCTTATAATTTCAGTAGTGTGCTAGATCAACTTATTCCTACCTTTGTTTCAGTGGATGCATGCCTTTTTAATTGTCTCCTCATGAATTCCCTTTCTTTTCTTTTTCATTTCCTTCTTAGATGCCACTTATTGCAGTTACATCCATCATCGATGGCTTGAAGAGACTGTATATTGAAAAGCTAAAGCCTTTGGAAGTTACCTATCGCTTCAATGATTTTGTGTCTCCCTTATTGGTGAGTGTGCTGAAAACATTTTCATTTTTTGTATTAGCATGATGCATTCTAACTATGATTGACTCTCTCTCTTTCTTTTTTGTGTTGAAACTCCACTTTAATTTTCTAAATAGTAATGCAATGTTTCTTCAACACTTGTGTGCTGGTAATAAACCCTAGGTACAAAAGCTTTAAGTAACTGTCAAAATTGACTATTTTTCAGACAAACAGTGATTTTGATGCTAAGCCTATGGTTATGCTTTTGGGTCAGTATTCCACTGGCAAAACAACATTCATAAAACATTTACTGAGATGCAATTACCCAGGTTAGTTAGTTAAAAACTTTTGTTTCTCTTTTCCTTTTCAATGCATTAACATTTCTTGTCAACAATCTTAAATCTTCCTTGGTTATTTTTCTTTTTCCACTGGACAGGAGCTCACATTGGACCAGAGCCTACAACTGATAGATTTGTTGTTGTCATGGTATGATCAGCCATTTTCATTCCGTTGTTTTATACTAAAAACATTTGAATGATGTAATAAGTTATGCTGAAACCTTCATTCAATTATAGGCACCCATGTATTCTCCTTCAGATTTATAGTTATTCATTTTAATTTCTATGCTTTCATTGGGATGTGAATTGCAACCGTTCAAAACCTTTATAACTAGACAATAGGAATCCTATGTATGCATTTGGGAAGTCAAATACAGAGAGAGATTTAAACTCTCTTAACTGATTAGATTTAACGTTGCAAAATAGGTAATGGCTTTGAAGGAGAAGAGGAATTATGTTAATGTTGAGTTCTTAAAAGCTATTTCAATGTTTTCTATGTTTGTTGCTTATTATATCTTAATAACACTTGTAGCTTTACAGAAATTTATTGGGTCATTATTCTTTTGTGTAAGCAAGTTTCTTGTTGAGATGGGAAAGTAATTATCATGGACATATTGATTGTTATAGTTGGGAATTGGGATCATTATGGAGATCTCTTTCTTGTATATTTTTATGTTAAAAGTTCGCTCCAGTTTTGAATCTTGCTTTGCTACAACAATTTAGTTTACTTTTTATGCTTTGAAAGTCATTAGATCCAAAGGGCTAGAACAAATTTAGTTTTTTGGTTCAATTTTCCAAATCTATGAAGCTATTTCTCCTGGAAAGGAGTTGCATGGAGCAATATTGCATGGAGCAATAATGTAACAAGTGTTATTACAAGTGTACATTCTGAATTTGTGATAACCTATAGTTTGACTCATTGAAAAGCCTTGTGATTTGATGTTGATTGCAATTGCTTCATTTTTATTTCCATGATGGATGCTTATCAGGATAGTTTTTGATAGTTCATTATGTTCTCGAAAATCAGTCTGGATCGGATGAAAGGAGTATTCCTGGGAATACTGTTGCTGTTCATGCAGACATGCCATTTAGTGGCCTAACAACTTTTGGAAGGGCATTCTTATCAAAGTTTGAGTGTGCACAAATGCCACATCCAGTGAGTTACATTTTGCATTTGCTTTGGGTGATTGTTATCTATCTAGTTGGTATTTGTCATAATTACTGTTTGAACTCACTTGCAGTTGCTAGATGAAATAACAATTGTTGACACCCCTGGGGTTCTTTCTGGAGAAAAGCAACGAACGCAAAGGAGTTATGATTTTACTGGTGTTATATCATGGTTTGCAGCAAAATGTGATCTTATTCTTCTGTTGTTTGATCCTCATAAACTTGATATAAGTGATGAGTTTAAGAGAGTAATTGCATCCTTGCGTGGCAATGATGACAAGATACGTGTTGTTTTAAATAAGGCGGACCAGGTTGATACGCAACAGGTTAGATATTACACCCCATTGCTGCCTTTACTTTTTAATGGCAGAATTAACAGGTGCGTACTTGCAAACATCATTTTGTAGTTGATGAGAGTTTATGGTGCATTAATGTGGTCTCTTGGAAAAGTTCTAAATACTCCAGAAGTTGTACGTGTTTATATTGGGTATGTTCTTTATCTTTCATACATTATTTAATATGCCAAACTAAAATTCTCCTTGTATTAGAGAGTTGCCATATCATTAAGGTTTGTCTATCGCTTTAATTATATCTACTGTAGGATGAAAGACAGGACTGGTTACTTTTGATTTACATTTAATTTTTTCTTTTCTGATTTTTCCTTAGCATATATTAAAATTTTGTCTCACTTAATGCTTAACTGCTTATTAGTTATGGTTGATCATAAACACTTGTCTTATAATTGCCAAAGTGTGGATTTTATTTTTGATGTACATTTTTCCTTTGTGAATTTACTACTTTACACAATATCAGGGCAGCATCTTTCACATTCAATTTAAATGGTTGTAGCATTTTTATATGATGGTCATATTCTAAGATAGTGGGACTTTTGTTGGCTTTGCAGTTCATTCAATGACAAGCCTATTAATGAAGAAACTATCAACCCAATGTTCCGTGAACTTTTTGAAAATGAACAAGATGATCTTCTCATGGACTTGGTTGAAATTCCAAAGAAGGCTTGTGATCGTCGTGTATGCATACCATGTCACTTTTAATTTTTATTGATCAGGCCATATGCACACTTGCAAGACGCATGTTTATTTGTTTGCATTTGCAAATGATTATGTGCTTTTGAGAATAAGTAGGCAAATGATGGTTCTCAATATATTTTTTTTTTTTCCGTAGATCAATGAATTTGTGAAGCGTGCTAGAGCTGCTAAGATCCATGCCTACATAATTAGCCATCTCAAGAACGAGATGCCTGCTATAATGGGTAAGGCTAAGACACAACAACGCCTTATTGACAATCTTGAAGATGAATTTGCAAAGGTTGCTCTCTTTCCCTTTCTCTACTATTGTGCTTATTTGCTTTTGAATGTGTAATCATATATCCTTTTATAGAGCAGGTGCAAAGGGAGTTTCATTTATCAGCAGGAGATTTTCCAAATGTTGATCATTTCAAGGAAGTGTTGAATGGTTATAGCATTGATAAATTTGAGAAATTGAAGCCTAAGATGGTACAAGCTGTTGATGACATGCTCGGCTATGAGATTCCAGAACTGCTGAACAATTTTAAGAATCCTTATGCATAAATGACCATGGAAGCGAAACATGCTATGGTTTTAGACTTGCGCAAGTACGTGCTCCTGATGTCTGCATGCGGCATGCATTCTCAGTCAGTGTCTGGTTTGGGATATTTAGGTGAGGTTTTTTATGCGGAGAAAGTGTTTGGGTTGTGTAATATGGTCAATTTTGAGAGTAATGGCACATCCACTTCCTTGAATTAAGGACAAGAACAGTAATATAAACTTATGTTCATTTGTCCAGTTCAGTCATGTTTGGGAAAACTTGAGAGGTTGTTCATCCCTGGAGTTAAATATTGTATCTTTTTTGAGATTGAGTAGAAAAGGTACTTCAATATCTTGGATATTAACTTTGTGTTCCTCTTGATGTACAAACAAAAAAAAAAAAAAAATCATTGATCCTTTTTTTCAAGATCCATTATACATCTTGTTGATAATTAGTTTATGTATTATTTTGAAAATTTTAAATTCTAACTAGGATCATGGGTTTAATTATGTCTTAAAATCTTTATAATGCAAAAAAATTCAATTCTTGCTCAAATTTTTATCCAAATTTTTGTGGGTATATATTTCATTGATTTTTTAAGACTCATTGTATTTTTTGTTATTGACCAATTTATGTATTATTTGTTGAATTTTTTTTTTTAGTTTTAACTAGGATCATAATTTAATTACATTGCTTTTGCATCCTTCAAATGCGAAGAAACTCACATTTCGCTAGGCCCTTGGACCAAAATTTGTGTTTAGTTTTCGAGACTCCTTATGCTTTTCGTTAATTATTAGTTTATGATTTATTTTGAAAATTTTTAAGTTCTAAATAAGATCGCCGTTTAATTATAATGTCATAGCATTTTTAGGATGTAAAGAAATATAAATATCTCTGAATCCTTGAGAAGCAAATTTTCATAGGTATACTTTTTTATTTTTGAGATCCATTATACTTTTAATTATTATCAATTTATATATTACCTTGAAAATTTTTATGTTTTAGTTAAGATCATAATTTAGTTACAATACCTTATCATTTATAAAATGCAAAGAAATTAAAATCTCGCTCAAATCTTGGGACCTAAATTTTAGAAGTATATCCCATTAGTGTTAGAGACTCATTGTAAGATTTAATGAGGATTAGTTTATGCATTATTTTGAAAATTTTAAATTTGTAGTTGGGATTATGGTTTAATTATAACGCCTTAGCATCCTAAAGGTGTAAAGAAACCCAAATTTCGTGGATTATTGGACCTAAATTTTCATGCGAATATCCCATTGGTATTCAAGATTTGTTGTACTTTTTGTTGATTATTAGTTTATGTATTATTTTTTAAAATTTTAAGTTCTAACTATGATTACAGTTTAATTACATTGTCTTTGTATCCATAGGATGCAAATAAATCCACATTTTGGTAGGACCCCTATAACCTAAATTTTCATAGGTGTACCCCATTGATTTTTGAGACTTGTTGTACTATTTGTTGATTATCAATTTAGACTTTATTTTGAAAATTTTTAAGTTCTAAGTAAGATTACAATTTAATTACAATATTTTACCATCCTAAGATGCAAAGAAATCTGAATATCACATAAATCCTCGATACCCAACTTTTTATAGGAATATCCCCTTGGTCTTTGGACTTTTTGTACTTTGTTGATGATCAAGTTAGTATTATTTTGAAAATTTTTAAGTTCTAGTTAGGATTATGATTTAATTACAAATATCGAAGCATATTAGGATACAAAGAAATCTAAATCTCGTTCAAATCTTTGGGATTCAAATTTTCATAGGTATATCCATTTGGTTTTCAAGAATCATTGTATTTTTTGTTGATTATCGGTTTATGCATTATTTAAAACATTTTTGAGTTTTAGTTAGGATCAAAGTTTAGTTACAATGCCTTAAAATCGCTAGGATGCAAAGAAACTCAAATATCGCTTAAGCCATTTGGACCAAAACTTTCAAGGATATACCCTTTTTGTTTTCGAGACTTGTTATACTTTTTGATGATTATTAATTTATACTTTATTTTAAAAAATTCTTTAAATTTTAGTTAGGATCACTGTTTAATTACAATGCCTTAACATCCCAAGAAGGTACAAAACTTGAATCTTGCTCAAATCCTCGAGACTCAAATTTACATAGGGATACTATTTCGTTTTTGAGATTCATTGTACTTTTTATTGATAAATAATTTATGCATTATTTTAAAAATTTTTAAGTTATAGCTAGGATCACAATTTAACTATAATGTCTTAGCATCCTACGATGCAACAAAACCCACATTTTGATAGGATACTTGAGACTCAAATTTTCATAGATATTTCCCATTTGGTTTTTGACACTCATTATAATTTTTGTTGCTGATCAGTTATTCATTATTTTTAAAATTTTTAAGTTCTAATTAGGATGACAGTTTAATTAGATTGCCTTTGCATTACTAGGGTGCCAAAAAAAAAAACACATTTTGCTAGGATGCCATGACTAAGATTTTCTAATGTATACCTCTTTAGTTTTTGAGATCCATTATACTTTTTGTTGATTATCAATTTATACTTTATTTTGAAAATTTATAAATTCTAACTAGAATCACGATTTAATTACAATGCCTTAACATTTCTAGAAATGCAAAGATACTTGAATCTTGCTTGAATATTTGAGATCTAAATTTTCATGGGTATATCCCTTTAGTTTTCAGGACCCGTTGTACTTTTGTCGATGATCATTTTATGTATTATTTTAAAAATTTTTAAATTCTAGCTAAGATCATGTTATTTAATTACAATGCATTAACATCTGTAGAATGCAAAAAAAAAATCTAAATTTACTCGGACTCCTAAGACTTAAATTTTTATAAATATACCTCAGATTTTGATATTAGTTATACTTTTTTGTTGATGTTCAGTTTATGCATCACTTTTCAAATTTTTAGATTCTAGTTAAGATCACAATTTAATTACATTACCACTACATCTCTAAGATGCAAAGAAGCCTATATTTCGCTAGGACCTTCGAAGATCCAAATTTTCATACCCTTTTAATTTTTGAGATTCATTATACATTTTGTTAATGACTAGTTTGAACATTATTTTTCAAAACTTTTGGTTGTAGCTATGATCACAGGTTTAATTACATTGTCTTTACATTCTTAAGATGCAAAGAAACCTATATTTTGCTATGACCATATGACCAAAATGTTTATAGGGATATTTATTTTCAAAGACCCATTGTACTTTTTGTTGATTATCAATTTACACAAATCACAATTTAATTACAATATCTTAGCATCCCTATGATATAAAGCTACCTGAATCTCATTCGAATCCCCAATAGAATACCCTTTTGTTTTCAAGACCTATTATACTTTTTCCTAATGAACATTTTATGCATTGTTTTAATAATTTTTAAGTTATAATAGGATCATGGTTTGATTATATTGCATTAATATCCCTAAGAAGCAAAGAAATCCAAGTCTCGCTTGAACCTCCAAGACTCTTACTGGGACTAAAATTCATAAAAGATTACCCTTTTACTTTTGGGACCGATTGTACTTTTTGTTATTTATAAGCTTTATGCATTAGTTTAAAAATTTTCAAGCTGTAGATATGATCCCTATTTAAATACAATGCCTTAGCATCATGAGGATATAAAGAAATCCAAATTTGCTTGGAACCCTAAGACAAAAATTTGCAAAGGTGTTTGCTATTTGAGACCCATCGTACTTTTATTATTTATCAGTTTTCTGCAATATTTTGAGAATTTTTAAACTCTAGATACGATCCTGATTTAAATAAAATTTTTTATCATCCATAGGATGTAAAGAAACTTAAATCTATTTTAAACCCCTATGACGAAAATTCTCAAAGGGATATTCCTATGATTTTGGGGACCTGTTGAACTTTTTGTTGTTTTCTAATTTATGCATTATTTTGAGAATTTTTAAACTCTGTATAGGACCATTGTTTAAATATAATGTCTTAGAATTCCTAGGATGTAAAGAAATAAAAATGTGGCTTGGACCCTAGGACCAAAATTCTCAAAGATGTACTTCTTTGTGTGGGATCCATCATCTTTTTTGTTGTTTACTAGTTTTATACTTTATTTTTTGAAAATTTTTAAACTCTAAATAGGATCACGATTTAAATACAATGGCTTAACATTTCTAGGATGCAAGGGAATCAAATTATAGCTCAGACACTAGGACCAAAATTCTTAGAGGATTACCCTTTTGCTTTTCGAGACCTATCATAATTTCTATTGTTTAAAAGCTTTATGAATTATTTTAAAAATTTTTAAACTCTAGATAGGATCACAGTTTAAAACAATGCCTTAATGTCCCTAAGATGCAAAGAAACCCAACTTTGGCTCAGACCCCCAGTACAAAAATTCTTAAAAGGTACCCTTTGCACTTCGGGACTAGTTGTACTTTTTGTTGTTTGTCAATTTCATTCATTATTATGAGAATTTTTATACTTTAGATAGGATCTTAGTTTAAATACAATGCTTTATCATCCATAGGATAAAAAAAAAAAATCCAAATCTGTTTTAAACCCTTATGACCAAAATTCTCAAATGGATACTCCTTTACTTTTTGGGATTCGTCATACTTTTTATTGTTATTAAATTTTATGCATTATTTTAAAAAATTTTAGACTCTATATAGGATCACTGTTAAATGCAATATCTTAGAATCTCTAAGATGCAAACAAAAAAAATCCAAATATAGCTCAAACCCTAGGATCAAAATTCTCAAAGATGTGCTCCTTTGCTTGGGATTCATCATACTTTCTATTATTTATTAGTTTTATACTTTATTTTCTAAACTTTTAAAATCTGGATACGATCTCATTTTAAATCAATGGCTTAGAATCCTTATAATGCAAAGAAATCTAAATATAGCTTAGAGCCCAAGACTAAAATTTTCAAAGGACTATCCCTTTGTTTTTTAGGACCCACTGTAATTTTTGTTGTTTATAGGCTTTATTAATTATTTTGAAAATTTTTAAACTCTAGATAGAATCACTATTTAAAAATAATGTCTTAACATCCCTAAGATGCAAAGAAATCCAAATATAACTTAGACTCCTATGACAAAAATTCTCAAAGGGTACCCTTTGCTCTTCGAGATCCATTATACTTTTTGTTATTTATTAGTTGTATTTATTATTATGAGTATTTTCATACTCTAGACAGGATCATGGTTTAAATACAATGCCTTAGCATCACTATAATACAAAAAAAAAAAAAAAATCTAGCTCAGACTCTTATGATCAAATTTTTTAAAGGGATACCGCTTTTCATTTTGCGACCAATCATACTTTTTGTTGTTTTTAGTTTTATACCTTATTTTGAGAATTTTTAAACTCTATACAGCATCATTATTTAACTACAATGCCTTCAAATACCTAGAATGCAAAAAAAAATCCAAATCTATCTCAAAACCCAACACCTAATTTCTCAAAAGGGTACCCTTTTGGTTTTTAGGACTTATTGTACCTTTTTTTTTTATCAATTTATGCATTATTTTGAGAATTTTCAAACTCTAGATAGGATCTTGATTTAAATATAATATCTTAGCATTCCTAAAATATAAAGAAACCCACATCTAGCTCGGATTTATAGGACCAAAATTCTCAAAGGATTACTTTTTACTTTCTGCGACCCATCATACTTTTTGTTGTTTACAAGCTTTATGCATTATTTTGAGTTCAAACACTAGATAGAATCACCATTTAAATACAATGCTTTGGCATCAATAGGATACAAAAAATCAAAATCTAGTTCTGAATTCTATAACAATAATTCTCAAGAGGGTATCCTTTGCTTTTTGGGACCCATAAAATATTTTATTATTTATCTGTTTTATTCATTATAATGAGAATTTTTATACTCTAGACAAGATCATGATTTAAATACAATGCATTGTCATCCTAAGATGCAAAAGAAATTCAATTATGGCTCATATCCCTTTCCTTTTTGGGACTCATTGTATTTTTCTTATTTTCTAGCTTCATGCATTATTTTGAAAATTTTTAATCTTTATATAAGATTACTATTTAACTATAATGCCTTAAAATCCTAAAAATGTAAAAAAAAAAAAAATCTAATATGTCTCAAATCTCTGGGGTACTCAAACTAAAGGGTTACCCCTTTGGGTTTTTAGACCAGTCGTACTTTTTATTATTTATCAATTTTATGCATTATTTTAAGAATTTTTAATCTCTAGATTGGATCACATTTTAAATATAATACCTTAGAATCCCTTGGATGCAAAGAAACCTGAATATGGCTTGAACTCCTAGGACTAAAATTCTTATAGAGGTACCATTTTTTTTTTTTAGGACCCATCGTACTTTTGTTATTTATCTGTTTTATGTATTATTTTGAAAATTTTTAAACTCTAGATAGGATCATAGTTTAAATACAATACTTTATCATCCTTTTGATGTGAAAAAACCAAATCTGACTTGGATCTCCATGATAAAAATTCTCAAAGGGTTACCCTTTTACTTTTTGGGACTTGTGGTGCTTTTTGTTGTTTATTAGTATTATGTATTATTTTGAGAATTTTTAAGCACTAGATAGGACTACTATTTAAACAAAATGCATTAGAATCTCTAGGATGCAAGGAAATCCAAATTTGACTCAGACCCCTATGACTAAAATTCTCAAATGGGCACCTTTTTGGTTTTTAGGACTCATCGTACTTTTGTTGTGTTTCAGTTTTATGCATTAATTTGATAATTTTTAATCTTTATATATGATCACTATTTAACTACAACACCTCAGAATCCTTAAAATGCAAAGAAACTAAAATTTGGCTCAGACCCCATGACCAAAATTCACAATGGATTACCTATTTATTTTTTGGGACCCATCGTACTTTCATTATTTATAAGCTTTATGTATTATTTTGAGAATTTTTAACAGCTAGATAGGATCATGGTTTAAAACCAATGCATTAGTATCCCTATAATACAAAGAAACACAAATCTAACTCAGACTCTTAGAATAAAAATTCTCAAGGGGTTACCCTTTACTCTTTGTGACCCATTGTACATTTTTTTATTATCAGTTTTATTCATTATTATGATAATTTTTACATTCAAGATAGGATTATGTTTTAAATATAATGTCTTGGCATCCCTAGAATGAAAATAAACCCAAATTTTGCTCAGACCTATAAAACCAAAATTCTCAAAGAGAAATCCCTTTTGGTCCCTTAGATGCAAAGAAACCTACATTTCGCTAAGATCTCCTGGTGTCAAATTTTCATAAGTATATCCCTTTGGTTTTCAAAACCCATTATATTTTTTTTGGTTGATTTTTAGTTTATGCATTATTTTAAAAGTTTTTAAGTTCTAGTTAGAATCATGGTTTAATTACAATGCCATAGCACCACTAGAATGCAAAGAAATCCAAATTTCACTTGGATCCCATTATCAAAATTTTTAAAGCTATATCACCTTGGTTTTTAAGATCCATTGTACATTTGAAGATAATCAATTTATGTATTATTTTCAAATTTTTTATATTCTAGCTAGGATTATGGTTTAATTACAATGTCTTAACATCCTTAAGATGCAAAAAAATCAAATTTCACTCTCACTTAAGACCCAAATTTTCATAAATATACTCTTTTGATTTTCGTAACTTGTTGTATATTTTGTTAATGATTAGTTAGCGTATTATTTAAAATTTTTAAATTCTAACAAGAATGATGATTTAATTACAATGCCATAAAATTTTTTAGGATACAAAGAAACTCAAATCTTACTTGGACCTCACGAGACTTAAATTTTTATAGGTATACTCATTTGATTTTTAAAACTCATTATACTTTTTGTTAATGATCAATTTATGCATTATTTTTATGTTCTAGCTAAGATTATGATTAAATTACATTAACTTCACATCCCTATAATGTAAAGAAACCCACATTTTGTGAATTCTAATACCATGGACTTGGTTCCACAATGCAATGTAGACTAAGCCCCACATGTCAATCACGTATGCACGTTTTTCAACTTTTTTTTTGCCAAATCTTTTTTTTTCCTCGTACTGACCACCAGCCTTCAACTTTTTTTGTTGACAGCTGTATTTTACAAATCTAAGTTTTTGTTTGCTCAAAAAATTTTTCCTTTTGTGTTTCTTTTATATTTTTTATTCTTTTATTTTATTTTATCATTTAAAAAATATATTTATATTTAGAATTAATCATTCATATTTTTATTAATTGGTTTATTAATCTATCATAATTTTGTTTAGTATAGTAATTTGTTTAGTCTTTCAATTTTATTATTTTTGCAATGATATTTTATAACTGAAAAAATTCTTATTTCGCAACCACCAACAAAGTTAATTAAGTGTACATTAATATTATTATTTTATACATAATAATTATGAACATTCTATGTACGTACAAGATCCAACGTTTTTGGCTTTTTATTAGTATTTATTTATTGATTACGTGATATTTGCATACATGCAAAATAAAAATCAATAGTTTTTATTGTGCTGAAAAATTATTTGGTAGGAACATAATGTTTTTTTATTCACATTAAAGTGATTTTTATGTGTAATTGAAGTGATTTCTTTTTTTATATGAAAAAAGTAATGAACCTAGACTTTATGTTTAATCAATATGATACTAATAACAAATGAATATATGTTTTATAAGTTCTAAATTTAAACCTTATATTTAATAAACCGGACACTAATAAAAAATGAATATACATTTTATAAGTAATAAACCTAAATTTTATATTTAATGAACTTGACGCTAATAACAGATGAATATACACTTTATAAGTAATGGCCCTAAACATTATATTTAATGAACATTATACTGATAACATATGAATATACACTTTATAAGTAATGAACCTAAATCTTATATTTAATGAACATGATAACACATTAATATACACTTTACAAGTAATAAACTTAAACTTTATATTTAATGAACCTGACACTAATAACAGATAAATATATATTTTATAAGTAATAAATTTAAATTTTATGTTCAATAAACCTGAAACTAATAACATATGAATATACATTTTATAAGTAATTTACCTAAAATTTATGTTTAATGAATATGATACTAATAGCATATGAATATACTCTTTATAAATAATAAATCTAGACTTTATATTTAATAAATCTGACATTAACAACACATGAATATACACTTTATAAGTAATAAATCTAAATATGCTACTCTTATGATGATATTTTATTATTCATAAACTAGAGATTAATCGCTATTAAATTATACTTATACTTAAAAGTATATAATATTATATACTAAATTTAAAATTATCATAATTATTCAAGTGTAAGAAAATGAATTATTTATGTCTTAAAGCAAAAGACAAAAATTTATTCTTAAAAATAAATTATATTATAACTTGAGTTATTAAATAGTTTATAATAATTATTTTAAGCAATGAAAAATATTTTTGTTATGTTAAATATGTTTGAAATGAAAAGAATTTATTAGTAAAATTTGATAGTATAAGAGATATGTAAAATTTATATTTCGACGGGAGAAACAAAAATGATTAATATATTTAATTATAATGATTAATATATGTAACATATTGCAAACAAACAAATAAATAAATAAAACATGATTTTTATAATTACAGCCACTTAATTGGTAATCTAGTGATTCCCTCCTCTTTTTTCTCCTTGAATACAACTAATCCCTCCTTTTTTCTTCCTTAATTATAGCTAGTCTCCTTTTTTTCTCTAACATTATAGCTGGCCTGTCCTTGGTCCACAATATTACATGGACTCAGGTCTGTAAAATAATTTGCCACATTTTGCTAGGACCCTCGAGATCCAATTTTTATAGATATATTCTTTTAGTTTTCGAGATTCCTTGTGCCTTTTGTTGATTACCAATTTATGCTTTGTTTTGAAAATTTTTAAATGCTAAATAGTATTACAAATTAATTACAATGATTTAACATCCATAGAATACACGAAAACTTGAGTCTCGCTAGAATTTTCAGACCAAATTTTCATAGGTATACATCTTGATTTGATTAAGTAGCTAACAATAAATTTGGTCTTGAAATGTAGGATGCATAAATGATTTAGTTTATGTTGTAGTTATGTTTTTATACACTAAAATAAAATTGTGCATAAATGATTTAATTGTCTCAAATATGGTAGCTTTTTACATGGGAGACTAGATAAATATGAAGATAGAAAACATGGGTGAGAAATCGATTCAATTATGTTTAAAATTTGGTAAAATAAAACTAGTTCATCTTTGTAAAAGAACAATCCAATTAAAATCTATTTTATGAACAATTATTATATCGACTTAAAATAATGTTGAAAATAATCAAACTGATTAAAATTTTTACAAGTATACATTATTTTATATAAGTATATATAATTTGATTCAGTTTACTTATTTTTATTTTTATTTTGGTTAGAAACTTGAAATTGATTATGGCTAAACACTTGGGGAGTGAAAAATGAGAAGAGTTAAAGCGGCAGAATTTTGTTGATGAGAAAGGAAGTTCTTTGTATTGCATCATCTTTACTTTTTTTTATATTATTAAAACATATGCCATGATTTGAAAGTAATAAAAATTAAATAGACTAAAAAAGTTTCAGTCGCATTATTGTTATATTAATTAATTTTTAAAATAGTTTTATTTTTATACTTAATTTTATCTTTTTTACTTATTCTTTTAACATCAATATTATTCATTTTTTCTTTTACCAAAAGTAATTACTGTAAAGGTTTGCAAGAGAATAATATGTTGAAGACATTATTTGTTCCATTATAGCAGTAGTGTATATATACACAATGATAAAATAACTTATGGTTACAAAGATAAAGCCTATATTTAAATAATATAGATAAGCATTCAGTTAAGAGAGAATATTTCTTATCCTTATCACACCCCCTCAAGTTGTAGTGGTTGAGAAGCAACAGTCAACTTGTCACTTAACCAAAGGGACCGAACATTAGACAATGTCTTAGTTAAAACATCAGCTATTTGATCTTTGCTAGAAATATAAAAAAAACCTGCAATTCTTTCTTGGCGACTTTATCTCGAACAAAATGAAACTCAACCTCAAGATATTTAGTTCTTGAGTGAAAAATGGGATTGGCAGTCATGAATGTTGCTTCAAGGTTATCACACCAAAGCTGTGGAATGATAGAAGAGGCAAATCCAATTTCACCAAGTAGAGATTGTAACCACATGATCTCAGAAGTAGCAGCCCCTACAGCCCTGTACTTAGTTTTGGTAGAGGATTTTGAAACTGTTCTTTGCTTCTTGAAACTCCAGGAGACAAGATTAGAACCAAAGTAAATGGCATAGCCTGTAATTGACTTACAATCATCAACGGAGCTCGCCCAATCTGCATCAGCATAGGCAAAGAGTTGATTGCTGGTCGACATAGTGAACCATAAACCATATGTGATCATCCCCTTTAGATAGCACAAAATTCTTTTAACAACCTTCCAATGTTCAGTTGTTGGGGCATGTAAGAATTGGTAGACTTTGTGAACTGCAAATGCTATATCGGGGCGAGTTAAAGACAAATATTGAAGACCCCCAACAATACTCCGATATAAAACAGGATCTTGCATTGGTTCACCATCCAAAAGAGACAATTTAACTGAGGAGCAGGCTGGAGTTTTAATCACATTGCAGTCATCCATCCTTGCCTTACCTAACAAATCTTTTATATATTTGGTTTGGGTGAGTAACAAGCCATTGGTAAACCAAGAAGCCTCTATACCAAGAAAATAGTGCAGCCTACCCATATCTTTAACTAAAAAACTAGTGCTCAAAGACTGAATTATGTCATCAATGGTGGAAATATCACTCCCTTTTATTAATATATCATCAACATAAATCAAGCAAAATAGCATGACACCATTGAGTTTACAATAAAAAAGAGAGGTGTCAGTCTTAGATCCTATAAAACCAAGAGATAGCAAAGCTTCGACCAAACATTTGTACCATTGGCGTGGTGCCTATTTCAGTCCATATAAGGACCGTTGTAACAAACAAACATGAGAAGGTCTATCTTTATCAATAGAGCTAGGTGGTTGCTCCATATAAACTTTATCTTCCAACTTGCCATGAAGAAAGGCATTAGATATGTCTAGTTGTTTAACCAACCAGCCATTAGAGATAGCAATTGAGAGAATTAAATGAACAGTAGCTGGTTTTATGATAGGAGAAAAGGTATCCGTATAATCAATACCTGGCCATTGATTGTAGCCTTTGGCCATGAGTCTCGCCTTGTATTTATCCAAACTACCATCCGCTTTTTGCTTCACACGAAACACCTATTTATAGCCGATGATATTCATTGATGGTTGACGTGGTACGAGAGTCCATGTACCATTTCGTATGAGAGCATTAAGCTCATCTATCATAGCCTGACGCCATTTAACTTGGCTTAGTGCTTGCTGATATGTAGTAGGAGTAGGCACCACAGCAGATAGATCAAAAATTTGCTTTGGTTTCGTCATTCCTGTTTGGGTTCGAGTGACCATCTGATGAGTTTTAACCATGGCTGATTTGTTAATGGAGAGTGGTTGTGCAACAGGTTTAGTTGGGACGAAAATATCATAACTGGTTGGAGAACGGAAATGATCTAGCAAAAGGTTGTATCAAGAGGGGTAGACGATGTAGGCAAGGAAGGGACTGTTGAGGCAACCACACAGTTACTAGTTGAATGGTTATTGGACTATTCAGATGCAATTTTAGAGGCTGAACTTATGTGTGCTGGAGATTGAATACCAGCCAAAATCTTATCAATGGCTGTATTAGGCGAAGCACCAAGAATTCCTCTCCCATTATAACATGGTGGCAATGATTTGGAAGAGTTGAGGAAATCGGGAATGTGAATGGTACTGGGCAAACATGTTCTATCATCTTGTGTGTAAGGAATCGTACTTTTAGCAAATGGATAAACTTGATCATCAAAGATAACATGGCGTGAGATATAAATTTTGCAAGAAATAGGATCTAAGCATTTATATCCTTTGTGTAGTTTACTATAGCCAAGAAATACACATTTAATAGATTTAGGTGCAAGTTTGGGAGCTGAATATGGTTTTAGCCAAGGGTAGCAACAACAACCAAACACATGTAATTGCTTGTAATCCGATTGTAAACCAAATAAAGCATCATAAGGAGTTTTATTTTCAGCTTTGATGAAGGAAGTCTATTAAGTGTGTAAACAACTGCTTCAAAAGCATGAGACCAATATTTTAATGGCACAAAAGCATGATGTAACATGGCTCTTCCTGTTTCAACAATATGACAGTGTTTTCTCTCTGCACACCCATTCTGTTCAGGAGTGTAAGGGCATAAGACACGTTGAGTAATTCCATGGGTAGACAAATAATTTGTTGAAGATTGAAATTCCCCTCCCCAATCAGCCTGAAATGTTTTAATAGCATAGCCAAAAAAGTTTTCAACCAAAGAATGAAATTTAATAAAAATAAAGAGAACATCAGATTTCTTGCGAAGAAAATATATCCAATAGTACTTACTATAATGATCATAAAATAACAAATAATAAGATGCATCATCAACAGATGTAATAGGTGCAGGACCCCAAAGGTCAAAACAAATGAGTTCAAGTGGTTTATGGGCAATAAAATTAGAATCAGTAAAGGGTAGCTTATGAGCTTTACTGATATTACAAGCATGACATAGTGAAAAATCATCAGAAAAAGGAATGAAGTGACTAGCTAAAGCCTTCTTCACAGTGCAGATATTAGCATGACCTATGCGAGCATGCCAAGTAGAAAGTGAAGCTAAGAAAACTATTGGATGTTTATTCTTGATATCTAGCACCATCTTATATAAGCCGCCTTCATTCTAGCCTTTATACAGTATCTATTTCGTGCGAAGGTCCTTGACAACAAAGAAAGAAGGAAAGAATTCAATAGAGACAAGGTTAGCCTTTGTAAAAGAACTGACAGACAAAAGATTTTGACAAGCATCAGACGCACACAAGATATTAGATAAAACAAAAGAGTTATTATCTAAGGAAATGGTAAAGGAACCAATGTGAGAGATAGGAATTGTTGTACCATTGCCGATTGTCACATCATCAGTGCCAAGATATTCAGACTTAATATCCAGATTCTCCATTTGAGCAGTTAGATGACGATTTGCACCAGAATCAATAGTCCACGATTACCGAGTACCATTCCCACTTGAAGCCATGTAAGATTGTAGATGGGTAGATTGGCGAGCTCTAGGTGAAGGACATTGGCGAGAAATATGTCCATAGCCATGACAAGTGTGACACTGAATTTCATTGGAATTTTGTGTTTCAGGCCTCATAGGATAGCTGTAATTGTTTCTTCCTCTGTCGCGAGAATAGCGACCTCCACGAGTGGTGTAGCCTTCACGATTAAAGACCCGATTTGCATAATGAGCTATTGGTGGAATAGTTTCTGTAGAGATAGAATCCTTTTTCAATTGAATTTCCTCACTTAATAACAACCCATAGAACTCATCATATGTAACCGTTTCAATTTTAGCCTCAAAAGCACGCACAAAAGGGCGATAATCAGCACCAAGACCTTTCGTAATTGCAGTAACCAAATCATCATCAGAAACCAGTTTATCTAACGCAACCAATCGATCTACAATCACTTTTGCCCACTCCATATAAGAATCAATAGACTTAGTAGCCCCACGACTGAGTTTGTGTAATTGTCCCTTCAATATACGTATTTGTATGTGAGAACCAGAAGAATAAACATTTGCAAGTCGTTGCTATGCGTCATAAGCTGTTCGTTTGCCAACAATATGAGGTAACAAACCTTCTAAAACTGAGCTTACAATCTAGCTCAAAACAATCTCATCAGTCTGAAGCCACACATCATAAGCTGGATTAGAAGAATTATCAGCAAGCAATTTAGCAGGTGAAGGAGAGGAACCATCAACATGATGAGCAAGATTGTATCCATGTAACAAAGGTAGAAGTTGTGTTTGCCACAGGAGATAATTAGAAGAGGTTAATTTGATGGAAAGCTAATGGGCAAAATTTGGAGATGGAAGAATAACAGAGGAAATAGAGGAAACAACAGATTCATTGCTTGCAAATGCATCAGACATATTTCCAAATCAAGAGAGGAAAATTTTGTATTACTTATAGAGCCTTCTTAGGCTCTGATACCATGTAAAGGTTTGCAAGAGAATAATATGTTGAAGACGTTATTTGTTCCATTATAGCAGTAGTGTATATATACACAATGATACAATAACTTATGGTTACAAAGATAAAGCCTATATTTAAATAATACAGATAAGCATTCAGTTAAAACAGAATATATGTTATCCTTATCAATTACTTCCTATTGAAACGAAACAACAACATTACAGTATTACACAAAATAAAGATAAATATTTCTCTTAAAAAATATATATATATACATATATAAGAGTGAAAAAATATTTTTTTTTCAAACTTTTCTCTTGAAAAGAATATATATATGAGTGAAAAAATATTTTTCTAAAGGAAAAAATATACATTTGTAATGTTGTTTCGTCGTTTTAATAGAAAGTAATTATCTTTGACAAAAAAAAAGAAAGAAATTGATGCTCAAAGAATAGTAAGAATAGAAATGTTAAATATAAAAATAAAACTAATCTAAAAATTGAACAATATAATAATAATAATCTAGTTGAATTTTTTTAGCCTATTTAATTTTGATTAGTTTAAAATCATACCATATAAACAGAGAAGGTTTACGGTCTGTCGTTTATTGATTTTGATAAATTTTAGTCCACTATGACATAACACTAATGTGCACTCACTATGAACGAGGACATTAACACTATATTTGGAAAGAATATAGAAAATGGAATAAAAAAAAATGAGTGGAAAATTAATTTTTCTTGAAATTTATGAAAACTAAGTATTATAGTTTTCAATTTAAATATTATTATAAAAAAAATTGTTTGATCAATGAAGAAAAGAAATTTTTTTAATATAGACTATTTATTGTACAATAATATATAATAAATAAAAAGACGTATAATAAAAAATTATTTCTATTATAAAAATTGTTTGATCAGTGCAATAAAAAAAGACATCATTATAGAAAATAAAAAGGAAAAGTGTATTTTGGTTTGAAAATAAGTTGAAAACAAAGGAAAATATTATAAAGGAAAATTTATATAACAACTTTTATTTATTTTTCAAATTTCTATATAATTTTAAAAAATAGAAAATTGGGTTTTTATTTTCTAATTTGGAAAAAACATATTTTGAACAAATTTTCTAATTTTTTTTTTTATCTCTGCAGAAATATTTTCTAGAAAACTGAGCTTATTTTTCACAACTAAATAGCCCCTAAATTTTTTTAATAATTTACATAAATTTCAAGAAATTTTTTACCATGTTTTCAATTTTGGAAAGAAAATGAATGAAAAATTTCTTGAAATTTGTGTAAATTATTAAAAAAATTTAATTTTTACAAATTTTGAAAAAAAAATCCATCCATTTTCTTTCCACTCACTTTCCATCTTACTTTTAAATGAATAATGTTATTTGGATCAATTTGATATAGAGCAAATGTATTTATTCAGTATGTTAAAAAATATATATAATCTTTATAACTAATAAAGGTAGATAACAAATTTAATTTTATAAATTTTCAAGATAATATATTGAAATTTAATATGAATTAATATAGATAACAACTATTTTATTATAAAATAAAAAATCTTAAGGTTAAATTAGTTTGGGGACTGTTTATATCTTCATATTTCTAATAAAGAGGTTGAGATAAATTGGAAATAAATTAAACTTTTTCATAACTAATTTGAAAAAATTATTTAATCATTTTTAAATTTTTATATTAATATATGTGCAATTAAATTAAATTATATATTAAAACGGTTTTTGATAGCCTACATGCATTGATTAAAAGTAGTTGCAAAAAATTTTAAAGATTTGAAAAATTAGTTGCAAGGGATCTTGCAATGCCATGCAATTAAATTAACTATTTCACTAAATTAATAATTAATTTAATAGTGAAAAATTATTTAATTATCATATTATTATTATTATTATTATATATTATGATAATTATAATTAAAATTTAAGTATTAATTTATTGGATGTTAATTAATCTATTATCAATAGTGTCATTGTCATACAATTATTATATAATGTGAAAATTATACATTAAAATTTTAGTATTATTTAATTGAATTTTGATTAATATTGAACCATCATCAATAATGCCATATGATATTCTATATTAATTAAGTCTTTATTTTTCATCAATTAGATTTTGATTCAATCAAACTAATAGTAATAATGCTATATTATATTCTATGTTATCAAGTTCATAATTTTTATCAACTGGATTTTGATTTAATTAAACTAATAGTAATAGTATCATATCATATTATATATAAATCAAGTCTTAGTTTTTATTCAATTAGATTTTGATCTAATAAAATTAATAGTAATAATATCACAATACGTTATATGATAATCAATTCACAGTTTTTCATCAATTGAACTTTGATTAATATTCCATGCTATTATCAAATATTATATTTTTATCAATTAAACTTTGATTAAAATTAAACTTAAATCAATGGTACTACATTATGATTATACTAATTAATAATAATTTTTTATTAATCAAATAAATTATTATTAAGGTAAACTTATATCGATTTTGCTTCATCATGGTCCATACTAAATATGATTTAAATTTTTATTATATTTCATCAATTATATTTTAATTACTTTGAATTTATATCAATAGTGCTACTACATAATGTTTACTAAATTATACTATGTTTCACATTTTTTAATTTTATTTACTTTGATGAAGTAAAATTTTTTGCTCTTGTTCTTAATTTTCAATAGAAATTAAATAACATAATTATTTTTTCTCTTTTTCTTGATTTTCATTTAGAGATGAAGTAAAATTTTTTATTTATTTTATTCATTTCCAATATAAATTATTCTTTTTATTATATTGTTCAATGGTATTAGGTTAAATTGAAGTTAAGAGATTTTATTTTTAACCAATCTACATAATTTGTAAGTTTTAAAATATTTTAATGAAGAAAAAAAATTAAGATTACTTATTAATATAAATTGTAAGTTCCAAAGATTTTTATTGAAAAAAAAAGACTAACATTTAATTAAAATATGAAAATTTTAATTTCTCATCTATGAGTGTCCCCAATGATGCTTTTTATTTTAAAGAGTATATTTTATTTAATAGAGCGCATGTAATTGATAAAAAGTAAAAAATTTTATTTAAATCTAATAGACTCTTTATATTTTGTTTTATCCCATAAGTATTAATTTTTTTCATTTTTCATTTTTAAATTTGTCAAATAAAAAAAATAGTGCTAAAATTATCTTAAATAAATTATATAAAAATTTATATTGTATTAATTAAAATTAGAGTAAAGAGTGATATTTGTGAAGAGACAAAACAACTCTTTTATTTATTTTTTAAAAATACATAGTCAATTGGAGTTAAATTTTTTAAGATAATTTTTTATAATAAAGAATTTGACATATAAAGAGCGTATTAGAAATGTTATAAAAATATTATAGGCAAAAGTTTTTACTATAATATAAAAACCATTATAATATCTTTCATTGAGGATAATATCTAATATACCCTTTTGACCGTGATCACATTATTGTTTTTAAATATAGAGTAAATTTTGAGATAGGATTTGTCAACCGTTCGATTGAATTTTTATTAGGGCGTCGTCAATCTGGATGACACTAACAATTAAAGGACCGCAGATTGATAGATTGGGGGATAGAATATCGAAAAAGTCTTGTTCGTTGGCTTGTGTGTTAGTGACTGCTAAACATGGACAAGACGAAGAAAATAACTGCGAAGAGATTTCAAGGGAAGGTTGCGATTGTCACGGCTTCTACACAGGGAATTGGCTTCGGAATCGCCGAACGCCTCGGCTTGGAAGGTGCCGCCGTAGTCATTTCTTCTCGCAAGCAGGTTCTTTTTTTTTTTCTGAGTTTATTTTCAATCCTGATCCTTTTATATTAGATTGATTTTTTGTTTTTTTCGATCTCTTTTTATCAGAATAATAATGATCGGTTATTTTATAAGTTGTATTGCTTTTTTCTTTCTGGCTTTTAGATTCAATTAATTGTTATGGAATGATTGTTCAATTTCGATATAAGCTATTGCCATTATTGATTGAAAGGTGTTTTGAAAGAAAAATGATTCACTCTTGTACCATATAGAAATAGCAGAACATGCGTTGGCTCTTAAATTATGGTCAGGTCAACATTATTTATATAGAGCAGTGAAGATCAAAAGTATACAACAATCAATATTCTAATAAGTGCATTCCAAATACAGATACAAGTTATGAGTAAAGACAATTAACAATCTATGTGGTACATTACCAAATAATTGAATTAGGCATAATTTTAGTGCGAGTTTTTCTCCTCTTGGATGGATATTTTTGGTCTGCATTGGTTCGATCCTAGTTGGCCAAGGTATGGGACTTGGTGAATCCCTCATTGAAAGTATGGGATTTCAATGTGGGGTTTATATAGACTTTTGGGGGGTGTGGTTCTCCCAAGGTTCATAATGCATCTACTACATCACTTAAAAGATTCCTGATTTTGTGTATGTTTAAATTGATCCAGAAAAATGTAGATGAGGCTGTGGAGAAACTTAAAGCTCAGGGTATCAAAGTGCTGGGTGTTGTTTGCCACGTGTCAAATGCACAACAAAGGAAGAATCTTATTGAAAAAACGGTTCAGGTGAGAATTTTGGGTGGCATTTTCTTTTTATACATGCATATGGCTCTGTCTCCATGGCTTCTTCCACCTCCACCCCTTCCTTTGTATAGGTTTAATTTGATTTGTGTGTATGCTTCAATTATTCAGAAGGGAGTGGGTTTCACTTGTAGTTAAAACTTAAAAATGGTTGTCATAACTGATGGGAAGCTGCTGGTTTTTGTTTCAGAAATATGAAAAAATAGATGTGGTTGTATCCAATGCTGCTGTCAATCCATCTACTGATCCCATTTTGGAGACTGAAGAATCTGTCCTTGACAAGCTCTGGGAAATTAATGTCAAAGCCGCTATCCTTCTTTTGAAGGTAACCTTTTCTTCTTTCAAAGAGCTAAAAATTGCAAAATGCTATAGCAGGCCTGAGGGTGTCCATTTGATTTCCCTTCAAGATACTCTCTTTGGGTTCCATGCATTGACATTTTTCTATGGAAAATTTGTAGCTTGATATGCACTTTCTGTCTCTCTTTTTGGGCAGGATGCGGCTCCTCACTTGCAAAAGGGCTCTTCAGTTATTCTTATTTCCTCCATTGGTGGTTACCACCCTCATGCTTCCATGGCTATGTATGGGGTGACAAAGACAGCTCTTCTTGGACTTACTAAGGTAGGCAATTGAGTCCTGAATTATTGTCCTATGCTGTTACCTCTTGGACTTATACGCCACTCATTCGGATGTTTTGTGTCTCCCTTGTGAAGCTCCTCATATGTGGGGTTAAAGTTATTACCCAGTGATGAAAAGGCTAAATTGCTGTACTTTGTTGGTTCAATCTTTCATGTACAAATGGAATTTATGTATTTTATTTTGCAACAAATGGTATCTTTTCTCCATTCATAAGCCCTCAGTCCTTCATCCCAGCGATTGAGATCTGAGACATTCAGGATGGAAGTTCCAAGTTTAACTATTACGCTGTCTCCCTATGATATTATATAATAACTATATATTCTTTTGTCGCATTTATCTTTATGTACCTTGTTGTTTTACAAAGATTGCTGGATAGATGACTTTGCCGTTATGTTTGTGGCTGTTTAATCTTTCTTGATTTTTGTTTAGGCCCTTGCAGCTGATTTGGCACCTGATACTCGCGTAAATTGTATAGCTCCTGGGTTTGTACCAACACACTTTGCTGACTTCATCACGAACAATGATGCAATAGTAAGTGTATAATTAGAGCCATTAGTTGTTTCCATCTTTGATTCTTTGTTCATAACTGGAACATAATCCAAGCAGTAGTGATGCTTATTTTTTACTGAATTGGTTTCTTCATGATTATTGCAGAGGAAATCCATTGAGGAAAATACTTTACTTCACAGGCTTGGTACCACTGAAGACATGGCCTCTGCAACTGCCTTTTTGGCATCTGATGATGCTTCTTACATAACAGGAGAAACTTTAGTTGTGGCTGGAGGGACGCCCTCTAGACTCTAATTCTTGCCATTTTATGTATGTTTTGAAATTTCAAAGGATCACCTTGGAGCCCACAGTAATAAAAATAGTCCAAAAGTGACAATTTCTTATAGGCTCGCTTTTCTTCTTTTGGGTTTCTAATGCGATACATTCTCAGATTCGAAATGCACAAAATTTGTTTGTTTTTTTTTTTCAAAAGGATCACTAGGAAAAGTTTTGACCAAAAAAAAAAAAAAAAAGATCACTAGGGAAAAGACTAAATAAATAAACAAAAGGTCTGCTACTTAAACTGACTATTCGATAAAATTACTTGGCAATTTGATAAAATTATTGGCTCCGAAAGAATCGACACGGCATTATTACAAAAAAAAAAAAAAAAAAAATTCCCTGGCTGCACCATGGACGCGGGAAAATCGACTTAAATGGTAGAGCTGACTTGAGGCAAGGGCAAGGCTTTATTCAATTTTTTTTTAATCATAGTACTATTTAATCTTTAATATTTCCTTAAAATAATAACTATTTCCGTAATTTAAAAATTTGACTATTTAATTTATAAAATTTTATTTCGTTATATGAAATAGTCCTATCAAATTTTTAATAATTTTCTCTTAGTCAATTATAAAAATAATATTTTAATATAAAATATCATATTTTTATACCAAAAGCTATGTTGTAAAATCCGAATCAGAGTGGCCGGTCAAATTGGGAAATTCGGTAACCGGACCACTAGCTGGTTTAGTTTGGATGATTTATTCTAGTTTGATTTTTAGAGTATTTAAAAAATTAAAAGTTTAAATTGTGAACATGGAAAATCAAACACAAGACTTCCAGCAAACACAAAACTTCCAGCAAACCTTCTAATGCACTTTCTACTACACCATCTTATGTTTTTGTGACTTTTTTAAATTATATATTTAATATAATAAATAATTTAATTATCATTTTCCTTCCAATTTGACAAATTATATTTATTAATTTTTAAAAAAATTATATCTATTAAATTCAATATACCTTAAACCTAATTAGTAACATAACAAATTATATTTATTACCAAACAACATAATTCTTGTTAAGATCAATATTATGATTGGAAATTTTACTTCAAATATTATTTAATAATAATAAATTTATTAATTAATATTATATATTTTTATTTATTATAATTTTTAATAAGTAATATTTATTATAATTTATTGTACATAATATTATTTTATATATTTAATTTAATTACGGTTCAACCCCGCTTTGACCATGGTTTAACTTTTGACCCGTGACTCTCTGCTTTTACCAGTTTTAAAATCGGCCTGGATCTGAAAACATAGATCAAAAGTACTTCTCATTAATCTAGCAAAAGATAGAAACAAGAAAACAAGGGGAGAAAAAGAAAGAGCAACCTAAAAGGCAAATGAAACTTCCAAAATACTAAAAAAAAAAAACACATTAAACTTCATAAAAAGGAAGAAATTAGTAGCTTAGATGCCTAATGTGGGGTGATGTGAACAATGCCAGTGGTACTTTATGCGCTGTGAAAGAATGAAGCAAGAAAAAAAGGTGAGAGAGAAATAGCAATCATAGAAGGTAAATGAGCCTTCACAAATACTCAAAAGAGCATATTAATTAGTCCAAGCCTAAGAAAATAACCTAGCAACAATAGTATTTATAGATTCCTAATGAGTATTCCTTGTTATATTAGGAATATTAATATGTAGTACGCTAAAAATTTTTTATTACTGGTTTTTGATAAAGAATAAAATAGTCTATATGCCAATTGAGACAAAAAATGGTGAAGCCCAAGCTAAAAAGAGGCTCTTCCTAGACTTGGTGTGCAAATTCAACTAAACTCAGCTCCTTAGCTTATCTAGTGGCCCCTCAGACAAGATAGCTTCTCGCTTAAGCTTCTTTGCCTCCCTTCAAACTAGAGGGCCTCATGTGAATGAACTTTAATAGGGATCATTCAATCATTTAATGTAAACTATTTTAGATAGTCGTTACTTGTTAAAATAGAGTTTTCTCTACCAAAACTTCACACTAGGAGCCATGCCAGGATATGCACCCAACGCCAACTTTTCCTGACAGTAAAGGCTCATCCCATAACTTGCAAGAAGCATACATCAACCATTTTTGGGATCTGAGCATCCCTTCCTTAAAAAACTACGACACAGATTAGTATAAAAGGCAAGGGATCATCACCTCACCATTAGAGGCGATTGCTTCTATATTCTCTCATCCTTTTTCATTTACTAAATATACTAGTTATAGGGAAGAAAAAATTCTTCCTTCAGCCTTAAGAAAATCTACTGCTAACTTGGGTGTCGGATAAGGCTCTCTAACATTATTTGTCTCTTTATTGCAGGTTATTGAACCATCAAGCTTGTATAAGGTCCAAATAAGGAATTCAACACATTAAGCACTCTGAAATTTATGACAAATTAGTTTTGATTCTTGGATCAATTTTTGATAATTTATTTGATTTTTCAAAATGGGTTTTTGTTAATTCGATTTGAGGATTTTGATTTAGCTCCTGATTTGAGAATTCCTTATTGGTCTTGTAGCTCTACCACCGATGGAATATCACCAAAGATCAAAAGCAGATTATAAGGCAATCAGGTAAGCAAAGAGATAATCGATTTGAAAGCTAGTTAGCTTGAATGCGGAGACTTGTCTCTATGTCCTTTTGTAAGAGATATTCTATTAAAGCTTAATAAACTAGCCCAGTAGCCGATCACACAAATATGATGACAATGTAAGAGAAATAAAGGATTTATAGTAAATATAATCTATAAATAATTATATTTCAGAAATTCATTTTTGTTAGAAGTAAAATATTGTTAATATATATTTAAGAAATAAATTAATAAACTTAAAAAAAAAAAAAAAAAAAAGGATAAGAGAGAGAATGGCAATGAAGGGGAAATTTAAAAGGAAATAAGGAATCTTTTTATTACATATTTAAAGGTAAAAATAAAGGAAATAACTATTTTATTTGGTGAAATAAAACTTCAAAGATAAAAAGTTAGGGATGACAATGGATAGAATATGGGTAGAGTAGTATAATACCCTTATCTATACTTAAAGAGGTACATGTCTACTCATACTTATTTGGATAATAAATTTCAAACCCGTCTCCATACCCATAGAGTTTCGGATAACACGCGAGTAACCCATTACCTGAATAATTACCAAATTATTTTTAAATATATGCATAAATTTAGAATATTTGATTTAAAAAATAAAATAAATTTGTATAATAAAAAACATAATGATTTAAAATAGTTGATTACTTGATATTTAGAATATTTGATTTGATTACTTGATATGAAGTTATAAATATTTCAATTTCAAAGAGTATAGTGTTCTAATGAGTTATTGAATTTAATAAGATGATATTAAGATGTGTATGTAAATAATAATTTTATGTAAGAATAAGTAAAGATAAAATAGAATGAATTAATATTAATAAAAAAAGAAATAATTATCATAAATAATATTAACTTCAAATATAATAAGAATAAAATATCTAAATAGTAGATTTATCTTAAATACACGAAGATGACTTTTTTACTTTGCTATTTTTACACTTAAAATTATGAGAAGTAAAAATGAAAAACCATAGACCAATATTAATTTAATGAAAGCTTATTTAATTATAGAACCAAAGAGAGAAGAATATCCAGAAAAAAGAAAAAAAAATTCAGAAAAAAAAAAAAGAAAATCCAATGAGAAAATAGAATGGGATCTAGAGAGTTTGAAAATGAAAAATTTGTAAATAGTTTGAAAAAAGCGATTTGAAGGAGAAAGTAAATGGAGATTCAAAAAAGAGAGAATTAAGGAAAGATGATGAGCAGAATAACAAAATAAAAAAATAAAAAAAATTTAGAGTTAGGTTTAATATTATATATCAAGGACACAAAGTGACTTTTTTATTTTCAACAAAATAATAAGGTATAATAAATTATTTAACTAAACTAAATCACATTCTGGTAATCTAAATGAAATTATTAAATTATTAAAAATCTATTATTAAAATGATATAATTTTAATGACTGGAATACATATTATTTAAGAACATTTAGATTAATTCGAACATATTTTTATGTTTAAGAAAATATATGAACTGTTTTAGCTACTAAACTACTAAAAATTTTATATAAAATAATAAAATATATAAAATTTTATATAAAATATATAATCTCAACAGTTAAAGTAGAGTATTATACTATCCGTACCTTATTCAAACCCAACGCTATTTTTTTGAATATGGATCTACCCATACCCATTATCCAATTAACTTGGGTATTACCCACTTTAATCGGGAATGCTTCATGTGAGTACCCATAGATAAGATACAAATTGCCATCTCCATAAAAAGTAACTTTTTCAAAATATAGAAACCAAATTATTAATTTAATTAAATCTCATATGCTAAATAGTATTTTACCCTTACTATTACAAGTATTTGTAAGATTTAGTTTTGCTGAACGTTAATCGCCTTAGATGCTCTGATTAGCTGCTTTTTATCTAAAGGGGTAAAATGTAATTTTTTTAAAAAGGAATTGAGGATTTCAGATTCCAGGTGTTTCAACTAATTCAACCTTCCATGAAAAGAAAATATACAAGGTAGATTTGCTAAATATATGAATCTGTTATTTTACACGATAAAAGAATCAAGCGGGTATACATATATTACCAAACAAAACGTTGTCTTCCGCATCCAAAATAGCAGGAAAAGAAGAAAGCCTAAATAAACAATATCGAAGATAGGACTAAACGCGTTAGTTAGCTCAAATAGCGCGCTCTCTCTCTCTCTCTCTCTCTCATAGAGTGATGGCTTAGTAAATATATAGATGTAACTTGTAAGCTGCCTTTGTAGTGCAGAGCACAGCTGGACACAAAAAACATAGTTGACCTTAATAGTTTTGCTCCTCATAAGCATTTCACATATATACTAGAAACACGCGTGATTCTCGATAATTCTCAAGAAAACCCTAATAAATACAGGCAATTTTACTATACCACTGAAATCAGTACCCATTTCCGTACCCCTTTGGGCAAACTCTGCTAACTTATGTACACAAATCAGCCAAAAATCAAAATATGCTTAGCCCCATCATAATGATATAACAATTCCCAGCTTCTTTGCACAGTGATATCCTTTCTTCCCCCTACCGAATACCTGTCGCACTCTCCAACACATTGTCCCTTATCACTAGATCATGCTTGATTTATACATCATCTTCAGTAATTGTAGCTCTGGAACTTCTAGTATTCAAGGCCATTTCATATGCACTTCTAATACCTAGAAACTAAGAGAATATGGTTCACGGGTGCCTGATGAATTTTTCTTCCTCACCTCACCCTTGTATTTACTTGTGAAATCCAGTTCAAAACAAAACCAAGGTTATGGTAAATCGCCAGATATCTACACAGGAACTACATCAGCATCTTGATTATCCTCGCATGTCAAAACAAGACCATCAACATAAGTTGGAAGGAGGCATCGGAACCATTGACAGCCTGTTGAAACAGGCTCCTGTGGTGGAACTATCATTAGCACATTGTCATGGCGGCGAACAACACCCATCACACTTACGGTGCTCCCTTCTTTGATATACCTGAGATTCAACAATTTCTTTAGAAGCATTCAGCTGAAAAAATTTAAAATAAAATGCCAAGCAATCAATCAGTTTCTAAGGGACTAGGGACTTTGAGGCATGGACAAAACCAAAAGATGCAGGAGAACACAAAGATATTCCTCGGCATACCCTTCTTTGAGGCGCATAATCCGGTCATCGCTGGAGAGGCTACGATCAGCTAGCCAGCGTAAAAAGCTTGGAGATAAATCTCTATTCTCCTTCTTTGCATCAACCACTGTAGCTGGTTTGACAAATGGAGCAACCTTAGAGCCATAGCCTGCCTTCACTAATGCTCTTAATCCAGATTGGAAATCAGATATGTAAAAATCAGCAACATATTTCTGTTCACCACGATCAATATGTTATTACAATGCACATGGGAATTATTTTGTAATAGTATTCTTTGAATTGCAAAGAATAATTTGTAGCATGCATCTGCTTAGTTCAAAAATAGCCATCCACTAAGCGATTGTAAATCAAGTGCTGAACTACTATATTTCATATTAGCTTATAATCATGTAAATGTTAGAGCCTTTAAGCCATAGAACATTGTCAGTAACTTTCAAGTTGCCAATCAGCTCCATGCTTTTCTTTAATAACGTATATCTAAAAATCAGGTGTCATGGTTATTGCTTGTTTATTGTTCTTTGGTGTTTCATAAATTGAATTTATCAGGTCTGAATAATGAAAATCTTATAGGCAAAACTCCAGCAGATGTAGTGAGAAACTGAATCATCATTTGAAAAATCTCCATATTTCCAAATCAATATATTGGGAACCAAACGTTCAACAAACTGACCTCTGAATATCTAGATCCCCATGAGAAGAAACGATGCTTGGGATGTGCAGATATTCCACCCCAACCCCTATATTCATACAACTCCGTGGAAACATACACACATCTGGATACCCTCTGGTAAGATGATTCCAAAGGTATGCTGCCACAAGTGACAACCTACATAAAAGATATCCATGGATACATTACTTCTGACGAATATACCATGTATAAAATGTAAACTAAGATATTTGATCAGATACCATCTTCCGTCTCTAGGCCTTCTTTTCAAACTAATTATAACCAAGTATTATTATTTATTTCAACTTTAGTTCTAAAAGCACATGTCATTGAGATGTCTGATCACAAGCAAACTGCAAACCCAAAATAATGATTCTGACAGAGAAGATAACTTCGAAGACACATCAAACAAAAAAAGCTCGCTAAAAACATTAAACGGAACACCAGCAATTTAGATAAAAGTGAACTCCATAATAATAATAATCTTTCAAAGTTTTTCACCAGACAAATGCTAAATGTGAACTTTTCTAGATGACATAAAGTCACAGTTGATTCCCAGCTAACGGGTTTAAATATCAATTATTTATTTTCATGGAGCCTGGTAGTCCATTAAGCTAAGTTACAAAACAAAATCAAGTTTGCAATTTCAAAGAAATTGACAGCTGCTTATTTGCATGCATAAACAAAAGCAAAGTGCCCAGGAAAACCTTAAATAATTCGAGGTAGTAACATTATTGTTGAAAAGTCAATTGGTCATATCTTGACAAGTCTTAATTGAAATTACTTCTGAGAAATTTGAGCATCTGAACATAAATTATAATAGAAAACCAAAATGGTAAACCATATAAGAAGAAAAGGAGGTTTGAAGTCAAGGTAAAGACTCAACCGCACTTCCAAAGAAAAAAACAAGCACATCGCAATCATTCACCAAGTAGATATCAAGTCATCTCAAAGAATTGAATCCTTTAACCCCACAAGAAGCAAATATGGTCCCCTCTAAAATCTAAATGGCACATGCAACCAAGGCATTGTGCATGACAGCTTTGCTAGCTCAACTCCACCTCTCATGTGGACCAAAACTTTCAACAGGCTTCCCGACACTCTACGAACTGGAAAAATTGCAAGTATACATTTCAAATTCTCCTTAGCTCTTAAGAGAGAGAAAGGAGAAAGCTTTTTGATTGATAGATAGATTATAATTGAACAAAGGTCCCTTTCTGAGCGCCCAAAAAAAATCCACACGGTGCAAAATTATCAACAAATTAACCATTGGTTACTTCAATTAAACTACAAGAATATTCAATAGATCAAACGCGTTATCCAAGCTAATGTTTTTCTCTGATTTCCTTCCCAATATGAAATTATTGGCATCAATAATGAACCACCCATTACGTATCTAAGACAAAATTTATGGCATCTTGTGAAAAATAACAAATTTAAAAAAAAAAAATTGACCGAGAGATGATAGAGCAATAAACTAGCGTAATATGTGATGCAATAAGAGAGACAGAAAGAGAGAGAATCGTGAAAATTACCCCAGTGACCTTGACGTACTGTCCATCGATAGCACCTCTAAGTTCAGCATCAGGATACCTCCTAACAAACCCTAACAGCCCTCTCCTTCCCCATACGCAATTCCAGATAAGCCCCAGAATTAGCGGCACCAATATCGCCCCCACGGCCACCAAAATAACGGCTTTTTTAACCGCCACCATTAAGAACGCGCCAACAAGCAATCCCATCGCCACCACCACCAATATCACCCACACTACGGGTCTTGAAATCCGAAAACCCACCTTGACATCCTCCGTCAAGCTAGTCACTGCCGACCCATAGAGAGCTTTGCTAGAGGCGGATCCAACCCCTGAGGCGGTATGGTCGAGCTGGCCGGATCTCCGGTGGGATGGTGGGAGTGGGCCAGAGCCTAATGGACCAGAGCCGAGGGGTCCAGAGGTGATGAGACCAGTAGGCTGGAGGGGCATGGGACCGGAGGATTTCTTGACTGGGCCGGAGTTGGGCCCAGATCGGACGGATCCGCTATTATGTTGAGAAGAGGAGGAAGTGCGAGAAGGTTGCTTGGGGATTGGGGGAGGGGCAGTAGGTGAGTGTTGATCAAGGACAGGGATGTCAAACATTTTTCCTAGATCACCGGACTTCTTGACGTCACCGCCAGTGTAGGGAACAGCTCGGGATGCCATTGTGGGTTGCTTCTCCTTGAGCTGCTCAGGTCGACCTGAAACGACGAGGCCATTTTTGAGCTGGTGAGATGTAATTCTGGTCCCCATTTTTTTTTTTTTTGGTCAGGTGAAGATATGTTTAAGACTTCAGAGAAAGAAAGTGAATCAAGTGAAGAGTGCAGCTGTTAGAAGAAGATGGTGATGGTGGTGGTGGAGATGGCGTTTTGCTGTTAGAGAAGAGTGAGGTTGAAATGACTGGAAAGGAGCTAAGGAATTTCGACAATGACGTGTGTATCCCTCTCCCTCACTATTAAGTGTTGTCTCATAATGGGACTACAGTTTTTGTGTTTATTGAGGTTTATGAATTTTAGATTATTAGTATTATTATGATTTATGAATTTTGATAATGCCAATTAATTTCCCTTTTTATCCTTCATCATTATTTTTCCCTGGTGGGGTAAGGTTGGCTAACCGCCACGCGTATTATTATTATTATTATTATATAGATAAAATTAATGTTTAAAAAAATATTTTTTGTTACCTAGTAATAATATACCATAAACATAGGCAATTGGAACTTTTTTTTTTAATTTATTTTTTCTTTTTGTTTTTGTTAAAACTTATTAAAACAAAAAATTACATGCAATAAAAAAAATTAAATAAAAGAAAAACAGTTACTATGATCCATCACAGCCCAGCTGATGGGTCCTACTACAAATGTAGATCTGGTTTAGGCGGAAGATCTTGTTGGTTTCTATGATTGCACTCTGGCACCAGGAGATGAAAGGAATCGACGGCTACGATAAGCGGCCAAAACAAAATTAATATTTAGACGGTAGAGTGGGTCCAAATTACAAACACAAATAGTGATGAGTGATGAGTAGTGTATTTCCTCCAAAGCACAGTCTACTACCATCAACATCAACTGTACGTCTACATTTCCATATTATGTGCCAATTGTGGCTCCACTCCACCACCCTTCCTCTGTTCTCTATTTTTTTATTTTTTATTTTGCATCCATCCAACCTTTCAAAAATTAAATAAAAAAAAAAAAAAAAAACTTAGTGGTGAAAAAATAAAAGGCTTATGCTTCGTTTGTTCTGCTGCAAAATATTTTTCATATTTTTTCACTTTAAAAAATTAATCAATAAAAAACATTTTAATCAATGAAAATTTAAATCATTATTTTAAAAATAACTTTCTCTTTTCAAAATAGATAATCTTTTTTAAATTTTGACAAATTTATAATCCACTGATCTTTAATATTCGTTATCAAATATCACTGATGATCACCAATGACTATTAGTAACCAATAATGGTTATGAATAATCACTAAATTTATCATTTTTATGTATTTTCTCATATTTAACAATAAAATTTTATAAATTTAAATATGTTTATGGCTTTATAAATTAAAATTTTTAATATTATAACAAAACAACAAAAAATTGATTTTTTATTTTTTAAAAATAGAAAATATTTTTCATAAAAATTATTTTTCAAAAACAAGTTATTTTTCATGAAACAAATAGAGATTTAATGATAAAACTTATCCTTAATTTTATGTATTTTTATATTTTATTAATTCTATCTCTTAAAATTTAATTACAATTATATTTTAGAGTTAAATTGAAAATCATAATAGTCTCATTTTCCTATAAATTAAAAAAAGATTATCCTTTAAACTTATTACATTATATTGGCAATTTAATTTTTAAATTTTTGAGAATAAATTTGACATATTAATCTTTTTTAATTAAAAATAAATTGTTCTCGCAAGTTTCACCTAGTGTATAATTTGATGAAAGGTGAAAAAAAAATAAAATAAAATACAATTAAAAAAAAAAAGCCCGCGTAAAAACCGTTTGTTAGTTAATGGATTCTCGCCAGCTCTACGACGTAAAAAGATTTATAAAGTTAAATGTTTGGGGGGTAATGCTGGAATTTAAATTATTGAAGTAGGTCGTCGGTGGCTCTGAAAGGAACAGTCCAGATTATCCTCTTATGCTCTCTCCTCATAGGGAAAGGGGGGAATCCTAGGATGCCTTTCTCAATTTTTTTTAATACCATAAATTTTTTTTCAATATAAATAACTAATTTTACAGAGTTGGTGCATAATAATAACATATCATGAAATTCAAATTCATTTAAATTTTATATAGTATTTGAATACGATCAATGATAATTTTATTTCATTTGTAAATAAATTTCATTAAATTTTCATATTTGTTATGTTAATTATCAAGTATAATATTTATTTATAAAAAATAATTTTTACTAAATTTAAAATAAAATTTACAGTCTTATTAATTTAAAATTTATTTACAAATTATAGTTTAAATATAATTAATAATATGAAATTATTAAATAAAACTTAACATAAATTTATTTATTAATATTGGATTGTGAATTTGATGTTAAGTACAAGTAACTTGTAAGATTGCCTCGCCTGCAAAGCACAATTGGTATCTTCAAGTAGTCGAAATGCCCTTGAAAATATTGCATGAATGTGATAAATTAAAAGGGTATTGTTGTAAATGCAGCCTCATAGGATAAGCTTTATACCCGTGGAGATAAGTTTGTTCGGTTCCCTAAGCATTTCCCTTTCTGCAAAGGATTCTCATTGTTTTCCTAATACATACATAGCATTAGGGCTATGGCCGGAGGGTGAAGTAGTTGTAAATTAAATTAAGTGAATAATTGCAATTAGGGATTGCATGCGGCAACTTTTTAAATGGATGGAACATATGGTTAGGTTTAGGTAGAAAGTTGGTCTTGTATAAAGAGGTAATTCCACCATCACCTTTTTTTTTTCTTGGGCAAAGAAGAAATGGTGCTTTTCGTTAAGTAGGCACTAAGTGCAAAACAATACAAATAATAAAAATATACATAGGAAAAGTCCAACAATATAAATCATTACTATCCATTAGAGGGCTTTTGGACAGAGTCATAGAAGGAACCCCTTATAGAAACCCTATAGAAGGGTACTAGAAATACATAGAAAAGCCTCAGGGAGAGAGAATGAGAGAAAAGAGAGAAGTGGATAATATAGATGTTTTTAGACTATAGTTTGCGTATGTATAACCTTTTTATTTTTATATTCAATAACATCACAATCCATTTTCTTTAATTTAAAATACTAATATCATTAACATTAAAATTCTTTCTTTTTAATATAACACTAATATCATTAATTTTATATTAATATTACAATTATAATCACTTTTATAATTTTTCAGTAATTCCCTCATTAAAAAACTGATTTGCAATACTCTACATCATATTTAAAAAAAAAAAAAAAAAATTGGAAGATGAAGCAAATCACATGAGGTTGAAAGGAGAGAGAGAGAGTAAAAAATGATGGTGGATGGATTATAAAAAAGTCAAAATTTTAATTTAATATAGATTTTTAAAAAATGATTTAGTGTAGAATGTACACTTGTCAGAATTACAAAAGTAACTAAAATAGTAATATTAATGTAAATTAAAAAAAAAAAAGATTTTAATATTATATATCAAGTATAACGATTAATATATTAGCATTATAAATTAAAGAAAATGGATTGTGAAATTATTAAGTATAAATAATGGGTAAAATAGATGTATGCATATGTACGGACCACTGATGATAATAATGGAAAAAGAAGAGGAAAAGGGTCAATTTGTCATGGATTGATTATTATCACTGTGATTAAGTATTTGTAATTTGGCAGCATAAAATATGCAGAGAGAGCTGATCAAATATCCTGTTAACGAAACAAAAGACTCAAATAATTGTCAATTTACAAAAATTAATTTGAAATTTTGGATGTCATTAATTCCCTAGCAGCCGTCCCTTTCTTTCTGATTATATTATATTTGGTTCTCTGTAGGGTTAGTTAAGAACTAATATTAATACCAAAAACGTTCCTAAAATGGTTGGTGCCTTGTTAGCGTTTAGCAGTGTTGTTATCATTTATGCATGTCAACATCTACATTCTGCATCGTATATAGATTTTCCAAGGCCTTGTTTGTTTACCAAAATATATTTAAGCTACTAATTAATAATAACCGGCCAATATTCTGCATCTTGGGTTTAGTTCGATATTAGAATAAATAAAAATTAAATAAAACTTTTCTATGGACTTCCTCAAATATCAATTTCAGTAATTATTTACTAATTGAGGATGAGGCTAATGAGTTCAACTTCATAATTAAGTATGGTGAAATTATTCAAAATAACATTTAAATACCTTAATTTTTGTTATTGCACGCAGACGAGGCTGTGGTTGTTAGTTGTTAAAAGAGGATATTACACCCTCTCTCTCTCTCTCTCTATATATATATATATATATTTGTTTCATTTATTTTTATACTTTGCTTTTTGAAATTTGACTTTTTTGCTAATTCATATTTTCTTTTATATTTTTTTTACCGTACTTATTTTTTTGCCTTATTTGTCAAAAGCTCTAACTTACAACTTACTTTACTCTTTCTTTTTCTTTTTCTCTATTTTGAAGTCTTACATTTCTTGCCTTTCTCTTTATTTTCCTCTTTTTTTTTTGTCAACTTTTACTTAATTAATTACTTGAAGAAAACATATCAATTGTAATGGGTTTGAATAGAATCGTATGCTTGAAGAACTAGAAGAGTTTGTTAATTTTGAGTGTTTCAGGACCATGGGCTTGCTGGGATTTTATGATCTCTTCCACTGTTACAATAGCCATTAATAGAATGAAAAAAATAAAGAAGAAGAAGAAGAGGTAGACGAGAAGTGATTTTAATGGTTAAAAAGAAGAGAGAAGAGAGGTGATAGTTATGTACAAGAAAGGGGTAGGTATGGTACTAACACAACCATGCTGGCCTTTGTGTTAGTCTCTGGTAGATATAGTATCACTTGCTTATTAATTTGCTAGGAAAAGTAGGTTAAAATACTATAAAATTACTTCTAAAAAAGTAATTTTTGATAGGTAGATTGGGAAAAGTAACTAAAAATTTCTGTTTAACTTTATTTATTTATTTTTGATAGTGTTTAAAATTACTCTTAAAATGCTATAAAAAGATATTTAGTAAAACTAAAAATTTATTGGTGCTTTTTAATAATGAGAATTGACTTTAGGTTCATTAAACCAAAGTTTATTTGATACTTTTTGACTCTTTAAATACTAAAAATTAGATGACATTGACTTTCTTATTAATTGAATTTTCTTTTACCTTTTTTTTTAGCATACTCGAAGTTTATATGTTTGGTCTATTTTATTTATATATTTGGTTGGTGTTTGAGTTTTAAAAAAAAAAAAAAAAAAAAAGAGATTTTAAAATCTAAATAGGGAAACTTGAGTAAAAATAACATTATCAAAAAAAAAAAAGGCTTGAGGGTGTTAAGGCTCCAAAGAAGAGGAAAGCATCTATTTGTTGTATATATTTATAATATACCTAAAATTTATTCATTATGTACTTAAAATAAACCTAAAATAAACTCAGTATATACTGTTAACTGTGAATCTTAAAAATTATTTATTATTTTTTTAGTATAATTTTTTATCCAATATATACTTGATTTATTCATTTTTATATACTTATATTCATGTAATATTTAATATCCAAATTTTTTTTAAAAATATATATCAAATCAAAAGAGCCAATGAATTGTAGGAATATACTTTTGTAATTTAAACATTATTTTATTGTATTTGTTTATATTTTAATCTTAATTTTGATGATTATTCTCACTATAAAAAAAATAGAAAAAAAAGAATGTTGATTATGTTTTTTCAAAGAAGAAAAAAGTTAAGGTTGTTAAGTTTTTCAAGGAAGATGAAAGCATATAATTATACTATTTTAAGATATACCTAAAGTATACTCATTATATACTTAAAATATATCTAAAATATACTCGTTATATATTATTTATTATAAATTTTGAATTCCATTTATTATTATTTTTTATACCATAATTTTTCTGTCCACACAATAAGAGTTATTTTTTTTTATTTTGAGTATATGTTTGGTCTATTTTATTTTTATTTTTTTTTGTTTGCACATTAGGATAATTAGAAATTATGTTAATTGAAAATTATCTAATTAATCACCACATGTCAAATATTGAAGCTTTGAAAGATATCCATTTGAACATGTGTCAATTGGACATAACTCTAATTACACATGTTGATTTACACATTTGAATAATTGAAAAATTATGTAATTAAAAATTATATAGTTAATGAACATATTTCAAAGATTCAAGTTTTGAAACAACACCCAGTTGGACCTGTGTTAATTGGTGGCATAACTCTAATTACCTATGTTACTAATTATCTAATTAATCACCATATGTCAAATATTGAAGCTTTGAAAAATACTCATTTGGACGTGTGTCTATTGGGTATAACTCTAGTTATACATATTACATATTCTTTGTATTGCTCAATTGATATGAATTTTACAGCACTTGCATTTTATGTTTATTAGATTGTGTTTTGATTAATAAAAGGTTGATTGCAGGTTGATAGTAGGTTAATTGCATGTTTATTACAGATTAATTGTTGGTTTTTCTGTATTTTAGCATTAGTATTATTAAATATTGGTTGGTTTTTTAGTTTTTTCTTTTCTTTTTTTTTTTTTGCATATTTAAGATATGTAATTGAATTTTCATCTTCTAAAACTTTTAAGTTCATATAATCAATCATTTAGAGTGAAAAACATTGGCCCTGCTATTAAAGAACAATGAAGATTAAACATTAATAATCTAAAATAAACAAAGAAGCAATTGAATCAAATTTACAAAGAAAAAAATAAAAAATAGTTTGGTTTGATTTAATTTTTACTATGAATTGGGAACTCCAATAATGGCTAGTGCATAGATTGATAGCTAGGACTGCATTATACAGTAATGAAGGTAGCTATAGGATTATTGTGATGTAGCAATGTGATTGAGCACGTGACAACTTCTTATGTGATACATATTATGCTCCATGGGTTGTTTCAAGAAATTATAGACAAGATTTTTGAGTAATTATTGGCTTTATATAGTTGCAATGGGTTTTGCATAGTTGGAGCATATAAAAGTGGTAAATATAAAACACGAGATATAAAAGTTAGATTTAGAAGATGAGAATATATTTGTAAGTGTGGTAATTTTTTTTAAGGTATTTGTGTAGAAATTTCTTGTTAAAATTATTTGCTATTATTGGGCCTGTGTAAAGCCCAAATGAATTATACCAATTTGTTGGACCTTCCACTTGGATCAAGCATAAGTCCACCTCCTAGACTAGACTTTTGCTTTAGGCTTTTGGTGGTGGTGTTCGGCAAAAAGTGCTTCTGATTCTGAGCTCCGCTCATGACTCTGAAAAGCAGAAAATGACTGTCATATTGCAACCCAACCTGGATAAAAGTAAAAATAACTTTCTAACCTACAGCCTCTAAACGACTTGAGATGAACAGGAGGCCTTCCACGCTCAATTCCCACTCCATCTCATTATTTTTGATTCTATACATAAAATCTATCAAAATTATATTGAAAAGTTGCAATAGGGAGAAAAAGCTCCAAATTACACAACACAGCAAAATGCATTCTTATCCAAATAATTTTGATTCGGTTTAGAAGGAATTTTAGTTTTAATTTCATGCTTAAATTAGTTCAAATTGCGTAGGAAAAACATAAATTTTA
Source organism: Reutealis trisperma (assembly GCA_947687605.1). Lineage (NCBI taxonomy): Eukaryota > Viridiplantae > Streptophyta > Magnoliopsida > Malpighiales > Euphorbiaceae > Reutealis > Reutealis trisperma. The sequence goes on from CANTUT010000032.1 coordinate 4,660,353, forward strand.
TGCTTTGGTTTATGTGAAGTTGCTTCGATAAAATCGAACCCAATGTATTAAAGTATTTTTTCATAGCAATAATTTTGATACCAAATCCCAAAGCAAAAGATGACACCTTTTTCCAAAGAGAAAAAAAGAGAATTCCCTCCCCATTTATATTAGTATTATGCGCTAATTAATTGATTGGGTTTTGAATAACATTAGACTTGGCTTGTAAGCCAATCATCACAAAGTCTTTCGTCATTGATTCTTAGTTTCTTGCTCTCACAACAACACATATTTATTATTCTTTTACCTCTGCATCAAAGCCAAGTGCCTGTAAACTACAGCCTATATATATATATATATATATACACACTTGCATGCCTAATTGGAAACTCAACTAATAAAGCCTAATGAAAACACAGACTTGATATAATCTTTTAATTCTTCGTAATAATGAATTGATAGCCGCTCAGTATTGCTAGTCTTATCAATCCTGATTTTTTTTGCAATTAGCTCTGCGTTATGAGTAAATATTACTCTTCTAAACTTACATGCAACTATGAAAGTAATTGCTAATAGACTGTGAGGGACTATTTTTTTTTTTGGCTATAGGAGGGACTACAATCAAACAAAGCAACTCCATGCCACAAATTTTCATTCTAATCAATAAATCAATTACCCATCAATTCTATACCATCATCGATGAAGCCATAATTAAATATGATGTGATATAAAATAAAATAAGATTTAATTCATTTTTTTTTTATTGTAATTTTCATTTTACTACTAATTAAATCCGTGTATTCTCTAATATAATAATAGAGAATATGAATGAAAATTTTTCAATCAATCATTTTCCACGATACCATTTTAATTACCAGCGTTTGAGCTAGCAATAGTGTAAGAGAACTTTGTTTGTCTCATATTCTCCTTCCACACTTAATCCTCCTTCTAAGCTAATTAATATTTAAGCTCTTCTAGTTAATGCATGGTTTGAACATTTGATATATTAAACTCTCGTAGTAAGAATTTCTAATAACAACTAAAAGAAGAGTTATACAAGCCATGAGTCTAATTGATATTGCGAGGTAACATTTTTAATTTTAAATTAATGACTGATAAAATATTTTAATTAATGTACTTTTTTAATAAAAAACATTGGTATTAATTTTTATTTTAGGTATTTTTATCTTTTTAAATTGATATATATATATATATATATATATGGAAGAATTTTCAATAGTTATGATTCTGTAGTAACCATTATAAAACTTTATGTAAATATTAAATAATTGTATATTTTTCAAGCCAATAAATAAATTAAAATTAATAAATTTTGTGCAAATATTAAATGATTGAAATTTTCTAAGTCAATAAATGATAGTTATAAATATTGCTAAAAAAATCAAAATGAATTAAAACTGTTAGATTTTAATCTAACAGTTAAAAATATAGTAACCATTCATGAGTAAATATTGCAGTAACCATCAAAATCATACATATATATATATATATATATATATATATAAAATTATGACTTGCGTATTAAAAATATAAAGCGATTGAGATGCAGATGGGATTGATTTGCCACTTGTTTTCTCTAGAAATATCCACGTGTACCGTGTCATGCAGATTGTATATAGAAAAAAATAAAAAGAGAGAGAAAAGTTTTATAGTTTAGTTAAAAAGATGGGCGTATATCTAAAGCTTAAACTAATTAACATAATAATAATATATATATATATATATAAAATCTATCAATCGTGTGATAGGTCATGAATGAAAAACCTTTTTGCAACTGTGGCCACTTAATATTAATGATCCACAAAAGAAACGGAAAACAGAAACAGAAACAGAAACAGAGAAAAAAAAAATAGAAAAAGAAAGAAAGAAAGAGCTTGTTACTTTCTTTTGAATGGAACGATCACGAGACCTCCCTGAAACATCTGCTCTGAATTCATCTTTCTATTGTCAAACACCCTTACTCTTAGATAGAGCCGTGAAAATCTCTTCCCTTCTTTCCCTCTCCAACGACCTGCATTTTCATCAAATTTCTTTCCCATTCTTGATTCTTGATGCCATGAATCAAACTCCATAACTCGGTTTATTTTTCTACTGCATGTTCCTATTGATGGCATCTCTTTCTCTTTCCCCCAAGAAATAACTTTTAAAATGGAAACTTCTTCTTCAACTACTTCTCTCTGTTTTTTTCCCTCAACAACTTGCTATGTTTTCCTTTCTTGTATAACTATTTCCTCATTTTTTCGATCAATCCATGAAAGTCCATCTTTCCTTTTCATTTTTCTACGGAATCCATGTTTTTGAATCAGTTCATGCACTTTCTAAAATCAATTCATACTTTCAGAAGGAAAACTCCTTTCGATTGTTTGTTTTGACACGCACTAAATCAATATCAATATCAAAATCAAAATTAACTAACCAAGTGCTAGAGAAGGAATATATAGCCGCTTCAAATGGCGGGTTCATGTTTCCATGCATTTCGCCTTCGAAGATCCAAGAGCAAACCATTAACAATCCCTTCCTCATCCAAAACCCAGTTGAACTCTTATACGGAGAACATGGAGAAGAAGAGATTTGACAGCTTGGAATCATGGTCAATGATCTTAGAGTCTGAGAATGTGGAAGCCTGGGAGGCATCAAAGGAGGACCAAGAGGAATGGACTGCTGACCTTTCTCAGTTGTTTATAGGTAACAAGTTTGCCTCTGGGGCTCACAGTAGGATTTATCGTGGAATTTATAAGCAGAGGGCTGTGGCTGTGAAAATGGTCAGAATTCCAAACCAAAATGAGGAGACTCGAACTTTGCTCGAGCAACAATTTAAATCTGAAGTTGCTTTGCTTTCTCGTCTCTTTCATCCCAATATAGTTCAGGTAACATTCTATATCTATTTTCTTTGCCATGCAAATTTATTGAATGAGGTGATATATAGCAAAGAAATAAACGTAATCATGGTTACTGGGATTTCTGTATCCTATAAATCATGAAGCAAATCGTTGTCAGACACTTTTCTTTAATTAGAAGGAATATTCTTGGTAGGTTATGCTTAAGATTTGGCCTCTTGTCCAGAGAATGGGTTCACTTGTGAAACTTTGTTAAATTCTTGGATTTCTTTACTTATTTTGTTTGTCATCTTTGTGCTCTGTGGCTGCAATGTCATAATGGTTTGACGTGGAATCTGGAAACTCCTCAAGTATCCAGGGTGTTAACTGGACAGCGCCTTTGTTCCAACTACTTGTGGCCACAATTTCAACATTCACTGTATTTTTCTTCTTTCTGGTGATGTCTTTTATTATGTAAGCTTTGAAGATTGAGGCAGTGGTCTTGTTTTCTGCATAATTCTGCTAAATAGCCATTTAGAAATAGCATGATCCATAAATTATTGTTAATTAAAGACTTGGATTTCACTTTTTTTTTTTTTGATGTCTTATTGAAATTGCAACTTTTTATTGCTAGATGGTAAATCAACTTCTTTACAGTTCATTGCAGCTTGTAAAAGGCCACCTGTATACTGTATCATCACAGAATACATGTCACAAGGAACTCTGAGGATGTATCTCAATAAGAAAGAGCCCTACTCTCTTTCAACAGAAACAATACTGAGGTTAGCCCTCGATATATCACGAGGAATGGAATATCTTCATTCACAAGGAGTGATCCACAGAGATCTCAAATCAAATAATTTGCTTCTAAATGATGAAATGCGGGTTAAGGTGGCAGATTTTGGTACATCATGTCTGGAAACACAATGCCAAGAAGCCAAAGGAAACAAGGGAACTTATCGATGGATGGCGCCTGAGATGATCAAGGAAAAACCCTATACTCGAAAAGTTGATGTATATAGTTTTGGGATTGTGTTATGGGAACTCACTACAGCTTTACTTCCCTTTCAAGGAATGACCCCTGTACAGGCTGCATTTGCTGTGGCTGAGAAGGTCAGATAGCTAAACTTCGATATAAGTTTCCTCCTCTTAGTATTAAAAGATGACCATGTTTATTAGCTTTGCATATCTTTCTTTTTTTTAAATGTTTGGTTCTGTTTCTTGTTTTTAAATGTTTTGTGCTTTTATCTAGAAATAGTACTAAGACCTTACCATGATTGAATTCTTATCTTTCTCTCGATCAACTCTAATAAATTCCTGCTAATGGTAAGTAGTCCATATAAGTTGTGATGGTAGAAAGGAAACTAATTGTAGAATTATCTGGTTCCATCTTTTGATTGATATGAGATCAGAGTTTTAAACGAAGCTAGCCACTGAATTTGTCAATATATTAATAGAGTTTGTGTCTGAAAAGAGATGGATAGCAATGTATGGTCCTCTTCTTGCAGCATTATGGTCACTGGAAATTAGAATAAATTCCAGTTGAAATTTTAATGAAGTAATTTTGTGGATACTGTCTATGTTTCTGGGCGTTTTGCTTATTCCCATGATATATCTCATCATAATTCATAATAGTTGGAATTTGAAATGATCCAGTTATCCAAAGGTACTTGTTATTCTTTTCTTTAAATGCCATTAGAAGTGGAAATTTAATTTCTTTAATATTCCTCTCCGGTGTAAAATTGATGCTGGAGATTAAATTTGTTTTGTTCAGAAGCTCCTAAGGTTGAGGTAGCACGCATGATGTTGTGCATTTGAGGTAGCACACATAGTGGAAGAGTTACTTTCATTGTTGTTGCAGTGGAAGCGAAAAAATCAAATTTACATGGTTTTGCAATTTATTTCTAACCATGCAAGGAGGTAATTAAAGCAGGAAAGGCTTTGGATATTGGTCATTTTAGTTTGTTTTAAACCTGTCTCAGCCACAATGCATAATGATTATTATTAGCTATTATTGTTTATGCGCAATGCAATTAACAAAATTAAAAGAAAGGCTCACATATTGTGTCCTGTTTCATTCTTTCCAAATGTTAACCTCTCCTGCTGCCTACCTTTGGCATACAAAGTGTAGAACTAGGGGTATTTTCTATTGATCTTCTGTTGATGAGGATTCACGAATGGGATGCTATGTAAAGGCAGCATCAGCTACCTTAAAAAAAAGGAGGGGATTATGTTCATTCTATTTATCTAGCTATGTTTTCTATTGATTTCATGATCTGTGTCTTATTCATCCATAGCTATTAGGTTTTTGGGCATCATTCATAGTTTCTTATAGCATAAGATTTTTCATAGGAGAAAATGCATGGTGCATATTATGGAATGGAAGAAACATACAGAGCATCTGTCCACGAAACAATATGGGACCTGCTTCCTCCATTCAGACTTGAGAATTGTGCATTAACTTGGCTAGTTTCATCAACTTGTGCACTACATAATTGGCTTCCTACCCACATGTTGAAACACTATGTATGAAATCTAGGTGGCAAGCTGCAGATATCTATTGCATGACATTAGATCCACTAAGAGTACAGTATTGATGATAAGTCATTTATCAATGCTAACAATATCTATGTGGTGCTATAACACATAAAGAGTAGCATTCATTTAGCCATATTTTTTTTTTGGAGAATAATATTGCAAGTTTATCTTCTAATCTAAATATTAGTACAATGGAATAATTTGTAAATCTAGCAGTCATTAGTGGGTCTATGTTGGATTTAACACTTAAAGATAGGGAGCATCACCTTGATAATTCTGTCCGCACAAGTAGCACTGCAAAAAGTTGGTCTTGATAGCATTACTGTTCTTTTGATAATGATAGCTGTTTATCTTTCTTTTTGCTAAATCAAAAGCAAGGGGTATCATAAGTGGAGAGGACCTTATCCCCCTTAATAATGAAAATCATCACAGAATTTTTCATTGGGAAACATTCATAATGTATTTTCTGTGGGGTGATTATGCATAAGCATGTACTGCATAATACTACTACTCATAGGCTGTGACTTTAGTGCTGTAAATCGTTGATGGGCATGGCATAAAGAGCTTTCCCATTCTATTGGTACAATCATTTCCTAGTATTTCTGACTAGATTGATTCTGTTTCCTAAAGTTGTTAATGGCACATTGCTTTGGGCTGCTGCACTCTTGTCTTGGGTTCAATATATTTTGTTTCCTTTTTCTACCTCAGCGGCTAACTATTCAGTATTAACAAAAATACCAAGTGTTCACAGTAATAGTATTCTATTATAAGAGTTAAAGTTGAGAAAATAAAACTCTTTGTCATTCCTTTGGAAAACTGGTCTGTTTCATGCAAAAACTGAAGAACAAGATCTGTAGGCATCATCTATATCAACTGAAATAATAAATGACATATCTTGATTAGTCATATTAGTAACTGCATGCAAAGAAGTAGAGAACTTCCGCTCTGCTCGTTATGTATCGAAAGAATGTCTTGCTTCAAATGAAAGCCAGAAGTGATTTGAACTGTTAATATTGAAACAAAGAGGAAATTGGGTGATTACTTAAACAGCAACATAAATATGCAGTTGTCATGAAAATGAAATTTATGTGCGAAGTACACAAAGTTGATATAATTGCCAGGTTTCCTATTTGAAGTAGCCTTCATTTTTGTTGTCTGATATTTTGGACTATGGACTGGAACTTTTAGCCCAGAAATTGGGGGAAATACGAAAAAGCTTGGTGCTAATTTTTCTTGTATTAAAGCAGAATGAGCGGCCTCCATTGCCAGCCAGTTGTCAGCCTGCACTTGCACACTTGATAAAGCGTTGTTGGGCAGCTAACCCATCAAAGCGACCAGACTTCAGTGACATTGTTTCTGCTTTGGAGAAGTATGATGAATGTGTCAAAGAGGGCCTTCCTCTTACTTCACACCCAGGGCTAGTCAGCCGAAATGTCATCCTTGAACGCTTGAAAGGTTGTGTATCAATGAGCTCATCTATACCTGTACATGCATAGCTTCATTACAAGGTATTGTCATGATCTATTGAAAGTCCTTAAGGCGATTAACTTGTATATGATGTTCTTTCAATTGTCTAAGGTCATGGTCTGCTATTGGCATATCAATAAGGTCGACAGGGTGCCGTTGGATAGATCCCCACTTTGGATTAGGCAATTATTATTATTGTTTGATTTTTAGTAAGAAGTAGAATGAATGTGAAAATTACAGGAAAAAGAATGAATAGGACGCTGCGGTTATATTCATATTACATGTGCCTAAGTAGGAGCTATCGAGTGGTGTTTTCAAGTTGTGCTGGTATGCTGTGGACCATCATCTTTGCAAAGCTAGAAAAACTCTAGGTTCTATTCTTCAAACCAAACCAGTTATCGCAATGTATAAATGAAAGGTGTTGTTTCTAATATTTTACTAAGTTGATACATGATTGTTTTTTTTTTTAACAAAGACAGAATGTTTCTTAAGTTTTGTTTCAATCACACCGTTGACGAATACGATATGATATGTTTGCCCAAAAAAGCTCCATTTATAGACATATCCAATTATTATCCAATAAAAGGACCCACTAAGACTAAATAGTAGTTGTCTTTTCTAATTGCTTTGTCTCCCAAGAAGTGTTGGCTTTCAAATTTCAATCATGATTCACGAATGAATGAAAGTGAAATCAATCTAGTTAGAGGAATCTTCACCTGATGCCCCATTTCTTAAACTTAATTAATTAATTGCTGACCATTATTATCTCCAGAACCCTCATTATATCCTATAAAAAATATGTTTTAACTTCATTGCTTTAGTCCGTAAAGCATAATATTTGTGTTCGATCGTCCTAGGTACCGTCAGCATCCAAGGATCTAGATAACAAATTAAAAGGGAAACAACCAAAGAAGAAGTTTTGAAGGATCATCAACTCAACTGGCCTGCACAAGGACATAGTTGGGATGCACTTGCTAAAATCCAATTAACTACTACTATCTATCAATAAGGGATGCTCAAAAGCTGTTGAAGGGTTTTGGTTTGTCTTGTTCCTGACTCTCTTACCTATTAAAAAAAAAAACTAATAATAGGATTGAAAGATATATATATATATATATTTTGGAGTGCTGCTCGAGTAATGGAAAACCAAATAAAGGCTAATTTTTTTTTTTTTTAGCTGAAAGAAAAAAACAGTTAAGATATGGATAATGAGTACCGTTACTAGATTGGAAGTTGTACTGATTAAAGTTTAATGAGGCTTTTTTCCCACAGCTCACATGACATTGAGAAAAGCAAAATGAGACACTTCCACTAGCATGAGCACCATGAGTTAGGAACTCAACTTTTCATACTACATAATTAATTTAACCCTGTAATTTATAAGCTTTATTATTATTATTATTATTTCCCCCCTAACTCTTGACTGTGATGGATGAGACAAAGGAGCAAATTTGAAGGGATAGATGTATGAGTCAAACACGGCAGGTTAATCTTTAATCTCGAATATCTAATCCCTTTCACGGACTCAATGTGAAGCACAACAATTGAAGACATGAAATTGCCACAAAAGTAGCACATGCTCATGCTCATATAAATCTGTTCATTAATCCTTTTTCCTCGGATAGAAAAATACTAGCTAATTTCATTCACCAATGGGTGTCCTGTTGGGCCTATTCTCTTGGGTTCTATTACAGAAAAGTACAACACACTTCTTAGTCAAAGGCCAATAAATCTGGGGTCAAATGTTAGCATTTTACATTTGTTTTGACCTGTTATTTTGCTAGTTTTACTTTTCTTTCTTTGAAGAGTTAATTGTTTTGCAATTACACCACCATTATGAAACTCTTTAATTTAATTTAGACTTGGCTTGGGATGCACAAACGACAAAGGAATGACAAGTGTATGGTGGAGGATGAGTTTCGTGCGTATTGTCTATTTACATTTTGCAGGGGAGTATCTCCCTCCGCCTCTGCCTTGGGCTAATTGCCCCGACCTTTTTTATGTTCATTGGCCCAACCAAACAGCAAAGACACCGGCTCCTCATCAGACATTGATGTGTGCTGGAGCCTGGATATTTCAAGAATTCTCCTTCGACTTTTATTACTAATTTTTTTTTTATTTAAAAAATTTATCCTTTATTTACATTTCTTCTTAAAAACAAATTAAAAATACTGTTAGAAAACAAGTTTAGTAGGTATACGCATGTATTTCCCGCAAAATCATAAAAGAAAAAAAAAATAGTAATAAAGGACGGACAGAATGTATTTTTGGTCAGATTGCAAAGTGTTGATTGATTTTGTAACAGCTTTGATTGTGAGCTTCCTTGAGAGATTAGTGTTGCTGTATCAGTGATTAGAGAGCTTAAATCTTCCTTTAAATTGTTGGGTTAACAAAAGATGTAATCAAAGTGCATATTTGAGTGGTTCGTGAGTCGATTAATGAAAGCTTGCCCAGTAATTGGTTGTATGAAAAGCCTTCAAAGCTTGTTGAGTAGTTGTATGCAGATTTGTCTGCTCAGTTTTTGTGGCTATAATAATTCGCTTTTCAGTGAAAAAAAAATGGCAGTTAAAAAAATAATAATAAAAGGAAGAAAAAGAACAAGCCATTATTAAAGTTAACAATTTGATCAATAATTCCATATGTGTGTTAAACTTTGGAAAAAGATTATAATTTTGACAACATATTGAAATTAATAATAATAATAAGAGAAAGAGGGATAATATCGCCTAAGAGAAGAAGATTTTGATAAAAGAATATAGGGAAGTGACGAAAGCGGTTGGGCAGGGCTTTGCTTCTTCACACAACAATCCATTTTCTTCTTCTAATAAAATAATAATAATACATAGCTTTAATGCAAGGAAGAAAGCTCAAAGCCTTGGCTTTTGCCGACTTCATTTGCAGTGAACACCTATCCATCGCCACCGTCCGTACAAGTTCTGGTGCTTCCCTTATTCATCGCTTTACCCTCGCCTTTTTTATTTAACTATCATCACAACTTTTCTTTTCTTTTAACTTGTTTTTGTCTCGCAATTTTCAGCATCTACATTAATACACTATACCATTACCAACCACAACCACCATTGTTTACCAGAACAGCTTTGTTAACGGTGTCGTTCTCTTATTGCCACACAATTCATAGTTCTATCCTGCGTCCTCTCGTCCAACCCCCCCACGGAAATTTTTACTACTAATTTATAAAAAAAAAAAAAAAAAAAGAAAAGAAATTAAACAGAGAAGTTAACTCTTTTGCTGTTTCATATTAATAAACAACCAAATGCATGGTTTCATATGCACGCTATTACCATAAAGAGTTCAATATTAAAACTTTGGGAAAATTTTTCTTTTTCAAAAAATAGCCTATTGCTGGCTGGAAAAGCATCAGCTTACCCCTCCTGCCTTTTCTGCCACTGCCACTGCCGCCAATAAGAAAGAAAAAAAAAGAACCAATAATTTAAAAAAGATTCTTGAAAATTGACTGCCAGAAAACCACTGGCCACCGCCAGTTTGTTGATCATTTTCCGACCGTCTCATGATCGAAACACGCAGAGAGAAAGAAAGAGAAGGCTCTATGATAGAAGATGAATTTGCAACACATATCTTTCAGATTCTTTTTAACATCATGTAACACTAATATACAAGAAAAGCAAAACCAAGAGATAGGGGAGAAGATCCTAATTATAACTAAGCAGCTAAGTCAAAAGCTGATTAAAACCAAAACCAACTATTTTCAATGATTACGCTGTAACACCCCAAATCCTCTCCCCTATATAACTCATAAACCTCCTTACTGACCCTGACCCTGACCCTGATCCTTCCCCTTCATCACCATGATCACCATCAACAGCGCAGCTACTACTTTCCCCCATAGACTGATGATCCGATTTGTCCTTGAAACTGGATTCCGACCCCCTAATGTTATTTCCCTTCCTCTTCCTTTCTTTCTTGTTTCTCTGGTTGCTCTTTCTATTTCCCTGAGCCAACAACCCATCTTCAAAAGCATCGATAATCTCATGTATGAGGTGACGATTGGGCGATGAGTCCCATCGAATCCAGTAACTCAAGTAACACCGAAAGCAGTCACAGTTGAAGGATGGAAGGTGGTCGTTGCTATTGCTATAAAAACTGCTTTTTTTACTGATATTACGGTTGTTGGAGCAAGAGATGAGATAGGCCAAAACCTCCCTGTCCTCAGGTGAGAGAGCAGCTGTGAGGGTGAGGATGGTGGCTGGAAGGAAGGAAAGGTGGTCCCATATTATTGGAGGTGAGGGATGCACCGCGCCTTTACAGTATAGCTTCTTCATGGTTTGATAGTTTGATGAAGATGAAATGAAGATTCTTAATAGTTCACAAAGTTGAAAGAGAGAACTTTGAAAGGTTTTATTTATTCGTTAGTGAGAAGAAGAGAGGGTATATATCATTATGTGGCAAATACTTCCCTCGGGTTGGGGGTTGGTGTGGTGACGTAATTTTGGAAATGCATGGGGCAAGGAGTAGTTAGGGTCAGATGAATTGTTAGCTAGTTATGTCTCATCAGAGCGACGGTACCCTATTTCGTTTGCGGTTTGTCAATTGTCCGTTCCTCACTTCCTTTCCTTCCTTTTATCTCATTTGTCCCACTCTCTCTCTTTAATGGGCTTTCCTTTTCCTTCACAAGCTATTCTCAATTATTTTATCCCATTTTCTTCAAGCCTTTACATGTGGGTTTGGGTTTGGCCTCGGCCTTCTTCAATACTGAACTCCACTTAATTAGGCCTAAACTTAATTCCTCTCCGTCAACTCATAATACTAGTTGTTTAGAAACTTCAGTATTTGCCTCTGACATAGTGTCATAAGTCACAGACCAAATTCCCTAACATCACGAAACAGATTAAACACGAACTCCTCCCTTAATTCTATGGATGCATAAACGCCACTGTTTTCCCCAATGTTTGGGAAATTTTCGTCCTTCAACAAAAACTTTACATGCCACTTACCATATGCTTATAATGATAAATATAGCAACGCAATTTCCAATATGACATAACCATAGTTGTTAAAAACTGGCCCGGCCTGGCTGATTCAACCCAAAAAAACTGGGAATCAGTCCTTGGACCTGTTCGGTTTAGCCAAAAAATTGGGAAATCTAAGAACCACCGGGTAACCGGTGACTCGAGCAGCCCGGACTGGGTTTCCAGGCCATCTGGTGCTTTAGTTTATAAGCCTACATATAACCCATAAATTCCAACTAAATATTTCTACTCTGGGTAGACGAAATTCAATGATTTATTGAAGCATAAGTCAGCAGACTTAACACACTTTTCTTTTTTCCTTTGTATTTATTTTGAATAGTCTGGAGTTATGTTTACCACGCTGACTGTTTCAGCATATATGATGAAAAAACCAGAAAACCTTCAGCAATGATCACATGCAAGCCCAGTTACTCGAACAACCTCTTACGAAGAAGTTCGCAAACGAGTCTTAATCCACGACTCCAGATATTGCAACTCCTCATTGTTTATTGAATGGCCAAGACCAGGATATGCCTGCAAAATTATACATGCCAATTTTCTTAGAAGTTGACTAACTAGAAGAAATTTTGAGAGAATATCAGATATGTTACCTTAAATTCACAGCTTATGCCAACTTTTTCAAGGAAAGGGGGGCCTGCTCGTCCAGCTTCAAACAATACTGTTTTGTCAACAATTCCATGTGACCACAAAATAGGTGTCTGCCCAAAATTTAACATCTTTAACCGTTAAACCATGCAACAAAATAAGTACTCTTACTGATGAGAAGTAAATCACTCAGAAAACTATCTAGGGTTTAAGAGATACAAGGTTGTTGAACTAAGGACGTGAAGACAACAGGAGAAAAGTAAATAGATTAAGATTCTTGGGAAAGAAGATGACAAACATTATTTGGTGCTAGGAGTAAGCATCACAGCTGTATCGAGCTAGAACTACCTTTCTTGCATCCTGTGGAATCTGTTCTGTGATGGAAGAATTGAAAGGAACCCATCCACTAAAGACGGCACCCCCTCCTAGAGTTTTCGGGTACAGCAGAATGCTAGCCAAGGTTAAGGCACCTGCAAAAGAATTGACAGATTTTCCAAGATGCCAAATGAAAATCAAGATCATTTTTATATTCAGAGAGAGAGAGAGACCTCCTTGACTAAATCCACACACAAATACGTTATCAGGATTTGTCCCAGTAGCTATTTCCCGGTCTATCGTTCTATGCACATTCTGAACTGCTTTCAGCAAACCACTTTCATCTTTTGGAGAATCCTATTACACATTATCCAAAAAACAACAATAATAATAATAATAATAATAATAATAATAATAATAATAATAATAATAATAATAATAATAATAATAATAATAATAATAATAATAAAATAAAATAAAATAAAATAAAAACCATATGGAGATGGGTGAACTCTTAAAGCTGTTTTGACTAATCAAAATCATTTTCAAGTTTGATCATTAAATTTATGAATTTTTCTCAAACAGCTCTCTTAGTTTTTTTGCTGCTTTACTTATACTTGGACTAAGTAATCATCAACGTATGGGAAGCAATAGATCTGGTCCATTCATTTTTGTTTTCAGATATAATTCTGTTTTACAGACCATGCAAACTCCTGTATCTAAATATATAAAAAGAGATTGTTGCTTATAGCATAAAAAAGAAAACAATTATATAACATTACAAAAATATGAAAATGAATCAAGAATAATTGCAGTCACTTCACTTGTATAGCATGTGTATCATGTGTCTATTTTTATATGTGTGCAACTGTTCATGTGCGTTTGCAACTTTGCACGTGTTCACTCATGCGTGTATGCATGAATATTGCTCACATTGAGAAAATTTTCTGGATCCGCCATGGAGTAAGTAGTAGGTAGTTTTATTTCAACCCATAATTGAATTTATTGTCAATTTTAGCATCACCACTAAACTTCAATTTTGTATCAGCAAAATCACACTTTAATCTTCGTTTCCATAAAATAGTTATTGCTACATTTGTTAGAATTTCAACCATATTTTGACATGATAAGCAAGTAAAATTTTCTAAATAGTTCTATAGGCAATAAGGCTGTCGTAGTTGATAGTTATCATATAAAAATTTTGACTAAATGTCTATGAAAATTTAGCAATGGTGACCTTATTGAAACGAAACCAAAGTATAGTGATTTCATAAAACTAACTGAAATTCAGTGACCAAGCAAAATTGAGTGACAAGTTCAGTGATCATGAGTGAAATTAACTCAGAATAAGTATCAAACACGACTTAAATTCCCAGCTAAGAAATTTCAAGGAAGCATAGCTATTTGAGAATACTTTAAAAGCAAAATGAATTTAAAAAAAAAAAAAAAAAAAGGAACCGCCCATTTCTTTGCCCTACAAATTTATACAATATTTGATATAATAATCAACCTAGAAAAAACTTTATGATCATCAGAAAAACTTGAAGTTAAAGTATACATTGCCTCAACTCATATGTTACTCTCAAACTGAAAAGAGCAAAGCAACAATGTGATTGATTTTTAACAAAGGACACTAATTCAACCAGGATGCAGTAAGACGGCTGGCCCATTAATTACGTTAAATCAGGCAAAAAAACATGTTAATCCCACCAATCATACTGGCTGAGCCACACTGTAAATGGGTAGAAATATGATCAAACAAAGATGAAGAAGCCTGGAATGAATCCAAAAGACAATAACAGATAAAGATTCAGGAAAAAGCTTAACTTACAGCTGTGATGGGAATCTCATGGATGTCAAACCATGAAGGCATTACAGCACCACCTACAAGGACGAGCAAATTATTTGAAGTACATTTTAACATGAAGAAATTCGCATTCAAATTAGCATCTTATGAGGTCACATGCTTTGTAGAACAGGCTAAGCTCATTCCACATCTATTAGCCTATTACATAAAACTCACAAAAAAAAAAAGAGAGAGAGAGAGAGGGAGGAAGCAAAAAATTCCTTCAATATCAGAGAACAGTAACCTAAACAGAATAAGTATGAGATAACGAACACAAACACAACTTCAATTTTTCAATAGACTTGCGCTTTTAACTAAGTATAGGTAACATGGCACAACCACCTCTCAAGTTAAACCCATCATCGTAATACAAGTAATCAGTTCAATATGCTGAACAAACAGCTGAAGAGCTATTTCTAACAACAGGAGGAATTTATCAAAATGACACCACTAATTTTCGCTAATATCCACTGACACGTAATAGAAAATCAAAAGGGTTGCAAAATGGAAGAGCAAATCAATGCCTCACAATGAATAAAACCCTTAAGTAATTTCATTCACATCGCGAAAAGAATGGTTTATTAAAGTAAGCACAATAAAAAAGAAAAACCCTCAATTGCAGTTACAGCAAATACCCACACCACAATCATAATTCATAATGCAAGATAGGACTTACCGTTGCAAGTGACTGGGTTACTAGGAGCAGAAGGGAAAGTCCATTTGGTAGCTCTAAACTCAGGAGAAGTGAAGAAAGTTTTGATGGGTTCATTGGCAGGACCCGAATCCCCCAATCCATGAAGCCAAAGAATAAAACTACGAGCCATTGAGTGTGATTTTGGAGGGGATGAAATTGGATGGAAGAATAGTATAAACACAAGTGTGCTACAGAGGACCAGTGTAAAGAGTGCAAAAGGCTTTGTTGACGGTAGCATTTTTCGTCTTCCATGGCGACACCCTTTTATAATTTATTGTAAGTCTTCGCCACTGCTGGATAAAGGGTGTGAAATTACTTGCGTTGCCCCTCTGTTTTATTTACACAATGCCCTGAAAATTATTCAGTAGGAAAAAAAATGATTGGAATTATAATTTTTTCATTTCTCTTTTGTCCCAATCTAATTTCTTCTAAACGGAGTTACTATCAATATTTTCCGTTTTAGACGGGAATTACAAAAGAACACTAAATCACTGTCATACCTAAATAGCAAAAAAAAAAAAAAAAAAATTGATGTGGCATAAATAAGAGATCCTTTCCGCTAATTCGCTATTTTTACTTGGAATTAGGAGTTTGATTACTATCATATTTATCACTGGGAAAAAAA
Source organism: Reutealis trisperma (assembly GCA_947687605.1). Taxonomy (NCBI): domain Eukaryota; kingdom Viridiplantae; phylum Streptophyta; class Magnoliopsida; order Malpighiales; family Euphorbiaceae; genus Reutealis; species Reutealis trisperma. Next base: position 4,676,248 of record CANTUT010000032.1, read on the forward strand.
AAAACCATTTTTTTCTTCTAAATTGTTAATTTTTATGCTTGACAATTTATATTTATTAATTTAAATGTGTCAGATTTTCTTTTTTTTTCTTCTCCTTTTTTCACTTGTAACTGAATAAGAAAAGAAATTGCAACTGCCAAGATGACCACCGTGGCTAACGAATTGTCAAATCCACAACAGTGAATGAATACCAATATGGCTTGGGTTTTATTCATTTGATTTTATATGAGCTTAGAGCCTGCGAATGAGGTATCACCGAACTCATTTGATCTCAGTGCTAACCTTAGACTGCATATTTAAAGAATGAAAATCAGATTAAGCGGTGTGTTGGTTCAATTTGTGCAACCAGAGTAAGCCGTTCAAAACCTGCAACTGGAAGAAGAGGAACTTCGAATTGTCCTTCCTCTTTCTGGTTATCTTTTTGCAATAAACTTTCAGCATTTTAAGTTATCCAGAGTCTGCGTTTCAAGAAGATAAGTTCGCCGCGAGACAAGTACTATGAAAAACTCAAATTTTTGCTGTAAGACAATAATGGAAGCCATGCTCGGATCTAAGCCAATGAAAACAAACAATCAACAGTTAAACCCACTATTATTTTCCTTAATGACAAGGAGAATTCAGCCATTTCTCAAACCCATGACCATAATTTGCAATGCCTGCAATGGGGTGCAAATATAACATGTTTGCGGCGGAGGAAATGCTAGGTTGTACAAAGTATACATCTGAGTAAAGATTCCATTCATGTCCAACAACATAGCCATTTCAAGGACTTGGCTGTGGAGTTACAATAATGTATAACCTTTCTCTATCCTTTATTTGTTTTAAATGAATGGCCCAAGAACCCAAATCAAGGTCAAGAAACAATGCACCATACTGTTGCAGTTCTAGATATAGCTAAATTATGAGAATGAATTTGTATTTATGAGCCATGGAGATGAAAATTAGGCTAGAAAAATTAAATGTATTTATGAGCCATGGGGATGAAAATGAGGCTAAAAAAATTAAATCTTCCTGTAGCTGAAGTCAGAATTTAAACAAAAAAAAAAAAAGTGATCATCTCATAATAATATTGCGCATCCAATGTCCAAAAAGAAAGTTATCAACCAAGATGATCAACAAAACTCCATAATGCTTACAGAAGAATTCAGATATCCAAAGCAACAAAAATAAATTTCAGAGATTTCCAATCCATAATTAAATAAGGGATTAACAAGAAAAGTAAATGAGTTGATGTTTGTTCAAACGGCACCATGATATTGATCAATCACATGTTTCATGGCATCCAATTGGGAAATAACAAACTCCAATTTCTTAAAACAGATTTCATTAGAAATTCGAGAATTGTAGTCACACTTCTCAAATGGACGGTACTCGCAAGCACTTTTGATTTCATTGCGGAGAGTAAACTGAATATCCTGCTTTATTAGAAATTTCATATTTTAATTTAAAAGGGAACTCATTTCAAAACACTGCTATTAGGCAATTGAAAAAAGAAAAGTAAAGAGGAAACAAAGAGAGACCTTAATCATTTGCATGAACTCACGGCAATGGTTGATGATGAATTCTTTACGAGGACCGGTAGGACTGGCCAGTTCATCCATTACTCCTCCTGCCAGCTCCAAAACCCTAACTATTGTCTGTATCCCAAAACAAACAAATACAAGAAACAAATCCTTCTCAACTTGATCTTTTCCTTTTATTTTTAAATCTAAATTTGGATTATTTACCTTCTCCACATTTTGAAGTCGCTGCAACGATGTGTTCTGTGTCTGCGATGCATCCATTAATGGATTACACTTGCTCTATCCGCTACTACCCGGAGCTCCGAAAGTCGTTTTATTTATCCATAAGCAAGCTCTTCATCATTCTTAAAACGCCGCGTTTGAGGGTCAACTGAGTGGAATAAAATTACATGAGATGACGTGTCTTCATCTAATTGGTGGATTGCTATTCAGTTAATTACTCCTTGTACCGGTGAACCAACCACACAAAGCATCTTTCTTTCTTCACCAAACTAAACACAGGGGAGAATTCATGGCGGCTTCGAAGCTACAAGCTCTGTGGAATCACCCAGCGGGGCCCAAGACGAGTGAGTTAACTTCCCTTTGGATCCTTTTATTCCTTTTTTCATGAATCGTTAAAACATTTTTCTTTGATTGGTATGAAACATTTATAAAAACATATAATTTTAAGATTTAATACTTTCGATTCATTTATATGATTTGCAAATCCTTCAAATATAATGTTCCGATTCAAACCCAATTTTTCTTTTCTATTAAATCTCTTGTTTTTCATTCTAAAAATCTCCGTTGCTTTTGTTGTCGACAAGCTGTTTTTTCCTTTTTCCCCTTAATTTGTGGCCAGGTTTCTTTACATTTTAATTAAGCTAGAATAAATGAAAGTAAAATTCATTTGATTCAATTCATAAAAGAATTTCATTCATAAATTAATTCTCACATTTGAAACCTGAATTATCAGGTACTAAATGCGAAATTCAATTTTCAATCTGTAGCCTTGCTGGCTTATACTTTTGTTAGTTGAAAATTCTATTGCTTCACTAGCTTATACCCTTATATGTTTAGAATTTATTAGCAAAATTTACCAATTTTTACAGTTTTTGGCTATTTATAACCAATTTTATACTATTTGAATGAATTTTCTGTACCAAACCTGACAACTGTGGATTTATAGATGAATTCCATTAAATTTTATGGAATTCATTTATATGAAACAAGCTAGAGAATTGGAAACAAAAGACTCTGTTTAGTTAGATGCTAGATGTGGAATATTGGGTTCATTTTGCAACTTTGTTTGGTCATTATCTTACTTGTGATGGGAGAAAACCAGCAATGACAAAATATCAACCATTTGCGTCAATTTCAATTTTCTCATCACCCATCTGAGGCCATCAAACTTTGATGCCTGGAAATGCATTATCCATTGTATTAATAAATGTTTTAATGCGACTATTTTCCACCTGTGCACTGTTATTACCATCCTGCTGCAGTTCACTTTTGGGCGCCAACTTTTAAATGGGGCATCAGCATAGCAAATGTTGCTGACTTCTCTAAACCACCTGAAAAACTTTCATATCCTCAGCAAATAGGTATGGACCTTTTATCTTCAATAACTTTATAAATGCACTTATAATTTCTCATTTCCTTACAAGCATTTATCTTATGATTCATGGGTCTGTACCTCTCTCTCTGAGCATTCTTTGTCCCTTATTGAGATATAGTGGTCTTATAGTTGCACTTTGGTTTCAGCTGTTACCGCCACTGGACTTATATGGTCACGCTACAGTACTGTAATCACACCAGTAAGTTTGAAATTGATGAAATGCTCTTCCAGAGTGAGATAAAACAGTGATGATGCAATATTATGAGAGTGTCATTTGATGCACTTTTTTAAAGCAATATATCTTGCAAATAGCAGCTTATCTCATTCATACGCTGCTTGTTTACATTGCTCTTGGTTATACTATGTAGTATTCTTATTATTATTCAGTATTATCTTTCTGCAATATAATCTTGGTTATACTATGCCTATGTTTGAGTTTTTTTTGTTTGGCCATCTTAATTTACGTCCAAATCAAATAAATGGGTTCTTTGCTGAGTTTAAATTTATCCTTTTGGAGAAATCTTGGTAGATTTTGATTCTTGTTAATCCTTGATCTGAAATACAGAAAAACTGGAATCTATTTAGTGTAAATGTTGCAATGGCTGCAACAGGCCTTTACCAGCTGTCACGCAAATTACAGTAAGTTACATTCAAATTATTGTAATCCGTTTCCATATAGAATTGATAGTATTGATGCTTTGTAGCTTTTGACGTTGGAAGGCTAGAATTTTTTTTTTTTTTGGCCCATCAAATGACCTTCACAGCAGGAGGTGCCTCACCTCTTTCCTATAATTCATCCACCATGAACCTAGTAATCTTGAGGTCTCCTCATAGAAATTCTTAATCCCAACAGCATTTGGTCCAATAAGAACATCATGCATTGTCTTGCTGTTCACCTGTTTTGCAATTGCCTATAGATAAGATCTCTCCATTAGAGGCTTCTAATTGCACTTTTCCAAATTCCAGGCATGATTACTATCCAGATGCAGAAGCTGCTGCTGCAAAAGAATGATGCCAAAAATGTGCTTAACTTCCTTTTATGTGCTGCAGCATTGAAGCCATTTTCCCTTCTTGCCTTGCTGTTCAACATTTTTCAATCTATTTTTGTTGTTTTGCATTGCTTCAGGGCTTTGGATACTTCAGTGTTCTATGATGTAGAAATTGTAGGTGGATGCTGACTGTTGTGTTTGAAAGACCAGTATGAAAAGGAAAAGTTTTTAATCGACCAATAAAATGTTGTCCAAATCCCTTTTCTGCTCTCTTAGGTTCGGTTTGCGGTCCTTTGAGTGAATAATTTGCAGTCCAAAATTGGCTACATAATCAATTTGCCAGAGTCTGTCAATTTTAGTTTGTCCTTGGAGCCCATATGTACTAGGTTCCAATGACATTTGAATCAGGTTATCATGCCAACGATCTGCTGAAGTTGCTCGAGGCTTGAGTTCAATATGTTGCTAGGGATGCAGCAACATGCATTTCTTTAACATGAACCATCTGGCGCACAGCACATGCATGAGACCTGAGTTTACATGAGCAAAATGGATGAAACGAAAGTAATAGCTCGTTATCCGAGCAAGTTGTCACATACACAAATCTTAAACAGCTGACAGTAAGTTGTCACCCACACAAATCTTAAACAGCTGACTATTTGGACTACATTTCCTATCTTAATAAACATGTTTCACACTAACATTAAACAGCCCATTAGCTGGGCAGCATTTCCTATCTTAACAAACACGTTTCATCTGTCCAAAATACTCTCCAATCTCAAAAAGTATGGCAAGAAAACTATATGAAACAAAAGAAATAAGGGGGAAAAAATCAGTTGTTCAATAATGAAAAAAGAAAAATCGTTACTGTAATTGATACAAGTTACAATCAGCTCGATAAGAGAGCATAAAATGAAAGACTAAAGTACATGCATCAGCCACTCGAGTACACTTCCCCTAAAACGGTGGCCAAATAGAAAATCATAGGAAAATTGTCTCCAAATCAGCAACAATCAAATAGGTTGTTTTCTTCTCATGTTGTATGTGTCAAATAATATAAAGGAACACCCATCAATCATGTCCCAACACCACTCGAGTTCACTCTTTCCAACTGCCCGTCTCTTAACTGATCTGGTTTTGAATCAGAATCGTCCTCATGAGACTTTAAGCCCAGACTCAAATCCAAAGTGCTTTCGTTCAGATCTTGTCGCACCACTTGATTATCATCCTGAGACTGAAATCAATAGTCAAATCAATATTAGATGGATGTGAACTCAAAAGTCAGTTTTAACTAGTAATATCCCACTCACATCTGAGATAAAATGGGTTTTAAGAAAGGTTTCTATAAGTCCACATGGACCTCCCAACAAATCAAATCGGTGTTAAATCACTGTTTTATTATAGGACACTATCAAAGAACAGGGAGTCTCAAATTTGAATAACAATTCACCTGAGTTTCTTCCATAGGTACATCGTTAATGTCAGGTTTTTCATCAAAACCATCACCCTTTGAAACTGGCTCCATTTGTTCAGTATCACTCAATTTAGCTTCATCTTCAGCCTTCTCTGCAGTCTCTTTTCTCTCTTGCTCTAGCAAATAAACCTGTATTGCCAGCAGCCCAATAATGAATGACAACCTTGGCTTAATGGCAACCCCAAAAAATAAAGACTGCATGTCTATGCTTCGCTTAAACTTGTTAGACGTGAACAAGCATTAATAAACATGTAATTTTCTTATGGTAATACCTGAAATCACTGTAATTTTCTTATGGTAACAACTGCTAACATGCATCAGTTAAAAACATCCAATTCCAATAAATCCCCATATTGACTGATGAAGTATGAAATACTTCATCTGCAATTCATAGTAAAAAATGTTGTCTCAAATTATCAAAGTTCCAAGCGGCCTTGATACAACAGTAAGTTTGCTGCTGTATTATGACTTTAAAAGAGGAACTGCAACGCAAGAAGCTTAGCGCACTAGGACACCCCTACCCTAGCTCAATTATGTTAACCCACGACCACACAAAATCAATGCAAACACATAATTTGCAGGAGCAGCACATTTTCCCATCAATTTTGAAACTAAAATACCCCTAAAATCTGCAAACCTTCAATAACATCCAACCATATAGGTGAACAGAAAAGGCTTTAAACCCAAATCAGCCATCTGTTGAAGCAAAACAATTGACATATTAAACGACTGAGTTCTACATGCCGTATCAAAAGCAAATATTTGAAACAAGTTCTAATACTTCTGCATTATGAAGAATATGAATAATACTATATCATGTTTAACCCAAGAAAAATAAGTGGAAACAGTGGCATGAAGTAGAGAATTGCATTAAGAAAGTATATGCCTCAAAATATAGTTTTTTCACTTACGTCTTGACTCGACTTCACTAAATTTTGTCCTTAGCAGCAACTCGGTCAAAGACTAGGACAACAGGATTTTAATTGTAAAATAAATTCAATTTGGTCAACCACTTGCCAATACAATCAAAATGAAATGTTCTAATGTTCCTTGGAATTAAATGCATCAATACTACAATAGTCCAGACCATTTCACTACGTGAAAATGCATGAAGATGACATCTTGATGTCTTTATTTGAGCACTATTCTTTGCAGAATAAGAAAAATGATGAACATGGATTTGTGTTTCAGTAGAAAGTTCCTTTCTCTACAGAAAATGAAATGAAAGGGTTCTAGCCCTATACATGAGAAGGACAACCAGATTCATCATTATCTCCACAACACAAAGATCTAGAAGCCCCATCATTTTCCTCCCTCATAACTTTTGCCATTGATTAACACAAGCAGCTTGAATATTCAAGTATCAGTAAATGCAAATAAGCAAAGACAAATAGCATGCAATTAAATAGCAAAAAAAAAAAAAAAGCGGACAAAGTTGTTGGACTTGCATTTCAATAAAAAGTACTCACTCCGTCCCAAAAAAGTTGTCTATTATTCCTTTTTAGGATGTTTCAAAACACTTACCCACTCTAAAAATGAATATAGATATTTGTCCATTTTATCCTTATTAATTGAAAGGAGTGTATTCTCAAAATTAATAATAAAGGTAGTAATAAATGAGTATGTGCAAAGGTATAAGTGGAAAAATATAATAAAATTTATGAGTTGATAAGCAATTAACGATGTTTTCTTAAACTGTGTGAGAAAAAAAAGTGGACAATAATTTTGGGACGGTATAGGATATCTTCAAGAGGCTTATTCCTTTTCCAAGTATATCAGAACATTCTAAAGCTCCATCAAGTAAAAATCTCGACATAAGGGTAGCTAGATGTAGATTGCATGGTTTTCATATAAGACATCTTTAATTTCAATGCGATGTGTTTGTACCACTAAATATGTTGGCAAATTGTCTTTCTGCCCAATCAGATAAACAGGTTAGAATACCATGGCACTGATTTACTATTAAATTAACAAAGTTATATCTATTAACAAGAACAAGAATCATTTTGACCCAACATAAAAGAATTCCCCAAAGCCATCACAAAGGCCAAATTAAAGTCCCCTCCCAAAAACCTCATGAAACAAATGTGGCATAAAGAACTAACCAAAATTCTTCACTGCATTTTGTTTTTTTTACTTCCCTCGATCCTGGAACATAAGAGGAAAATATACAAGCAACTCAAACATGTGAATGTCTGTGAATGATCACACAGAGAGGCTACTTGTAAAATGAGAGTATTCTGACTATGAGTTCAATACCTATCACACCATATCTTGCCAACAAAGCAATGTTAACTCTTTACCACATGAACTGGACCAAAGGTGGATCAAATAGAATTTTCAAGAGTTACATTTTTTCCTATATAACATGGAAACCTCAGTACTGCTCCATGGTTTGTGCAGTGTGAGAATCAGAACAATGTCCCTCCACATCAACTTGAAGGTTGAAAATATCCATGTCCAACACTTTATACAAGTGAGGGCAAGGGTGCTGAAGACTCCAAAGTAATTGGAAAATCTCCTAAATATTGGTAAATATGTTGCTTGACACATATCTCCACCAGACAATGGTACATGAGTCCATGTCAGATAGAATAAACTATAGCAACATTTTTCCTATGCACCATTGCAAATGTGTAGGAATTCATCAAATTATCCAATCATCAAACCACCTATTTAGGAACTTAAGTTTCCTTCCCTAACAAGAATTTTCCTTTGTTTTCCAAGTTTTGACAATTATTTGATTGAAAATTTAATTTAATAATTATGTTACTACTTAGGACAAACTCAAATTCGAATCTAACCGGATGACCCCCACTGCCACCTAAACCAAAACCTTTTCCTTATACTGAGAAACATTCTATTTTAACCCCTTCTGTTTTTACAAGTCAACCAAAGCATACACCATAATGAAAGCCATATCAACATAAACAATGTCATATTCTTCCGGTCATCCGCATCCTATGCTGTGTTCTTTTCTGAAGCAAGAAGAAATTAAAAAACAAGTCATCTGAATTCAACATACACTACTTCCTGAGGAGCACAAAACTCCAGAGGAGTACTTGTGGAACGAAATCAAAACAATTGACCGACAAGCGACCATACAAGATAAATGCAGTGCCTGAAATGATATGACACAAACAATTCCCAAAATACGAATTCGACAGTACTTAAGATATCAACAGAAGGTGCAGCATGCTTTGGTATCATGTCTTCTAGGAGCTTCTCCAATAAAAGTGAATGCAGCAGGCTATGTGGTCTTTAAATCTTGAAACCCAAAATCTGACAAAGTCGTGAATTTTCCTAAAAATCCTTCACACCACACTCAATTGTGCTCTAAAATCCATGAAGCTAACTATGAAAACAAAACCCTAAAAACTGTTCACTCAAAATCCAGATCTAAAATGTAAACACACAACTCAGAAATCGAATTCATCAGAATTCAGAAACTTGAAAAATCACATCCGGGACTTAATTCGACCACTCCAAAAAACCAAAGACCAGAATGAGAGTTGAGAAAAAAGGAGAAATTTAAGCAAATCCCAAAAAACTTGAAATATTGGAAAAAGAAATCGAAGAATTGGGAGGCAAAAATAAATAAATAAATACCGGAATGTACTTGAATTTACGCCTAGGAGGCTCGTCAGGCAGGGGCGGCGTGTCGTCCTTGAGTGAATTCTTGTCGGCATTGGAGTGATTGGCATTAGAGTTATTGGCGGTGTCCTTGTTGCTTTGAGTTAAAGGGGTCCACTTGTAAAGCAGGAGATGAGAACCGTTATTACCGTTAGTAGTAGCATTGGTGGTGGTGTGGATGTGATGATTTTGAGAGTGATTGGTGTTGTTAGATGGGGAAACGTGGACCCATTTCTTCTTCCACTTCCTCACCCGTCCATTGAACACCGTAGCCGGTCCGTACCGAGTGGAGGACCGCCCAAGTCTCGCCCCTACTCCCTCCATTTTTTTTTTTTTCAACTCAAATCGGGGAGGGTGCCGGATCGATTCAAATTTGCGCAAAAAAGGAAAATCCCCTCTCTCTCTCTCTTACCTCTCTTCTTCTTCTTTTTTTTTTTTTTTTTTTTTAAATTTTTCCTATAACTACTAGAGAGAGAAAAGAAGATGACAGGTGGCTCTAAATATTTGGTAGTATTTTATAGTGGTTTCCATGAATGGAAAGAATTAGATAAGGACGGTACGGGAGGAAACTGTTATGGAGAATAATCAGAGCCGTTCCAAGCGGTGACTCTCTACGTTTCTAATCATTGGTTGGATTGGGATCCTCTCATGTTTTATACAACATGATACATCATGATGTTCACTAAATCTACACTATATGTTACCTAAAGTTACAAATGAAGGGCCAAGATTTAATTCTTTAAAATTACTAAAAAAATTACTTTTGTTGCTTTCACGTTAATCCTACTAACAAAATAAATCTAGCCGCTGTTTGCATCTAAGATTTTGCCGTCCAAAAAAGAAAAAATTATGGCTGCCAAATCAAAATTTCAATATGAATTTTTATGAGAAAATATGGAAAATAAGAAATAGTTGTTCCTTTGATTATGTTCTTTGAAAAAAAAACTACTATTATTGAATACGGCTGATTCTACTGTTCATCGTCTCTAAATGTTGGAATCATCAACCTCTATGTTAGAATCATCAAATTCTTTAAGTTATGTAAATAATTTAAGAGTATAATTTCTATTTTTTTAATTGCCCACGAGAATATGAATTGTAATTTTTTTTTATCACAAAACATCATATTATAAATTAAACAAGTAGTAAAGGACTATTCCTCTTTGACATGGCAGCAAATCATGAGGCCTAAACATGTATCATGTAAAATCCCAGCCTTTAACGTGGAAATTAGACTTAGTGCATCACTTCCCAATACCACATAGGAATTTGTAATTTTTAGTTGCCCATGTTGTAATTCTATTTTTAATTCCATGAATATGATTACAAGTTTCTTTTATTTTTAATTTTTTGCTTTACAATTCCATTTAAATTTATACGTAAATATATGTGCAAGATCCTTTTATTATTTTAAAATTTTTACTAAGTTTAATACGATTCAGCAGTGGTATTTTTTTTCTATCTTTATTCTAAACTTGTAATTCAAAAACTTAAATTTCTTTAATTGATTGATTGTACACATATTTTTGTGTTTTAATATTGTTTTTGTTAGTACTTGGAAATCTATATATTTGTATTCCAAATTTACCATTTTAAATAAATGTATCAATTATATTCTTCCTATATAGTTAGTTGTCTATTGAAATAGTGCATAATACAGATAATGTCTTTTCATTGAGTCACTACAATAATTGTAAAATTATTTAATTTATAATTAGTTACATTTATAAAGTATTGTACTTTTTTATATAAGATTTTGATTAATTTAAATTTATGCATTTCTAAAAATGTAGAAGATGAGTGGGTTCTTAGAGTTGGTATGGAATTTGATACCATTGAGGATGCATGGCAATTTTGGAGAAATTATGGTGGGCGGACTGGTTTTGATAGTAGAAAACAATGGTTTAATAAGAACAAAAAATATGGAAAAATATCATCAGCAAGATTTGTATGTAACAAAGAAAGTTATCGTAAAGAAGACAAATGAGATCATCTAACCAATCATCCTCGAGCTGAGACTAGAACCAACTGTCCTACACGTATAGGAATTACCTATATAAGAGAGACTAGGAAGTATAAGGTCCATGATTTCATACTTGGGCATAATCATATTCTTCTTCTCCCATAAACTTTTCATATGATGTCCTCTCAAAGAAAAATTACAGAAGTTCAAGTTGCTGAAATTGATTTGGCTGATGATTATAGAATTAAGACAAAGGCATCCTATGAGCTTATAAGTAGGCATAGTGGAGGAAAAGAAAGTGTTGGATATACTTTGGTGGATCAAAAGAATTATTTGCGAAGCAAACGACAGCGAGACTTAAAGTATGGAGAAGCTGGAAGCCTATTAAGGTATTTTCAATAACAGTGTTTAGATAATTCATCTTTTTACCATAATGTGCAATTAGATAATGAAGAGCAGATAATGAATATCTTTTTGGCAAATGCAAAAATGCTTTTAGATTATGCTTATTTTGGTGATGTGGTTACTTTTGACACAACATATAGCACAAATAAAGAATTTAGACATCTAGGTATGTTTATTGGCTTTAATCATCACAGAGGAATTGTAATTTTTGGGGCTGCTCTATTATATGATGAGATAGTAGCATCTTTTGAATGGTTGTTCAAGACATTTTTAGAAGCACATAAGCAAAAGAAGCCAAAATCTATTTTCACATATCAAGATAAAGCAATGGCAAGTGCACTATTCCATGTAATGCCATAAACATATCATGGATTGTGTACCTGGCACATAATGCAAAATGCTGTAAAACATTTAGGAAATTTGGTAAAGGATGGTTGCAATCTTCTTAAAGACTTCAAAGCATGTATTTATAAATATGAAGAAGAGACAACATTCCAAATAGCTTGGGATCAAATGCTTCATCACTACAAAGTTCAAGATAACACTTGGTTGAGTGGTATTTATGAATTGAAGGGAAAATGGGCTAAGCGTTACATGAAAAATGCTTGCACATTGGGAATGAGAAGTACAAAACTTAGTGAAAGTTAAATGGAGACTTGAAGGATTACTTAAAATTAGACCTAGGCATACTTCAATTTTTCAAGCACTTTGAACAGGTTGTGGAAGATGAGAGGTAAAATGAGTTGAAAGCAGAGTATAATTCCAGACAAAAGCTGCCTAGATTGAAGATGCACAAGTCTCCTTTATTACTGCAAGCAGGGTAAATTTATACTCCGTTAGTCTTTGAATTGTTTCAAGATGAGTATGATTGGTCATTAACAGCTTTTATAAAAAGATCAAAAAGAAAACCAATTAGTTCATGAGTTTGTAGTTGGAATTTTTAATCAAGATGGAGAGTATCAAGTCCAGGATAACCATTCTGAACAAATAGTTATATGTTGTAATATCATGAATTTTTATAAGTTATAAATTTTGAAATATTGTGATAGTGACAGAAAATATTTATTTTAATATAGCAACTTCTTCCAATTTATTATTATTATGATGTTGAATTTAAATTTAGTAAATTGTTTTTAATAAAATATTTTGGCAAACTATATTATTATTATTATTATTATTATTATTATTATTATTATTATTATTATTATATATAGAGGGACGGCAGTGGGAGGAAGCAAAAGCCAGAAAGCAGAGAGAGAGAGAGAGAGAGAGAGAGAGAGAAGGAAGAGAAAGAGTATGTTAGCCGTCCGACCTCCATCCGGCTGCCGGATTCCGACACGCGCCACCTAGTAAGGTTCCTGGGGTGTCGAGCAAGCCGTCCACCGAAGATCGCTGCCATCCGCCGTCTCCAGCCGCTGCAGGCGCCGCCGCACCGTCCGTCTGCAAAAACTTCCAAGCTAAATTTCGGCCAGTTCCGATGTCCGTTCAATGTGATTTTGGTACCATCAGACTCCTCTTCCTCTAAGCTTTAATTTGGTATATAAATTACTAATTTTGGATAATGTGGAAATTGGTCGAATTTCGGTGATCGACCGGACTGCCGACGTGGATTCCGGTGAACCAGGTGAAACATATTATATTTTCAGATTCTTCATGCTAGGGCGATTCCGTTGGTAGTAAGTTTGTGACGATCGGTCGACGTTCACATTTTTTGGTGAGTTTGCGGTGAGTAGCGTTTCTCGTAGTTTGTGCAAGCTTGTGGCATATTATTACGTTATGTTTAACAGTTAATAGGTGTAAGGTGTGTTAGAAAAAATTGAGCCTTTGGGAAAGATTAGACAGTCTATATAGGAAGTATGTATTTTCCTGGTCAGTATATTCATACTCTGACAAACTTGTTCATTTTACTGTATAGATCGTCTTGGTATGCCTCCGGCCGCCCCCAGCCGCAGTCCGTGAACATTCAATTCTGCCCTTCTGTACTGTGAGTGATACTTCTAATATACTTTCCTGTTAATCATGCATTGCATTGAGTGTATTTACAAATATATTTAATGATGCTCACGTAATGGAATGTATATACATATACAATTATCTTGACATCTGGTTGTATTTGACATTTTAAGTATGTGCTGCATATTCTCTGTGTATGTTGGGTGGAAACAGAATGATACAGAAGCCACCTAGGTTTTGGGTTATGATATGGCTATGATGAATATGAGATATGACTGATGGATGTCGGCCGGGCCTGCTCATCGCCAGGGCTGCTGTCAGTCGGGTCAGGGCTGCGTGGTACAGACCAGTGACGGCCGGGCCTCTTGGATTGGATATAAGAGACAGGTTATTGGATTAAGAGAGCCATTATATGAGGATTGGCTCCCTCAGATGGATTTTAGCGTGGCTTCTGTGGACTAAACTCCATCCTTGCGTGCTTTGTTATGATTGGATGTTGAATGACATAATTGCATATCATGTATATCTATTTACATCTGGCTCACCAGGTTTGCATATTAGCAGTATCATTCACTGAGTTGAGACGCTCACCCCTGTCTCCTTGTTATTTTTCAGGTTACAAGTTGAGCCTCTTGTTGTAATTTTATCACGTTAGTCTCTGTCTCCTTCCTCGACAGAGTACATGTAATATGTTGTTATTGTAATATTATGGTAGATTTTTGCAATTACAGTATTGGGGTTGGATTATTATATCACTAAAACTATTGGCTTATATTGTGGATAAACTCTCTGCCGACAATGTTTATGATATTGATTACTATTATTGTAAATAATTATGGTACTGTTATGGAAATCTTTTATTGTGATATGATGATTATTGAATAACCTGTAGGCAGATGGAGTAGCAAGGGAATTCATTTGAGATATTTGAGATATTTTTTTTATAATCACATGTTATTCTTTATTTTTCTTTTTGGGAGGTTACTGTTTAGGCTGATTGGGGACACTAGTAGCCTTACGCTTTCCTGTGCCCCAGTGCTGGTCACGTGCCTCGGATTTGGGTCGTGACATATGTAGCTGCAAAAAATTTGAGACATTTGGGATTTTATGTTGTCATGCTTTAAAGGTTCTTGATGTCATGGATATAACACTAATTCCTGATAAATATATTATAAAGAGATGGACAAGAGAAGCAAAGAGCGAAATTGTAGAAGATGTTAATGGAAAAGTAATTCATGGAGATATTAACTTAGATGTTACACAACGTTATAGATATTTTTGCCCCAAACTTGTGAAGTTAGCATCTAGAGCATCTAAGTTTGATGAGTCATATAAATTGCTAGATACAACCATTGATGAATTAACCAAACAAATTGCATCACTGAGTACAAAGTGAACCCCTTCTAGTAGTGATGACCATGAAGTTTTTACCTCTTCACTAAATAATAAGAATGCCATGGAGTTGGAGAACTTGACTCAAAATGTAAAGGGGTTGAAGAAAAGGACTGATCAAAAAAGTAGAACAAGATTAAGAAGTTGGGTTGAAAAACAATAAAAGAAAAAAAAGAAAGTAGCTAAAAAGGATCTTATTCATTGAAAAGGGGAAGAGCTATATATATGTATTGGGCTAATATATATAGGATGTAAAGAAATTATGATCCATCTTGAACCCCAAATAGCCAAAATTGCATAACTATAACCCTTGATTGTCGAAACACGTGTAATTTTTTTAGACGTAGAAGCAATGCAATTCCCCCCCCCCCCCCCCCCCTTCCTTTTTTTTTGTGTCTCAAGCATAGTTATATCTTCAATACATTAGCCTAATAAAAAATATGTAATATCGCTCGACATCTGGATGTCAATGCGGCCTTTTTGGCGGATGGATATTTTATGCAAAATTTTTAAAATTTTTGTATCCTAATTATGATGTATACTATCTGATTAGAAAAAATTATGACATGTATTGCTTTTACAGAGAAAAAATTGACTAAAACGATTGAGCCATAGTATATATCCATTTAATATGGAAAATAATAAATAAAAAATAATAATAATATTAGTATTTTTTTATTGAAAAAATTTGTAACAATTTTTAAATATTTATATTTTTTGAATCAAAATATTATATTTTTAAAAAACTATAATAATTTTTACAAATATTGTAACAATGTCAATAAAAATTAATTGGTTGTACATTCATCATAATTCATATATTCAAAATTTTTACAACTCAAAACAATTTCGTGTTGAAAAAAAAAAAAAAAAAAAAAAAAAAAAAACACAATTTTCTATACATGCAATCTGGTGAATCATATATTTTTCAAATACTAAGATATGCGGCCGAGATCTCTCGTTCTACTATGGATTGGTCCAACCGAGATGGTACTATATAAAGTAGCGTTTAGGGCTTCCAAAGACCGCATCATCTTGGTTGTGTAATATTAGAAAGGGGCTAGGGCGGCGGGGCTATGGCTCTGTATTTTTGGTTTTGATCTGAAGGCTACATGTACCAAGGTAAGGCATCGGAATCGGTGGCCTTCTCCTTGACTTGCCAAAGCGGCTGTAGCTATATCAATTACTGTCGAGAGGTTAACTGGCCGGTTGTTGTATGGGATTTCTTTGAGATCTCCGTTGACATATCTGCTTACCGAACTTCTCACATTTTTTTTTCCCTTTGTTTTGTGTTTTTCTCCCAGTCAATAACCTTTCTATTATTCGATTATAATAACTGAGAAGGGAGAGAAGAGGAAAATGGCATAGGATTTAGCCATTTTATGAGACCCTTCTCTTACATAAAACTCTTTTCAATGGTCACCTTCCAGGCATTCTCCTTTGATCCTCTAGCAGTCTGCGTCTATCGGTGACTACATGCTCTGTTTTCCAACGTTTTTCTTTTTACAGATTTGGATTTTTGATGTAGCCAAAAGCCTTTGGGGACAGATGATTCAAGTTGCTTGAATCAATTCTAAACGTCTAAAACTTTTGTCATAATTCACATATTAAAAAGAATGGAACTAAATGAAATTAAGTGTCTTTTGATGCGATTTTAAATCTAGCATATAAGGCCAATGCATACAATTGCTTAATTCATGGAATTAAAAAATAAATGTAGATGTTAAGTTAGTTAAACGGCAAACAAGCGATATTATATACAGTAACGAGAATCAGTCAAATGTAAATAGTAAATCATGATTTAACAAAGGCAATTGGCAAATTATTCACGGTATTTATTGATCTGAGCTAATGAGCTAAGTCACAATACTGGCAAAACAGTTAGCTCACAGTACTGGCAAAACAATGAGCATCTGGACAACACTTGGATGCTTAATGGAAGAAAAGAAATCTATTCGCTTAAATAAGTAGTGCAAGAAAAGAAATCTATTCGCTTAAATAAGTAGTGCTTGATGTGAGCTGCACTGATTTCAAACCTCGACTAGCGAGGACCGAATTGGTTGAACCTACAAGACAGTAAAATGAATAAATTTCTGAAATTTGGGCCAGTTAAATCATGGAAAAATGGAGAACGTATGAGTGTCGTGGAGGTGGAGACGACTTGGGAATTAGAATCTCTTAGGGAAAGATTCAGCCATATCTAAAACATAAGGGCTCACCTTGAGTAGGTATTTTTAGAATGATCTGTATCAGTGCTTAATGAAAGTAAAGAAATTTGAGTATATGAAAAGTTTTTAAGATTATTACTCGCGTACTGGGGCGTGTGAACTCTAAAATTACGGAGGTAGAAATCGTGGGTGCATAACAGACTCATGAAGTGCATGGCTAGTGGTGTGGACTTGAGGTCGAGCCTTAGGTCGCCATTTTCAATGAGAGTGTATCATTTATTATTATCAACTAAAAAAAAATTGAAATATCTAAAATTTTCTCCCTGATTACATTAGAATGCAACGTTGGTTTCATTGGTCTAATCATTATCAGTAAAACCCAAACCTCTATGATACATAGATACATAGTTCATACACAAAATTTTGCATTGCAGCAGACCACCTTAGTCCTTTGCTGTTGTAATCGGAGATAAAAGGCATTTGCTTTCTATCCAATCCAATTACTTGAGCACAACTTTATCTTTCATCTTACTAATTAACAATAGCAATCAAACAAATCTGATATAAATTATATGCTAAAACAATCCATGCAACTACTTGTACTAATGCACAAGTGCTGCAGCCAAGAACCAAGTTTTGCTTAGGCTTGCCAGCGAGAGAACTTTTAATTGGACTGAATTTTATCTATAAATATTAATTGTTATTGCGTATCCACGCTGTTGCCTTTGAACGCAGCAGTCAAATAGCCGATTTTCGAGCCAACCTTAGTAACAAAAACAAAATCATCCCTGCAACTGCAATGATTATAAGGCTTCACAGGGAAGGCCTCAAATCCAATATTAGACCGTTTTGCAACATAAGATTGGTCAGATTGTGGTTTCTTTCTAGCCGGAATCTGGTTAATTGTCCGCTTGTAAGGACCAAACCATTTGGCTTGCATATACCCATTTCTCCTCCAAGGTGGGACATGCAAGTCCATCTCTTTCATCGACCTCCTCATTGCACTGCACACTAATCTCACAATCTGCTTCAGCTCCTCGGGCTTGGCAACCAAAACTTGTGGAAAAACATCAAGCAGTGCAGTGTAAGGGGTGGTGGGACGAGCAATTTCAAATTCTGATGCTACAAACACTTCAACAATGAACCGATCCCCACCAACATTCACATCCACATACTCGTAATCTCCAGGCGGATGCCTCCCAAATTTCTCCCATCTGGATTTGCAAAGACCTATAATATATTACAATACACGGCCAATTAGCATATAGCCACATAGAATTAGGCAAAATTAAACAGATAAATAAACGATCAATCAGAGGACTAACTGGCATCAAAGCCCTGGTCTCGCAAACGAGACATCAATCTGCGCTTAAAGCCATGGGAAGAGCTATCTCCAATGATCCCACATGCAAGTTGTGTCTCAGCTAGAATCTTTCTCCTCACATCATCGTTATCGTCGTCGGTATTAAGGAAATTAAGTAACTCGTTTTTGTTGTCGTCAGCTGAATCAGACCAGCTGTGACTTGCTAATTCTTCAAGTCTTGAAATATCATTCTCCAGATCTTCTCCTTGATTAATATTTCTATAATCATCTCTTTCGATAAAAGAGTTGACAAGATCAGAAAGATGATCAGAATCATCCGGAGAGTAGTGCTCGCTCCCGCTGCTCTCGCAAAGCCTCACCAGAGCGGCCTCGTTGAAAGCAGCAGCCACCCTCTTGAACCTAACGGCCATCGTTTTCGCTACTTAATTTGATTCGATTTCTGGTTTTTATGTATATATACGCTATTCTTATTGATTACGAAATACAAAGCAGATGAAAGGAAAGAAGATGATTTCGTAATGTCGAGATAATGTCGATATTAAAGAAGATGACAAAATTATGGCGAAATTATGTGTAAACTGCAAAGCTTTAGTTGAAACTATATGTATATATATGTAGCTATATAAAGCGGGTGAGGCGAGAGAGTGACAGATGTGTCGTCATATGTTGGATTCATTACGTTATTCCTTGAATGAATGTGGCTGTCTTCAAGTTCAGGTACTTAGTCCTTGAATATGTCCTAGCAATATTATGGTTTATTACTTTCATTTGACTACTGCAACTACTAAAAATATAATATAAAATAAAATCCTTCATCACGGATAATCCCGGAGCTGTGACTGTGATTCAATCTCGGTCCATTTTTAATTCCTTCTATTTATTTATTCTTAACAAACCCGCCAAACTTTTTTCTATTCCTTTTTTTCCATGCATATATATACTTCATCCAACTTTATATTTCTTAAAATTTTAATGCCACTTGTATTCTAATAATAAACTTTTATATGAAATATCACATTGTAATTTTTTTAAAATAGATAAATTCCTTCCTTTGATCCTCTCTTATAAAAAATACATATAAAAAAACTTCAATATAAGCATTATCATATCAACTCAATTCAACTCGATTTATTTTTTAATATGAATAATATATATATATGTATTATTGTCTATTTATTTTATAGCGATAATTTATACCTAAACAAATAAAAATTTATATCCATATGTTAAATTCCATATTGTAAGATAATAGAAAATGTCACATGCGGACATAAACATTTCTGTCATTATATTAATATAATTCAAATTTATATATAATCCTTATTATTATTTTGGATCAAACTAAACATCATTAGTTTGAATTAAATTAAGATAAAAGATCAAAAAGCTGTATACAAACACAAATTTTAACTTGCAATTGGCATTTACTAATAATAGAAGTTGCATTATGCATATTAAGTTTCACTACTCAAATATACAGTATACCAAACATTATATACACTCCAACAACACTTAAATATAGATATGCAAGTTAAACTAACAACCAAAAAGAACAATCTAAATAGTTTCAAAAAATTTTCAATTATATCCATATCTTCAGTATTCAACCTATATTTAGCTAAATCAAATTTCCCTACAATGACTTGGATTGCTTGTACCAATGTTGGATATCATCTTTTCCCCCTGCTCTTCAAGTTGTTTTATTGTCAAGGCAAATTGTCCTTTCTATTGGAAGCCAGCTGCTTTATACTCTAAATTAATTGGTCCGTGAGTATGATGTTCTAAAGTTTCAAACTAAATCTTTCTCTCAATGTTATTTTGCTAGAGAGGACCTTGATACATTGGAATGTCAATTAGTGGTGAAACATAAAAGCTAATTCAATTAGATTGTTCTTTATTATTGTTGCTTCCCTGATTGTTTGGCCTACTATTATTTTGTTTGTAATAGTATCTTGGTGACTCAAATTCTTCAAATATCTCTTAGACCACATAAAATAACTTTTTCATCAGTCTGGCACTTTGCAATACAATCATTTTTTAATGGAAAAGGTCGATTAATAAAGTTTAAAGTGGCTTTCTTCAATCAAAATGAAATTTCTATAGAGTAAGTTATTTTTTTAAAGAGCCGTGAGACAAAATGAAAATTAAGAGTTTATAAGTGATAATTGCAATTTTTTAAATGGGTATTAATTGATTAATTTTCCCCCTTTCTTAGATTTGGTGGTAAAAAATTCCATCATTAACGTATAGAGCTTTGTGCTTTATCTGCCTATGGAATCCATTTCACCTAATTTCACTCTTTAAACAAATGACTCGGTTTACTTAACTATACTACGACTTAAATTTTCTCAAAATCAAATTTTAAGAGTCTAAACGAACCAAAAATATCAATTGGTTTGGTCGAATTTTTTAAAACATTGTTTATCGTACAGCATATACTCTCTCCGTTTATAAATAGATATCGTTTAAGATTTTTACATAAAAATTAAAGATATATTAAATAACCATTAAATAAACTGTATTACTTTTAAATTTTAAATATTACTTTAATTATTATTCATGTAAAAAAATAAGAGTATAATTTAAAAAAATTAATATACATTAAAAAAAAGAAAACGTTAAGTAATATAAAATAAAATAAAATTTTTAAAATGTCATTTATTAAAAAACGGTGCTAGTAAATCAGAATCATTTTTAAAATTTGTCCTAGACATTTGAACGTGGAAAAATGACGCAGTGAGACTCACAGTCCCCATGAGTGTCCCATTGTAATGGATGACCAGATT
Organism: Reutealis trisperma; assembly: GCA_947687605.1. Taxonomy (NCBI): domain Eukaryota; kingdom Viridiplantae; phylum Streptophyta; class Magnoliopsida; order Malpighiales; family Euphorbiaceae; genus Reutealis; species Reutealis trisperma. The sequence continues at coordinate 4,697,452 of CANTUT010000032.1, forward strand.
CAATGAACCTTATTTGCCCCCCTCTAGTGTCTACATGCATTGAACCTATTTCCTCAAATTGAGTATTTGTTATCTGTAGATAAATCTCCCTTTAATACACTAAGGTTGCATTTGGTTGGCATTTAAGGATAAGATAGAACAGTACTAAAATATCTGATTTAGTATTTGGCAAATTTTTAGTATCATAAGAACTACATAAAAGCTAAATTTTATCTAATCACACCACTTAATTTGAATTCTCTTCATACATGGGAGACAAACTTGTCCATTTTTTAAAATTAAAATTTAATACTCTATTTTCAAAACTATCTTTACATAAATACAAATTTATTTTTTTTAATTTTATTGTTTAACTTATTTTTTTAGTTTTATTTCTTTTTTAATATTTTTTTATGAAATTTTTTTTATTATAGTTACATAGAATGAATAATTTTTTCCTTCTAATAACTCTTCATAATGCTTAGCTAGTAAATATAAAATGAAAATATTTTTTTAATAGGCTTGTAAAATTCATTTTTCTAAAATATCTTAAACCAAATAATAGAATAAATATGTATATTTCATTTTTAATTTTTTATTTAATGAGTATTAATCAATTTTTTATTTTTGTATTTTATTTCTAATTTCTTATAATTATTTATATTTTATTTAAAAATATCATGTTTGATAATAAATATTTGATATTTTTATAATTTAATGTGTTTTTTCATTAAATAGTATATATAAATATTTAATACATTAAAATATTTTATTTTTAGTATTTTTAAATATTTATTAGACTGATTTTTTTATTAAAAATTTAAATATTTTTTCATAGGGATATTATTGTTATCTTTATAACATTTTCAGTCTTAATTTTAGTTGTTTCAAATACTAGACATGATAAAATTTTATTCTATCTTATCTTATGATGTACTTTCTTATTCAATCTTTGGTTGTCCTATCCTATCAATCATGTGCAACCTAGGTGAAGTTAAGTATTTTTCCAAATAATAATGAGACAAAAAAAAATAATAATCGAAATTTGACTAGTGTTGATGTAATCAGCTATTTAGGGTAGATACATTAATGGAAAGTTTGAATAAATATTATTTTTTGGGCCAAACTGTCTATTATTGGGCTTGTTTGATTAAGTCTAAAAGTCAGACAAAGAAAACTGAGCACATTTAGAATTGAATAAGAGTGGGCTCAGCCCATTAGCGACTGTCAATGAAGTTGGACATGCCACCTTTGCGTATGGTGTTGCCCAATACGGACGCGTAGATCCACGACTCGAAGAGTCTTATTAAATTCAATCGACATAATAAAAATGAAAAAACATATTTTATTTTTAAGAAAAAAAGAAGAAAGTGATCTCCTTCTGCCTCGAAATGCCGAAAAGAGATTCTCTTCTGGCCGTGAGATTGATAGGTTTCAGAGACTGTTAAAATGGCTTCTTTCCATTAATGAAAGGTTCGTTTTTATTTATTTATTTATATTTATGTATGATTTAAATACGTAATTTTCTTTATTTTCCACTCGCGTCAACTTAGTCTGTACAAGTAGATGGTGGGAAATGAAAGTGTGTTAGATTTGGATCTTGTTGGCAATGATTGATTATTTGCTTATTCAATTTCGGGTTTATTTGGAGGAGATTTTGTTCTTGCTCGTATAAGCAATGTTGATTATTGTTGGTCTGTTTTAACTTGCTAGCCTGAAAGCTAAAGCGAGGCAAAATTGTATCTTTATTCAATTTGTGCCTGATTTTATTGTGATTGATCGGTATTGTGTTTCCCTTCTTGCCAATGGATATTATTATGGGAGTTTTTCTTTTTTAATGTCTATTGTAAGTTAATAAGCTAAATGAAGCTGATAATTCTGACATTATCTTTGAGTTTCTTCATATTATAATATGTATGCCAAGTTTATGAAGTCCACTTAGATCTTTGTTTTAAACAGTGCATGAAACTTTGACTCAAGATCTACAGGGTGTCTGCCTAACCTTTAATCCTCTGAATCTGATGGGATGAGGTTCATATACTTCACCCACAGTCAAAGTACATGTATACACCTCTTGCTCTATTGCCCACGCCATAAGTGTTTCAACCGTAATAAGTCCTCTAAGAAATGAAGATTTAAGAAAGTTTTGTGTTTTCTTATAGACATTCTCAAACCACAAGTTACTATGTGTAAGTTCCTCTTTTTTGGAGGGGAAAAAAAAAAAAAAAAGACTTCATCTATCTTATATAGAAGAAGTTGTTTGAAACCTGCTTTTGCGTGTTTGTGCTCTGTTTGGAGCCACCATTTTTAATATTTTGTACTTCCTTTTGTTAAGCAGATGAAAGAGAATACAATTTATCAATTGTGATTTCATTCTCTCCCCCACAACAACTTCCTGTTTCTTTGTTTTATAGGTCTTGGATTCCTTAAGCCCCTGCTCATGTCTACAGGCTCGTGAACCTCTGCAACCTCCTAATAGAAGTGATTTGGTTGAATATATTCAAAGTTTGAAAATAAGGAGAATGGCTGATGGAATATCAAGCTTCTGGGGTCCTGTCACATCCACCACTGAGTGTTGCGAGAAGAATTATGCCACTTCTTCTTATATAGCAGAATTTTACAACACCATATCAAATATACCATGCATTGTTTTGGCACTCATCGGTCTCATAAATGCACTAAGGCAACGGTTTGAGAAGAGATTTTGCATTCTTCACATATCTAATATGATACTTGCTATTGGAAGCATGTTTTTCCATGCCACGTTGCAACGTGTGTAAGTTTTACTCTCTCATTGGATGATCTTGTACGTTATTAAAAGCTATTATGCAAACTATTCCTTATTGGTGTTGTGCAAAAATTATGACAGCTTTTGTTTATTTGATAAACATAAATTATTATTAGATAAGAAATATGAAGAGAACTGATTTCAAACCTGATAATTTATGCTGAATGTTTCAAAACACTTATTGTTAATCATGCTGTTGTCATCATCATTTTCATGTGATGATTGCTAATTTTGGTTTTATGCATTGCTTGATTTTCATCTTGTGAAGTATTTTTCCAATTGTTTTCTCTTCTGCATCCACCCTGCTACGAAAACTCAGTACACTAGAAATGTGTTCAAATACATGTCCTTGTATTATATTTACTTGATGTCCTTGTATTGTATTTACTAAGTCACAATTGACACAACCCTGGTTTGCTCTTCAAGAATTAGAAAAGAAATCTAGTGTACTCTCTTTGTTATGCCAACTTTGAAAGAGCTTGACCATGGATATTGATATTCTCTCGATGATTCTTGTTATTGTTGAGATTCACCCAAGATGATAATGGTTGGAAATTATTTCAGGCAACAGCAAAGTGATGAGACGCCAATGGTATGGGAAATGCTACTGTATATGTACATCCTTTATTCACCAGATTGGCACTACCGCAGTACGATGCCCACATTCCTTTTCCTCTATGGTGCTGTTTTTGCTATCGTCCATTCAGTGGTGCATTTTGCAATAGCCTTCAAGGTGCATTATGTGATCCTCTGCCTCCTTTGCATTCCTCGAATGTACAAGTACTACATTCATACTCAAGATGCATCTGCCAAGCGGCTTGCAAAGTTTTATGTGGCTACCCTTTTCATTGGTAGTTTGTGCTGGCTTTTTGATCGTATTTTATGCAAGAAGATATCAAATTGGCCCATCAATCCGCAGGGGCATGCTTTGTGGCATGTCTTTATGGGTTTTAATTCCTATTTTGCAAACACATTCTTGATGTTTTGCCGAGCACAACAACGGGGATGGGCACCAAAGGTTGTCCGTTTTGCAAGGATTCTTCCATATGTGAAGATTGAGAAGCCAAAGACTCGATGAAAGAAAATGAGATAATTGAAAGTATATTTTTGCTTATAATTGGAGATATGTGAGAAGTTCGGGCAGACGAACAAACAGTCAAATTTTTGGTTCATCTGGATGGATCTAGAGGGAAATGTGACATCAAACTTTTCATTGTATGTACTATATTTATATGCTTTGTCAGAATGGTCAGATTAGATGGTCTGTTCTTGGATAGTTTTGCTTTTCACCATGGAAACCTTACCATAACTTGATGGACTTGAACCACTAGGGGGGAATTAATTTTTCTTCAATTATTCTAATGCAACTGAACAACCATGAACACAGATTACACAGATTACCTTCTACAGCCGATTTGCCTTGTTATGATGTTGTCTTTGGAGGTTGCCATGGCTATTAACTTTGTTTATTATTTGATCCTAGGTGTTTGCTGATTCGTGTAACATATTGATTCTGTTCAAGGAATGGAAAATTTTTAATTTTCTGCTGATTTTCACGTGTAATACACAATGATGATTGACAAACTGGTTAAGACGAATTTCCTTCCAACATTTTGACGTTGGACCAAATAAGAACTTTTAGAGACTAGCCATGCAGAAACTGCTATCGATTCAGTAATGGCCTCTCAGCTTTGCTAGCACAATTTTTATTTTACAGTAAATATTGCAATGAGGGGTTCATTCATCATTGAAAGTGCATTCTGTTCTAAGTTTAATGAAAAACCAAGTTCAATACCTACTTGTTACATAACTTTCACATTTCTAACACAAACTGAATATGAACTGTTAAGTTCTTTTGCTAATTTGATTCAACTCATTTCTCTTTAGTTTCTTAATAAGGGTGCTGCCTTGACACCATTAGCATAATTCACTCTCGCTTTGCAAATTGCTTTTGAGTTGCATGTGCCACCTCCACTTCTTGCATTTCCTTTAAATAAGAATATTGGGTTACAATTTTGAAAGAGAACCAGCGATACATGCCATTGACAGCTTATAATCTGTTAATGCTGTATATAGAGCGCTTGCTAAAGAATGCCTCCCCCTAGAGATACTTGAATCTGAAATTTGAAAGACTATACAAACTAGGTCACCATGTACTTGACATGTTGCACAGAGTAAGAACATTATGCAGGTGGGCTAAGAACGTCCAACCAGCCTTTCCTGAATGATTTCACCAAGCTTCATGTACAAAGAATGCTGCTCCTCAAAAGTAAGGTTCGTCAAAATCTACAAAATCATAACACAATCAACAAATTTACTCATCTACTATTTAGTATGATGAACGATGAAATATGCAATAATGTATACAAATTTTAAGAGTTTACCTGATCTAAAATCATTTCAACTGAGATACTTTGAGGCACGACGAATGATTGATGATAGATGTATGCAAACACGGCCATCACCATCTACAGTGAATGATCAAATCAATCAGAGCAGACAAACATGAACGGTTGCATCATAGATTAGATTGCAAGATTACATATGCTCATTTACATGTTTTTTATTTCAAATCCTGTTTTAAGCAATGAATAGAATGCCTTGAATTCAAATGGATGAAAACTCGAGCAGTAAGCATGAGGGAGGAAATTAATTCCCACATGCCCTGGAAAACACAAAATAGTAAAGGAAAATAACAAGATATCATAAATCAATAGCACCAAAGATGCTAGATACCACAGTGTAATGGAATACTGTCCTAACAAGAGATCAATAGATAATTGACCAATTATCACGTCCAAAAACTAGATGCACTGTGTAACACTGCTTCCCTTTACAAGCATGCTTATGAATCTTTCAATGACAATTGCCATTAGAACATACAACTAATTCATTTGCACAAGGAATGTATTGACAAGTACCTGCTTCATTCCACATACCCATGCTTCTTCACATCGCAAGATTTTTTAAATATGAGAATATATGGATATAATCAATGGATATCATTCCTTGAGACCATAAATTTAAACAAAAAATGACACCTAGACCACGCAAGAAGTGTTCAAAACTGAGATGAAAGCTTTCTGATCAACATTTTTTGCCAACATCCCAAACTTTGTTACAGCTTACCTGACAATCCATTCTATCTGTGATTCCACCATGGCCAGGAATACTATCACCAAAATCCTGTTGAGAAAAAAAAAATAAATAAATAACAGATAATGCCCAATGTTCCCATCACAAACAAACAACCCACCCACCACCCCCCCCCCCCCCCCCCCCCCCCGGTTCTCTCTCTCTCTCTCTCTCTCTCTCTCTTCCCCTTGGAAATGCTAAAAATACAAGAGTGAACCTTGATTTTAAAAGCTCTTTTAAAACCACTTGCAAAAAAGCCTCCAAAAGGTGCTATTATCGAGGCAAACAAACCAAGGCATAAAGCATGCCATTGAACAGGCAGAATGGAGACCTCTTTCCATGGAAACTGCATGAAAGCATTAATGAAGCATTACAATATTACAATTTAGATATTGATACTTAAAAAATGATTCACATTTCTAAAACCATAAACTTAATTCTGAGTAGTGCCCTATATATGCTGAAATGTCTGGTCTAAAATTAGTTGTCAAACCATCAAAATTATGCTGATTGTACAGAGCACCTATTCACTACTGAAAAGAAAAGTGCTTTAGAATGAGAAAATTACATCAATTATTATTTTTTTAAATGGAATAAGCAAACATAAAAAAAAAAATAGGTAGCTCATGAGAAAATTGCATCCTTATTGAAGGCTCAAGTTCAACATATTACACAATCAACCTACCATACATCCATTGCCACATCTACAGAGGATTCTTGCATTAAATAAAAAGTTCATGGCATGGAATAAGGCAATTACGAACATTTTGTGACAGCCTAGATTTACCTTCACAATTTCCTCAATACAGTGCATCTCAAGAATAAGTAGATAATGGGAGTATCTATTCAGATGCAGCATTTTGTAACATGCAAAATCACTACATAATAAACTACTAGCAAATCAGCACTAAAATTGCAGGCAGCAAGAGCAGCCATTCTTGATATTTTGTGTAAAGATATCAAGTGAAAACAGCATGTGGTAAACCTTTTTTTTGGATAAATACATGGTAAACCTTACTAGAAACAATTGCTGCAGTGTAAGTAAAAACTACGTGTATGATGATACCAGCCAACCAGGAAATTCACAACCCAATTAAAACATAAAAACAAAAACAAATCCTGTAATATGAAACATAGACCATAAGATTATTCAGTATCATACATTAGGATAATACCAAAGCAAACAAATTTTGTCTTGTTCTTAACAACCAGGGAAATCAGGTGCAGTTATTCAAATCCAATTGACATCAGCTTACTCACCCATTGAGGAAGCCATGCTGGTAAAGTGAAATATTCTGGCTTAAATAAAGGTCCAGGATCACATTGAAGCCAACCACTGGATAAATCCTGCATCACAATGAGTTTCTTATATAATTAACTAGCACATCTTTTAAGCAATAATGACAAACGTTTGGTGGAATACATTACCTTCCTTGGACATGTTAGCCACTGAAAACGTCCCATGATATTTGCAAGCTACATAAGCAAGTAGAAAGTCAGTTAAACATTCAGCCCATATGATATTCACAAGCTACATAATCAAGCACTGAGTTGGTGAAACATTCAAGGACTCCTGTCATCGAGTTTCAAGTGCAAGGTGAAAGAAGCAAGTCTTTTAATAGTTGAGATGAAAGTGGTTGAGAGTTGCAAAAATGTCACAACGAACAAGCCATTGTGACAGTAAAAGGAACTAATAATAATAATAGAGAGCTCATGACCCCATTGTAATAATTATGAGGCTGAATTATGCAGTGGCTTAACTTCCCCTATTTACATTTAACTGCGTTAGAGCACAGAACTAGAGACAATTTCATTCAGAAGACACAAAATCAGCAGAACAGAAGTTGGATAATCTTCACAAAATAGAATAAAGTATTATAATTATTATAACATTATCGTTATGTGTGACCATAATAGTTGCAAACCCACTCCTCATAGTTCAAATTCAGAAAAGCACAGGACTGATGCAGCAAGCATAATGATCATAATCTGATGACTGAAACTGATTCTGCAATTAAAACATGCTTAAAAAAAATAGGTTCATCACAATTGTCAGCAAAAAGGAGCAAAAGCCATGCTCACCACAAATGCAGAGATCATAGTTGTGACAGATGCTCCAATGAATCCCTCCCAAGTTTTCTTTGGTGATAACTTGATCAAAGGCGTTCTTCCAAAGAAGAAACCAAAGACATAAGCAAAAATGTCATTGATGACGATTAGCGTGGCTGGAAGAAGAAACCTACATTATATAGAAAATATACATATACAATGAGCAACAAGACTGATGATCCATTCATGTTAAGAATCCAGTTAAAAAAAGTAATCCTAATGAAGCTCTAAAAAAAGGTAACTAGAAATGCAGCATATGGCTTAAAACACTGGCACCAAATCCATAAGACGCATTGATAGATAAGGCCATTAACATTTACCATACCTAGGAAAACAAAAGTTAACACCTGAAAGAAAAAAATGATCTACCATAGAAGCTAAATATAAAGGACATATTGGATATTAAAGAAGCCAAGGGCAACTGATGACTTGTAACTTCGCACGTGTTCCTACCATAAAATATCTAAGGGCAATTAAGATTTGGAATAAGCTTTCAAGAACCAGTTTAAACCTAAACTTGGCTACAAAAGATTACTGGCACATACAAAGGAGGCAGAAAACTTGGACCACAGGAAAAATATTGTTCGTTGGAGAAATTGAAGGAGGCATGAATCCAAAAGATAAATATCGTTTTGTTCCAGTAAATTCAGTCATTATAAAAACAGCAGTTTAGAAAGAACTTTATGTGTTATTTTCAATGCAACAAAGAAGTGACCCTATATACTTGACACTCTTTTGAACCAAAAAATTAGGGCCTCATTCGGTACCATTTCTGTTCTAAGCTTCCCATTATTTTCCTCCCAAAAAAAAAAAGGGTGGGAAACTCATTCATTTGAAAGTTGTGTTTCCTTCTTTTTTTTTTTTTTTTTTTTTTTTCTCATAACACCTCCAGCTACCCCAACCCCAACCCTTCCTTCCTTAACACCTCCAGCTCATCACCATCTTCTTTTAATTTATGGTTATCTCTTCCTCATCTCTTTAGCATCGAAATTCTTGTCTCACACCATCAAATCATTTATGCACATCTTTCCATAGTTGGCAGCTGTCCTTCCCCTGGATAGAGTCAGCAGCTATCATTTACCTGGATTTCATTGTTATTCAAAAAATCTATACCAAGTTTACTATTAAATTACACAAGCTCTTTGTTACTTTGTTCCAAAACACTGGATTTGATTCTCATACTTGTAGTATCTAGATTTGGGTAGGTATGGTGTTTAGAAGTTTTGAGAATATACCTTTGTCAATCTAGGTTCAAGTGAATTTAAAAAAATCTAATGCTACTTGGCACTCAGTAAACAAGACTTCCTAATCTCATATAATCATTGCATCACAAAGAGGACACAGTGACTACACCAGCATAACCATTCAATCATACTTATTTCCATAATAGAAGACAAAAGTGTCTTAAAGTAGCAATGCATCATAATCAAAATAATTTTTCTTTTTTTTAAGAAAAAGAAGGTCTTTAAGCACTTGGCACACCATAAAAGAAATTGAAGTTAGCATAGAAAAGAATACAACCCCCCACCTGCCTGAGGAAAGCTGAACACCATCAAAATTGGGAAGAGATGTTATACAAAATCCCATATTACAAAAACCAATATTATACAAATTGAAGTAGTCAACATACAACTTGCAGTAAGAGTATTTAGTTACCAGAAAATTCCTTCAAAAATATTGGCCACAGTGAAAGAGGATTGAGTAAACACCACAATCAGAATCATGTGTGTCCATGCATACTGGCCAAATTGATACTTATACATCTTCTTCTTTAGTGTAAGAATGAACCACATAAAACCTAAGCCAATTTTACAAATGATAGTAACCATATCAGAAGTAATGCATCATAAAAGCATATGAAGAATGAACTCATTATAAAAGGCAATCAGAATTCCTCAGCGCAAACACTAATCGCAGACTATATAACCAAAAGAGCAGAGATAATGCAATATAACCAACCTGCGATATACAAGAAATAACAAATAACCATATGATACTTGATGAGGCTGCTCACAAACTGATACGAGAATTTGTCTGAAGTTACAGTATTGACTAACCGTTGACTAAGAATGCGACCATACACAAATAGCATTGCAGTGAAGAAGAAGTGCCTGATAAGAAAGTGGAGAAATGGATAAACTCAAATGGCACATGTATATAAAAAGGGATAATGATATTTTGATCACCCAAACATTTTGGGATTTCTGTTTGAGTGTCTAGACATTTTCTTTTCTTTGTGATGTTGAGTGCTTGGATGGGGAAAAGTATTTTACAAGCCCTTTGCAATTTTTTGGTGAGTAGATGTACAAGAATGGACTAGGATAACATGTTGCTATGTCAGAAGACATATAGACTATTTTAACAATAAAAAAAAGTACTTCAAAAATGCATGTTCAAATTTGTAAGGAGACAAGTTTGGAAAAATCCCAGCAGTTAAACAAACGAATATTTTGACACAAGTAAGGGGTACATGATGTTTTCTGAAGGAAAAAAAAAAAAAAAAAAAAAAAAGCTAAAACAGTCCTTATTTGTTGGCATGAAAAGTTTAGCCAAATTTTCTATTAGTTTAATCCATCCTTGCAGTTCCGGTCACCAAAAGAGAAAAAAGGCACTGGTTGCCAAAATATTATTAGGAACTTAAATGGAAAAAATTAAGCATTCAAACAGAAACTCCCAAAATATTAAGGACTCGAAAAAAGCCATCATCTCTTAAAAACATACAATTTAATGATCAGTTTGAAACTTTGAATCAAAATTAGATACAGTTATGAGTAGTCAATAGTACAAAAATAAGAGTACTTTGCAAAGATAACACAATATACTATTACAACACTTACCAATTCAAAAGTCTAAACCCTGGGAGATGCCTATCTTCATGTGCTTTCCTGAGTAAATTGAACAATTCTTTTGCCATAAATATTTGGATGACAACCACCATTGCCGTGATATAGAGATGACCCATGTAGACAATCAACGCAAAACCCCCAATCATCCAAACAGTTGAGTACGCACGGATCAACATTGACTTGTATTTGTTTCGATCGTGAACCAGTAAATGGCCTCCATTTTCTTTGCTAGCCTCTGGAACAACCTGACAGCCAAGTAGAAGATACAACTAAAATGAACTTTCCCCACCCGTCTAAATAATGCAGGAGCTTCTCAAGGAAAAAACAAAGATGTTTAAATTCTTCTACATATCCAAGTAACTATATTGGGAGAATAAGACAGAACTGATGGTGTTATCAATTTAATTTAAGAAATTTGGGCATCACAATATCAGTAAATAAACATTACCCACAAGGACAAAGAACATATTAAATGCTGGTCTTCCTTCAATAGTATGCCTTTCATAAAGTGGATAACTTTCTAAGAAATATATATTTATAAAACCAACTTCTTGAAGAGGATGTTATTAGTACATGAAAAGATTGAAATAGAGTAACCAACCTCATTGGAGCGTCTACGGTGCCGAAGCCGAGAAGGTGTTGATGGGGCACTTGTGCTGTGATCCCTTTGCATGGCTATTCACTTAATTTCACTTGTTTAAAAAATCTAGAAAAACTGCATGTAGACGTAGCCGAAGAAATTCCTGACTGGCACATCAAAATTAACTCTTAATGAATGCTACATATTGACGCAGAGAAATATTGAAAGAGATTCACCCAATTGTAGGAAGCCAAGTTAGATGGTGAGGAAAAAAAAAGAAGGAAAAAAAAAAAAAAACTATGTGCTAGAAGCAAAATCAGGTATCATATTTTCTCAGATGAACATAAAAGCAATGCAGTAGTACAAAGGCAATAACAATGAAGAGACAACATGGGTCATTCAGAAAATGAAGATCAGGAACATATAATGGGATGTCTTCTTCGAGTCAAAGTAGACAGACAGGCAGACATTCTCTAACACTGGTAGGTGAAAGAAAGAAAATATACATATTTCCCTTAGTGCCTGAAATATTCAAACAAACTGGCTCAAGAGCCTACTCCACACCAGAACGGTCCAAGAAGTGGCAAGTAGTAGCTAGAGATAATGTTTCAACATAGAGTATCCAGTAACTTCCATTTGTTGCGAGTTGAGTTTCAAAATTTTTAGCAGAGCAGCCGCTTTGTAATTTAAATGAAATTTTAACTCTAAAAACAATAAGGAAAGTTGTAAAAGCTCACAATTTTGGGCTAAAGGAAGCAAATTGAAAGCTCCAGTTACCGTTTCCATAAAAATAGAAGTTGATTAAAGCTCCAGAAAGCGCAACAAGTTAAAACCTCGATTAAAAAAACCTCAAATCCACAAGGCAATTGAAATCTATCTAAAACAAAATGAATGATATGAAATTGGCAGAGAGAAATCCATTAAAAAAGAATAAAGAGTTGGAGAAATACAGAGTCCGAAGCAGAAGATTCATATCACGTCGTTAAAAAAAAAAAAAAAGCATGTAAGCTCCAGAGACAGAAATAGATAAAAACGAAAGAAAGAAATAATCGAAAACCTGGTTTCAGTTGAAGGCCGCGGTGACAGTGAAATGAAAGAGAGAACGAACCCTTCCCTTATTATTTATCTTAATTAATGGAGAGAATGAGAATAATAGAGGGCCAGCAAGCCAAGCTGAAAGGCAAAGCATAATTACGAGAGAAACAACCCTTTTCATTACTAATTTCGTCGAATACAATAAAGGCACGAAATTAAATTTTAAATATTTCTTTTTTTATTTTAATTAGTACAAACTTTATTATAAATAAAATCCAAAAAGTTATTCCGATATTTTCTTTTTTTTCCTCCCTTCACTGGGACTATAAACAAAGTACAAACAGGGGAGCGTTAGATTCACGCTTCTAATCCTTTTTTATTTGCACGCAGAAGAGCACCTAAGTGTACACGTAGATATAAAATAAAATAAAAAATCTATCATATTAATTAATCTTATCATTATTTTTTATAAAAAAAAGTTATGTTTCTATTTATATTTATAATAATATCCACCATATAATATAATACTAACTGTTGACAGAAACCATTCGGCTAAAAAAACTGTCGATAGAAACCTACTGCCAATTAATTGAAGTTATTATTTTATCTCTTTTTTTTTTTCTATTTTTAAAAAATATTAATAAAATACGATTTTTTTTTTTTTTTAATGTTCAAATAGTATCAATCTGTATCTAAAATTTCAGAAGCACGCATTTTAATGACATTAAACACATCCGCTGCATTAGTCTTTCTTGAATTCTCCATTGCCTCAGCATGTTGCGGCCTTCATATCTCCTACTCGTAATACTCAAAAAAATTCATTGTGATTTCGCAATTTCTATTATAAGGGTTGTAATTTTTACACTTCAAAATACCTTTTCTCTTAATTTCGTTATTATATATTTTCCTCTACATAGTAAATATATCAGTCTTTTTTATTTTTTAATAAATTAATTAACTTGACTTTAATTAAAATTCAAATACAAAATTTTACAATTTCAGAGACAATTACAATATTATTGAAGCAAAGCAAATACATCATGATAGTTTGAAAAGCGCACTTGAAAGTAGGTTGAAAATCTCACTCTAATGGTTCAAATTGCTACCACCACCCATTCACAAACAATATCTAGACCCGTTCAACCCACGTTTTAATCCACCATATTATAATAACAACAATATCATAATATCGACTAGAGAATTAAGTAATTACTAATTCGCATCGATCCTCTTAGTCTTTAGCCTTTGCGTCTCTCTTAGTCTCTTCCCATTTCAAATATTGAAGCTATTTAATTTCTCCCTCTCAGTATTGGATCAGTGTTTGTTTCCGGGGAAGAAATTAAAGAACAAATAAAAGAATGAACAATGTATATGTATCTGCAATCATCCTTTCTGCTCTCTGTACTGTAGGAAGAGTGATAATTAGGCTCCTTTTTATTTTTTTATTGGAAGCATTTGGACCGACAGAAAGAAATTATGGAAACAATATGTATTTGAGTTGTTTTGATGAAGCAGGTAGGTAGGTCAAGCCTAGTGTTGAGGTAAAATTATGGGTTTATGGATGACCGTATTTATAGCACTCATCATCTCATGTGGAGAGGAGTAACCATCTTTGCCCATGTAAAAGAGGTGAACAATCTTGCTTGTTTTCCAGAAGAGATCTTTGCAAATTTTAGGAACTACACTTCCCTCACTTTGCACTGCCATTCGAAGCAACTCTTTCCTGTGATTCTCAATTTCTTTCTTGGTCTCTCTGATAGCCTCGTCCTCTGAGATGCTACCATTCCCATGAATCACACGCAACGCCAAGCTGTTCAGTTTTCCTTGTTCACTTTCTCTCTGCATGCAGATGCATTTACAGTTAATGAACTAAATTACAAGTCTGAAGATGAAGACTCAAAAGTAGTTAATTCGGTACCTTGACTGTTGTGAGATCGTTCAAGAGGCGTGCAATTATGCTCATATACTTGAATAGATTGTCATATTCCTCACTCTTCACCGCTTCCTCTGACAATTTGCACCCAAGAAAATACAGAGGTACTAGAACAACTGGTCCTAAGGCAACGCTCACATATGCACTTGACATGTACTCATCAATTGAGGGTATCGATGTCCCTCTTGTCCAACGGAACTCTCTCCACATGGAGTCCAGCAATATTAGCCACTGCAAATTAATATATTTGTTTGTTCATTTAATTTATCTAATCTAATAATTAAAAATTTTTACGTACAAGTGGATGTCATAAATAATTACTCACTATCTCAATTAAGTGATCTTTGACGCTCCTTCCTTGCTCTATACTGGCCTTCACTGCAAACTCATTAGTTGTATCATAAATTGCAGAGAAAATAATCTCATTTTGTTCGGAGCAGAACCCTATATCTGAATGTCTATCCCACCTGTTTTCATTCAACAAACAATACATAATAAATAAAATTCTCTCATCACTCATCAAAAACCAACCATATATATATATATATATAAATGCAAGGACTTACTTTTTCACCAATTCAGTCATATTTAGTAATTCTTCTTCAGAACCGCCAACATCAAATAAATCATCAATCAGAGTCACAAGAACAGTAAATTTAGCCCAAGCAATTCGGGCATCCGAGTGCTCAGGAGAGAAAATGACAGCAGCAGCAGCAAAAAACCCGTACGTTATCTTCTGTCTTGCAAACTTAAGCTCATCCAGTCTGTATTCTTTGACCCATCTGATTTTCCAATCAAAATTTCAGTTCATTAATTCCAGTCCTAAAACAAACAAGCTAGGATTACAAAAATATATTTTTACCTTTCCAGGATTTTCAGCTCTTTTTGGTGAATGTATTGGCAGGCATTAAAATCTTTCAGTGACAATTCCAGCAAATGTTTGTTATCAATATTAAAGCACCTGGAATTAATATGTGCACATTGTCAACAACCTCTAGATTTTTTTTTCTTTTCAGAAAAATAGCATGTTCAAGAATAAAACAGGAATTTTGACCTGTAAGAAGTTTTGAGAAGTCGGCTATTGTCTACTTCGAGCAACTCTATGCTTTTCCTGTTCTCAAGCCGTTCCAAACTTGCATGAGGATACTTGAGAGCATATTCAACCTGAAAAATGACCCGTAAAATTAATTAATCTGTAAAATTAATTAATGTAACAATATTATCATTTATCAGGAATGTACGCGTTTTAATTTTGTAGCAATTACAAACTATATATATCTTTGTTTACCTCTTTGTGCAATCTTTTCTCGGGAAAAGCTCCATTTACTAATGCCAGTTTGAGAAAGGAGGTTGTCCATGCACTTATTTTCTCAAGAATGGGTTCGCTTGGGAGTATTGCCATCTCCGAAGCCTTGTACAACTCAAGAATTGTGTTTGTATCTTTGTATTGTTCGCTCACAGAATCGAAGAACTGCTGTTCGTCATCAAGTCCTGCCAATGCATCTGCGCCAAATTTGATGTGTCATTTGGTCAATTATGCACAAAATCGCACAAAAAATATATAATTTCTGGCTTTTTTTTTTCTTCTAGCTAGTACATACCAGAGGAAACTCTATAACCATTCTTCCTTAGGAGTCGAAATCCCATGGCCAGACAGGTAATGTCTGAGAATATTTCTTCATCTCCTTGCAGCCAGCATCTGTTCCAGGCGAAAGTTATGCATATTAACACGTATCGAGTTATATATATATATATATATATATATATATATATATATATATATATAAATATATTAACTGTAAATATAAATTTACCTCACCTGTATATTTCATCCAGAATTGTTTCAATCTCGGTTCTGAAATATTGATCTATCCCCAACCTTTCGAGATTATCAATTGTACAGAGGCGAACATATATATTTAAAGGATAGATAGTTGGAACTGCAAGAACATATATATAATTTCAGTTATTAAAATTAATGGCAATAGAAGGGACTAATAATTAATTGAATATATGTAGACAGGTACCTGAGTTTTGGCATGTTTTAAGAAGGGAATTCAAGTACATGAAGCATTTATCATCATTAAGGCGAAGCAAAGCAGAGGCAGTTGTAGATGGAGAATTAAACAGAGACCCATTGCTTCTCTGATACTTCAGTATATCATTCCAGTCATGGAGTTTATTAGGCAATCCCTCTGCAACATATGCAAGATACTTTTTCTTTCCCTCTAAACCACTTCTTACGGCACTGTTGTCAATTATAAAAAATGATTAATAAATAAATAAAACAAAAGGGAATTAAGACAATAATTAATTGGAAAATCACCTTTGAACCTCTAAGTCTCGCTTGTTAAACAATGCGTCTAACGAAGATGGGCTCATAGGAATGGTCAAGCCCAATTGTCTTACTTGATCGATCATGCCAGGATATATAATGTCAAACCCGATGGGAGAATGTTGATTCCTGTCCGTGGCAGCCCATTCATTCGAGCCTATAAAGTCGAGGCCTACAAAATTTGATAAAATTAAATTAAATAGAGATTATTGTTATTGTTATTATTATTATTATTTTATAAATGAACTTTTTGTCCTGCAGTACTAAAAGGTTTCCAAAGTTGAAAAGTCAAAGTCAAATCTAGAAAAAAAATAAAAATGAGCATTTTTTAGAGAGAAAAATAGAGAATTATGACGATTATTAATTATTCTTTAAAATGTTTCAACCAATCACAAGTGTTAGATAAATGTGCGACACTGTATATTAGGTGCTTTCGGCTTTCTACAGCGCTTTTAAGATATTTAAATTACGATATCGTAAAAAGATTTTAACTTTTAAATTTAATAGTTTAAATTCTAACATTTGATTTCTTTAAAATAATTATATAATATAAAAATTATTAAAACTTTCTCACGTAACATGTTAAAATTACATAATATAATAATAAGAGTTATAAAATATACTAATAAATTATATTTAATATTAATATTTTAATTTTTCAATTAGTTTTATAATTCTCCAAACAAACTTTACAACTTATTTTTTACTATTTTTTCAAAATAAAAATTACGAGACCGAATATAATAGAATTATAGAAATAATTAAAAAAATTATATAAATAAATATAAAGTTTATATGCAAATTTAGATTATATTATTTTTTTTAATAACCTAATAATTTCATCTCCTATTTTGCAGTCTAAGTATCATATTGTGTAATTTTTGGTGGATTAATATTAAATAAGACCAACAGTACAAATTATAAATTAATATACATTAAAGAAATAGGCAACCAAAATTTTTTTGAATAACTCTTATAATTACATCAAATAATTTTTTTCTTGAAAATAAATATACATAATAGTCTTATTGTAAAATGTATTGTGAAAATTATAACATTTATTGAAAAAATATATAAACTTAATAATTAATATAAAATTTTTGGTTGCCTATTTCCTTAATATTTATTATAGTTTGTACTAGTAGCTTATTTAATATTAACCCATGAGAAATTACACAATATGATACTTAGATTACAAAATAAAAGATAAAATTATTAGGTGATTTGAAAACTAAGACAATCTAAAGTTATATATAAATTTTATATTCACTTACATAATTTTTTCAGCTCTTTCTATAATTTTTATATTGAGTCTTGTAATTTTTAATTTGAAAAAAAGTCAAAATAATAAAAATTACCAAATTAGTTTAGAAAACTATAAAATTCATTGAAAACTTAAACAATTGCAATATTAAATATAATTATATAATTTTATTAGAATATTTTATAATATTTATTATTGGATTATGTAATTTTAACATGTTACTTGACTGCAAATTTTTTTTAAATAAGTTTTAGATATTAATTAATTATTTTTAAAAATCAAAGATTAAAATTTAAACTATAAGATCTAAAGACTTATAATGATAAAAATATCATAATTTTAGAGCCTTAAATACACTTTATAAGGTATTCCGCATATTATATGTGAGAGGAGTTTAGTGTATCACTCTCTTTGTTTCTAAATAGATGTCGTTTAAAATTTTTGTACAAGAATTAAAAATGTGTTAAATAATCATTAAATAAACTGTATTATTTTTGGAAATATGCAAAACATAAAAAATTTTATTGAATGAAAATAAATTATAACTTATGTGGAAAAAAATAAATAAAGATATAATTTGAAAAAAAAAATCAATATACATTGAGAAAAAAAAAGTGAAGTAATATGGAATAAAATTAATCTCTTAAAACATCATCTATTAAAAAACAGGGGTATTTCATAAATAATCACCTACCTTTGTTTACAAGGGTTTGGCCCGCATCCCATTTTTTGAGAGCAAGTATACATGCTAATGTGGAAGACAGAGAGTCTTTGACTAGCAAGGGATCGGTAGGGTGAGAAGCCCATGAGCCATCAGGATTTTGATTCTCTAAAATCCATTGTAAGCTTTGTGGGAAACGCGACTCCTTCTTTGATGAATCTCCGGCTGTGGAAGGGACCATAGCAACCCAAGCAGTATCATAGGGCGAAACAGATAGATCCACCTTGTGCAGCATTTCTTTGATTCGATTAATTGATCCATCCCCTACCCGACCTAGATCCAATTCTTGGACTCTTCTTTTGGCAGGTGTATTGGGATACACATGTACTCCTACGCACAGAGATTTAAATTAAAATAAGGCATGGTAAAAATTTATTATTATCACGAACATATGAAAATGAAGAAAATTGAAAAAACCTGAGGTCTCCCTTTTTTGCTGGGAGAGAAGCTTGAAAGAATTTCCATAAGCGAGAGACATTGAAATTAGATGATTTTGCTTTCCTTGGAGCGACAATGGCTTCCAATGGATACAATGCAGCATGCAACAGATTTGTGTTAGTCAATTATATAATTAGAGGGGCCGGATTTGTATAATGTATATGGTCAATTTCGCTGGCTGCCTAATCCCACAGTCCAAACTCTCAGTCTATATAATATGATAATTGTTGCTTATCGATCAAATAATTTTACTCCAACAAATTAATTATTTTTGTGATACAATAAATTTTCAGCGAAAAACATACATTTTGTCTACTCGTGTTGCGGCCGCCTTAAATTAATAATAATAATAATATAATAACTCTTCCCTCAGCAGCCGCAATTGAACAACGGACTTTCTTTTTAATTATACTAATGTACAGGGACTCGCCGCCCCCACCCTGCCATTTTTTCTATTCATTATCAATTTATCAGTCAATAGTGGAATTCTTTTCCAACTTTCTCTATAGGAGCGT
This sequence comes from Reutealis trisperma, assembly GCA_947687605.1. NCBI lineage: Eukaryota > Viridiplantae > Streptophyta > Magnoliopsida > Malpighiales > Euphorbiaceae > Reutealis > Reutealis trisperma. The sequence continues at coordinate 4,717,130 of CANTUT010000032.1, forward strand.
GTGGATATATTGGAGTTGGACTACTTACCCTTTTTTATTTTTTAATTGCGGTTTAATTTTACATTATTGAAGGCATGCTTACACTCGACTCGTGAAAAAGATATTTATTTATTAATGGTATTTGGCAGACCACCATAATGGACTTAGACTCATTGGGAAAACTTATATTGTTTTTAAAAAAAAGATTTCAATATTTTAGTAAGTTTTAAGTAATTTATAAATAAAATAAAACATTAGAAAGTTTGAAGATCTAAAGTGAAAAATATTTATGAACAAGGTAAAAAATATATTATAAAAAAATTTTAAAAATTTAAGGATCTAATGGGTGCTGTAGCTTTAAGAAATAATAACACAAAATATATATATATATACACCATGAAAAATATTTAAAATTTTAGAGGTTAAAATGAAAATTATTTATATATGGGATAAGAAATATATATAGGATTGAAATATTTAAAGAAGTTTGAGAGATAAGAATAAAATATTAAAAATTTAGAGAGGCTAAATTAGAGATTAATTATAAATAAAATAAAATATTTATACATAATTAAAAAATTTAAAAAGTTCAGAGGCGGTGGCCCCACCAGCCACCCCTTAGATCCGCCAATGATCATGGGGATGGATTTAGAATTAAAATAATAAAAACCTTTTATAACAATTTATAAAATTATACAAATTATTAACACAACATATAGTGTAATAATTAAATTAATATGTAACAAAATATTTATTTGGAATTTTATTATTCTATTAAATTTTTACTAATATATATGAATAATAACTTATTCTGATAAAATAATAATAATAATAATAACTCATTAAAACTTACTCAAGTAAATTACACGGAACTTTTGAATCCCAATTGTATTAGAGCTTTGCAAGTTATGGTCACCGCTGGCCGTGTCTTCGGGTCGCGGTCCTACTGCCGTAGAATATTAATTTTCTTAAAACACTATTTGACTGATTATTTTTAATATTGCTAGGGTTAAAGGTTCACGCATTTTCTATATTTATTTACTTATTCACTTTTTATATTCAGATTTTATAATTATATTTAGGATGAAATTAAGAATAAAGTATTATTTAATTTATGATATTTGATCTAATTAGCAAAATTACCCTTATTTTTTAAAAAATAATTAAAAGATTTCAATTATTTCATATTGTCAATAAAAATCATCATTTCATTCAATTTTTTAATAAAACTCTGTTAATCAACTAAGGAAATAATACTTTAATATATAATCTGTAGCATTGCTGTAAAAAATACCTCTCCTTCAATTTTTTTTTTCTCTCTCTCTCTATAAGAAAATCAATTATAAGTTAAATGAATAGGGAATTAAAATCATTTTTTGTTATTGCCAAGCACTATTTTTTTTTTTTTGGCCAAATAAATTTAAATTCCATTGATGAAAGAAATCAAAATACAACAACTGTAATAGTCTTAGAGGTTAAACAGTAACCCATGATGGAGATAAAGAATGGCCAAGCACTAATTTTAGTTCTAAAGAAAGTGGAAATAGCATTTCTGAGACTATTAACTATAGATCTTTTTTTTTTCTTTGTTAATTTTGTTCTAAAAAATTAGAAATAACATACTCTGCTTTGGCTTTGAATTTTGACTATAAAAAGTCTAAATTGAAAGCAAATTCATACCTAAATAATCCATAGAAATTGTTGGATTAGAACTTTTACAAGCCAAAAGATTAAAATTAGGCCCTATCTCAAACTTTTTACAAAAGCCTCCTCTACTAAAATTCTAGACTCCTCCATCCATTCAGAACTCAATCTAAACATAAGAACACAAAACTCCATTTGATTAAGAGCATAATCACCATCGAAAGATAGAACCCATTACATAATTCTCCTATTTTTGACAATTCTTTGGCAAAGAGCAGTGTAAGTGTGCCAAAAAATATTGTCGTTACTCTTTTTTAGTTGAAATTGATACTGAGAGTGCCAAATACTCTTGAGGATCTCACCCCGTACCTGACTTTTAATCAAACGACCATGTCAGAGACAAACGGACAGTAGCCATTTAAGTTTGAAAATTTATTATTGTTGTTGATGGTTGATTCTTTATTGTTTGTTTGTTGAGCACCTTTCTCTGTAGAGTCTTCTTATATTTATAGTGTTGGTCGGTAATTGGCTCCTAAATTTTAGCTCCACCTAGCCACTATTTTTTTTTTTCACCTCAAGCTACATTTTAGCCCCATGTTTTGTGGTAGTAGCTATTTTTACTCTAAGTCTATTACTCCAGCACTTCATACTTTATTTTTCTTCTAAAAGTCTTCAGATTTTATTGAGAATTTGATCGAATCTCTAAACAGTTTGCACAGTACTCTTTGTCATAGGCTCTAAACTCTCACTTTATGGGCCTAAATTAATTAACTATTATTTGGCCCAACAAATGCACAGCCCACTACAATTATGGTGCTAACGTCTCCAATTAAACTATCACCGCCCAACTTGTGATCCATTAGAGGTTAGTAATCATGAAAAGTTGGTGATGGGTTTTGATTTTATGAAGATACCATCTCTATGGTGACCAAAAAAGCCAACACCCATGGTGGGAAAAAAATTAAGGTAAAGAGAAATTCAAAGTTTGATTCAAGAACCATTTCTCCTCCCAAGCTTGCTTCTTCAACGCCACAGCTGGCTTTCGCCATGGGTACTTTCCATAGTTGTTGCCTCATCAAACTGCTGATTCTTGTATATGATTCCAAGCAGCAAAAAGAAGGCAACCTTTGATGGTTCAATTGCTGAGTTGCAGATCTAACAAATAGATAAAGGAAAGAATAAGAAATAAAGAAAGAGAGTATTTTTAGGGTTTCATTTGTTTGGCTATTAATGATGAAAATTAAATATATATATATATATATATATATATATATATATATATATATATATATATATATATATATATATATATATATATATATATATATATATATATATATATATATATATATATTAGATGAAAGGAGTATTTTTCATTACTTTTTGAAGGGTGAATGAACTATTTTATTAATTAAGTCCTATCTCAAAAATGAAATAATATTTTACTCTAAAAATTAATTTGTTGCAATGCATAGTGAAATAAGCAGCATTTTCCATTATATTATAAGCTCCTCTAGTCTAATATAAGCTGACACCCTTTTCTCTTCATGCTTGTTCTCCTTTTTAGAAGTTCATCTAGGTAAGCCATCCAATAGCTTTGGCCTCATGAAGGGATGCCCTTTCTTTCTATTTTCTTTCGTCTGTACATAGCTCTTAGTAGATTTGTAATAAGCATTGCCTGGTCTAGGCTTTTTTTTTTTTTTTTGCCTATTAGTCCTATCCGATTTTGGTTCTTGCATGTTGAGATCTGCCTTCGTAGCAGTGTCCTCGTCGTGAAAATCTACAACTTTGTTTAGCATTCCCACAAACTTCATTTCCTAGAGATCCAATTTAGGTATGGAGGTTGGAAGGAGGGGGAAGAACTTGCTATTGCCGACGTCGGTTTTGCATGGTTTAGATCTGGGTTTTTCTTGATAATTCCGAATGCCTTCCTCTATGTTTTTTGGTCCACTCATGGGTCAGTTGATATGTGGTGGATGAAACTCTTTCTACAACATATCATGCTTCTCTGTGAGGTTCCAGTCACGAGTCCTCCATAATCTATAGAGTTTCCTTTTCTATGTTGGCTATAACCGTCGCAAGTGGAGGAAGATATAGCAAAGGAGGCTATGGAAGGCTCCTCTAAGGAGTCAAGTTTTAATTTTCACATGCTTTCGAGTCTTAGTGCCTTTTATTTGGGCTTTATGCCTAATGTTCAAAATCTAATTTGAAGAATTATTTGTTTGGACCTTGACTGTATTTCTCTGAATTAGTTTGGTATTTTATTCTACTGTTTGGACTTCATTCCTTTAATTTAATGACAACAATTTTTTGTTTGGGCAAAAATGAAAAGTCTAATATAACCTGTCAGAGTGGAAACTTAATTTGAATATCATTTTTAACTAAGATTTCTTTTTTAGCAACTTGCCACCAACCAATTTGTAAGCATTTAGTGTGGAAAATACACGTAGAGAGAAAGTGCGACTGCTCTTTTGTTTGCAATGAATAAATTTTAGTTAATAAAAGGCGGATTTGTCATTGGTTTTTTTATTATTATTATTATGAAAAGTCATAACCACTCTTGGAGTTATTATTATTATTATTATATTAAAGTCACTATTCTACTTTGTTTCTTATACTCCCTCCGTTGGAAAAAAAAAAAAAAAAAGATAAGCTCATTTTTATTTTTAAGAAAATTAAGAAAAGTCGTTAGTTTAAAAATCAATACTTTTTATAAGTACCCCTTCACTGATACTAATAAATAATTCTCCTATAAAAAATTATTGTTTATTTTTTAATATTAAGTCTCAAAATCAATCAAATTTCATTATTCTTATAAAAAGAATTAAATTTTCATTATTGATTAACATGCCAACAATTTAACACTTTCATTTGATAAGAAATATGGAAAGATGCATTCATATTTTAGTTAATAGTCCAATAAAAATTGATTAATGATTTGTTGATAAAAATATAGTACATTAATGGTGAAATATATCAAATAAGGATATATTATAGCAAATTAACAAATTAGCTATTTTTTAAAAGAGAAATTAAAAGTGACATATAATTTAAGACAAAAGAAAAAAGAAAGTGAGCGTATCTTTTTTATGAACAGAGGGAGTATTTTAAAGGTGATTTGTTAACTTGGATGACGGTGAAGTAAGAAATTTTATTTAGTGAATCATTGTAACTTTAAATTTTTTTTAGCATAAATAATTATAAGTTAAAAATTTGTAATTAAAAATATTTAAGGATATTTTAATAATTTTAATAACATCTCTTTACAAATTTTTGTAGGATCATCAGCTCACCACTTAAAATAGATAGATTAGTAAAGCTTTTAAAAGTTTGAATTGGGTCAAGAGTAGCTGGTATATGGGGAGCTTTTCTTTTTCTTTCTTTTCTATTGTAATGAAAATTGATGCATATGAGAAAGGGATGGGAAATAATTAGTGTAATGAATCACAATGGCTGTAGTGTTTATAGTGACTCCACATTATATAATTTGTTTGATGAATACCTTGAGATTTGGGAAAGAAAAGAAAAAAGAGCATAGTTTTGAACCAGGATGAAAACACTATACCCCCATTGAGCTAGCTAGCAATTGTTATTTGTGGACTACTGTGTATAATATATATATATATATATATATTAAAAAAAAATTGGGCACAATTAGAGAGTTAATTGGTAAATATTGGATATTTATTATGAGAGAAAAACATGTGTTGGGTTCGGAACAAAATCATGTTATTCTTAAAAATTTATCTTGGATGCATGTCCTAATTTCAATTGGAGGCATAGGCATATCCTAATTAATTAATTATCTATATTGCTGATTGATGAAACTTGTTCATAGAATACCTGCAACATCAAGTGAAGAGAGCCGTGAAAGTGAGTGTTAAAGGCATCCTCGATGAACCCACTTTAATGACCAAGTCAGTTTATAAGTTTTGAGAGAAAATATGTAAATATTGAGAGTAGAAAAGATATTAAAGAGACTAGATTTTTTTTACTTTTAATTTAAGAGATCATATTAAAGAGACTAGATTTTTTTTACTTTTAATTTAAGAGATCATATTTTTTACTTTTGGTTTATTTGTACAAGGAGCGAGTATCTTTCTTTATAAGATTTGAATTTAAAATGATTCATCATACTGTAAATTTTATGATGTTATATTAGCAATTTATATTATGGATCCAAATCCATTTTGCATCATGGATTTGGATCTAAAACTCACCGTTACATTTAAAAAAAAAAAAACAGATCACATAGAAAATTAACCTTCTTATCCTTCTTCTTTTTGTGGATGCACGATCTCTTATTCTTCTTTGAAATAGTGAAACCCGATCTTTTTATTCTTCTTCGGAATTGCTTTGTTTTTTTGGCTTGAAACTGTTTTGCCTTCTATTTCTTTATATTTCTGTCATAATCTTTATTTTTTGTGAGTTTTTTATATTGTTTTATATGAAGATTTTGAGTTTTTTTTTTTTATTTAGAGTTCAATTTCTTGGCATTTTTATCATTTAATATTAAACTTTAAATTATTAGATTTATTAGATTTAAAATTTAGATTCATCACATATAACTATCAAGTTGATTAGATATAACATTTAGGTTCATCATATATCACATGTAAATTTATTATCTTTTTATTGTCAGATTCATAATTTAATTATTTTATAATTTAATTTCATTAATTTCTCATATTTAAAATTTTTATTATTTAATATTTCACATATAATTATCATGTTCATTAGATTTAAATTTTAGATTCATCACATATAACTATCAAATTCATTAAATATAACGTTTAGGTTTTTCATATATCACATGCAGTTTCATTATTTTTTACTGTCATATTTATGATTTAATTATTTTATAATTTAATTTCATTCATTTCTCATATTTAAAATTTTCATTATTTAATATTTCATATATAATTATCATGTTCATTAAATTTAAATTTTAGCTTCATCACATATAATTATCAGGTTCATTAAATATAACGTTTTTATTTCTCATATTTAAAATTTTCATTATTTAATATTTCATATATAATTATCATATTCATTAAATTTAAATTTTAAATTCATTACATATAATTATCAGGTTTATTAGATATAACGTTTAGGTTTATCGTATATTACATGTAGATTCATTATATTTTACTATCAGATTTATAATTATAAATCAATAATAATATATATTTTATTAATCAACAACTAGCTCTAAGATTTAGCACAAAAATAAAAAAAAATTAAAAAAAATAATAATTATAGAAAACTTACTTACAATGAAGTAAATGTATGATAATGAATCTTTTTTTTTTTAGAATTGAGCTGTTGGAAGATTTTAGAGAATAAAAAAGATGAAAGTTTTTGGTTTTAAGGAAATATGTATAGAGCAAGAAGAAAGTGAATAATAGAAAAAAATGACTTATGTTTTTTGAATTTTAAGTTTTAATTAAAAATTAAAAAAAAGAAATAGAAAGTTAAAATTTATTGACACTGTAAATTTCAAACTCAAGTACATGATGAAAAATGGATCTAAATTCATAATATAAAAACTCTGTAATACCACTAGAATCATTTATATATTTAAACTTGACTAGCTAAAGAGAATCTACGTAGTTCTGGCCACTTTATATGTATAAATATAAATCTGGGCGCATGCATTTGCAATTGCTTGACCTATCAATTTGTTGTGTGTGGTCCATTTTTATATGTCATATATATAATAAGCATTGATGAACGAGAAGCCACGGGGAGCGAGCTTTGGGTTAATTTTTTTTTCTCATTCGGTCATAATGAGATTTAGAGAATCTTTCCAACAATTAACGTCACGCAATTTCTATCTCACTGTCAAATGTATAATAGCATATATATTTATATTATTGTGACACTAGCTACTACAGCACAGTGTTCATCCTCAAGGCACTATTTGCCTTAAAATATAAGCAATTTCATTTGTATTTCTTGTCTATAGCTGCATGTGCATACACTATCTTTTTTTCTTGCCCAAAGCATACACTATCATTACCTCTCCACTCCAATTGAATCCATATTCCACTTGCTTCTCTCTTTTTCTCTCTCGGGTTTGCATATATGATATACGGCTCTGACGCTCTGTCGTTTAGTATTACTTAGATTTTAAAAATTTAGTACCATACTTGGACTATTATCTTTCATTTCTATTCATATACAATAAATTTCTATAAATTTTTTTTATTTCTGTTTATATAGAATAAAATTTCTATAAATTAATAAGTTTGAGACTGTCAAATTCTATTAATTTAAAAAAATATTAATTATTTAATAAATTAATAATTTATTTATTTATCGAATGTACTTATAATTTAAAGTAATACTCATTTAATCAGCCAAAAATTTATTTTATTTTATAAAAATATAAATTATTTTATTAATAAAAAATGACTAAAAATCTAAAAAATTACAAATCAATCCATACTTACTTGAATTGCAAATGTAATTTAATTATATTAATGTTTTCAGTGTAAATAATATCATTTTTCTATTATCAAGAGATCAAGAAGACTAAGGAATACTAAATGATACTTGTCCACTTTCATTTTATTAAATGTATACAATATTATGTATGTAAACAATCAAGAAATTTTCTTATACAATAAATAAACACAAAATCTTCTTATATCTCATTGTTAAAATATGGCTTCCCATCAAAAAGATGTTCATCTTAGGAAATTATGATATATAATTTTAGTGCATTATTAATTTATGATGTGAATGGAACCAAATAATATGTTAAATTTTCAAAAAAAATTATTATTTAATAGAGATTATATATATATATATATATATATATATAGACAGTTGGTATTGATCTATTCATATATATATATATATATATATATATATATATATATATATATATATATATATATATATATATATATATATATATATATATATATATATTTAACTATTAACATGATATATTATTAGGGCAAACACGCATTTTGCCCTTTAAATTTGGCACCAAAAATCATTTTACTTTTTGTACTTTTAAAATAATCAATTTAATACTTAAAGTTAGCAAATTAAAACTATAAAATACCTATTTTTCCTATTTGAGAGCACGTCTATTACACACACGCCCACTTGAAAAAATTATGAATCATTGACTTTTTAGTTAACACAGATAATTTTTTGACCAAATCTTTTTATTTTCTACTGTTTAAATATAAATATAAAATAAAAAATCCTTTTTTTTTTTTTTTTTCTGGGGGAAGAGATGGTTTTCATTGTACAAGATATTTAAAGCCCATATTAGAATAGTCTATTACATAAGTAGCCCAATATAAAGGGTACAATGTGAACATCTATTTCATAAAAACGAGACCCAAGAATTAGTTTTAACATTGGGCTTAAAGCCCAAAAACACAATAGACAGAAAGTCTGTGAAAGAAACGATCCCGTAACCTACAACAACAGTACAATTACTAAAATACTCTTTGAAGAAATCCTTCTCCATAGATTATTCCTTCTATTTCAGTCCCGCTGCTAGCCTCATCATTGCTGCCTACGACCAAGAGAGGAGGATTATCACCATAACAAACAGAGGGTTTACTGCTAGAACTACTCACATAGACCAATAATGAATCAGTCTTAAGCCTTCCCACCAGGAAAAAAAAAAAGGGACAAAAAAAGCAAAGATTTTTCCTCTTCATCTAGATCACCCCAAACCAGATGAGAGGATAATCATTGGATGAGGCCATCAGACTTAAGATCTAAAAACTTTGATGTTGACATCACTAATCTCTCCTTTCTCCCACCAACCTTCTTCTTCAAGCAAAGCCATGGACAAAGAAGCTTGATGGCAGAACTGGACATTTTGGAGGCAAGGCAAATTCACCAGTTATTGAAGCAATAACACAAACATAATCTCGATAAATTCTTGCATCCTAGAATTTGTGGCTATGATTTACTTGGTTAAGTTCAATGATCCGAAAAATGTTGTTAAGGAGGATATTGAATAGATAGCCAAAATCTTAGTTTTTTTTTTTTTCTTTTTTGGTTAGTTTTTTTTCTTTTTTGTAAAATTAAAGACAATGATTGACTGAAAAATTACATATGTTTCTTTTGTCTTATGCTCCTTGTTTCAAGATCTCTATAGAATCAACAAAAGGAGAGAGAATTTGAGAGCTCTAAAAGATAAGACAATTCATTTTACCCTTTGATTTAGATTGTTGATTTTGTTATCTACAGTAGTCAAGCTGTTGTAAATTGATTTGCAATCAGTTTGAATTTAAATGTTAATTGCTTAATGGATTTGAAAGTACTTACACCTACATCTTCTCCTTTACGGTATTTCTTAATCATTATCTTTTTATGTGTTTGTGTTTCTTTATTCTTTAAAAAGCATCTTTTAATTTGATTTTTCATTTTCATTTTCATTTTCTTCTTTTGATCTCTCTTTTTTTTTTTTTTGGCATGGCTTTTGTCTTGAATATGGAGCTTTCATGGAGAAAAATAATAATTATTTAAGAAGGAAAAATTATCTTTATAACTTTATTCAGTTTATATGAGTGAATTCCATATGTTGCTGACTAGATAAATATTTACTAAATAGTTTTAATTTGCCAATTTTAAGTTTTAAATTAATTATTTTAAAGTATAAGAGTAAAGTGACTTTTTTTTTTCTAAAATCCAAGATAAAACTTCATTAATAAGAATTTTTAATAACTAATACATGAGTAAAAAAATTAGGTGGATCACCAAACTACTCTTTATAATATGTCATAGAACGAGCAGCTTGAGCTACCAATTGGGTTGCTTTGTTCACATATCTACGCACAAACCTAAATTGCACTTGCCTAAAGCGCTTACATAATTCCTTACCATCATCAATAATAAGATGAAAACAAGAATTACATTGTGAGCCTCTAACACCCTCTATAACCTGTAAAACATCATATTCAATAATAAACATGTCCATCCTTTTTCCTTCAACTAGGTAAGCACGTCCCTCACACTCATGGCCTCTGCCTCATGAGTAGTAAATCCTCCAACTAGAGAACTTGTTTTTTCCATTACAAACTTACCCATATAATCACAACTTTTCTAAGTGATGTGATGATGAAAGTGATGAGGTTAACCCATTACAATTACATTACTGAATAAGCATGATAGGAGGGAATCATCCGAAAGAACTCCCCAATGCAAAGGTGGAGACAGCAGAGTCAAAGGTAACATATAGTGTTCTCAAAGCAAGGTAAGGGGGAAAGAAGTTGTCCCCTCTTCTCTAGTAAGCCGTCGCCGGTCATATAGAGCAGTTCAACTGCTTTCTTACTTCACCTTGGGTCATTTAACTAATACCAAGAGTCCTTAACATCTCTTAAAGACAATGGGATTTTAAGAACAGCTCTTTATATCTTTCATTCATCAAATCTAAAACCACATCCACATCCTAGATTCTGTAACTCACTACCATTGGACTTCCTACTGTAGCATCTTTCAACCCGATTTGACTGTAGAAATAATAAACCCATTTTGCTTATATGGAAGTCATTGATCCTTCCATATAGAAATAGACTGCCATTCCCAATACAAATTTTGCTACCACTTTTAATCACACCTTGAGCTGCAATTAAGCTTCTCCATATGTGATTTAGGTTGTGCCCCAATTGAGCATCTAGAAATGATTTACGTTGAAAATACCGAGCTTTGAAAATTCAAAAGACAAGAGAGGATTGATCACATAGCAATCTCTATGCTTGTTTACCCAATATTGCTATGTTAAAATCTCAAATTCTCTTGAAATTTAAGCCACCAAAAAATTTTGGTACACATAATTTATCTCACAACATCCAATTCACCCATTTCTGCTCGCTCCCCTTTTCTCTTACCAAGATGAGTTTAACATAAGTTATAACTCAACACATAAGGCTACAGGAAGGAGAAACACGTTCATGACATAATTAGGGATTGCCTGAGCCATTGTTTTCAAAAGAATCTCTTTACTTGCTCTAGAAAGAATTTTGCTATTCCACCCATGAAGCTCATGCCAAACACGATCCTTTACAAAAATAAAGAACTCCTTCTTCTTCCTAGTGAATGAAGGGAGACCCAAGTAGTTTTCATGGTTACCCTCGCTTCTCATCCCCAAAACCTGACTTAATTCATCTCTAGAATGGTCTCCAACATTCGAAATAAACAGAAAAGTAATAAAGTGACTTTTAATATTATATTAAAGGGAAATTACTATTAGTTAATTTATATACTTACATGATGAATTAAATTCATATAAGAATTTCCCATCTCTTTGAAAATTTTTAAATTATTTTATTCTTAATTTCATATAGTATACTTCCATTAATGATAGTAAAAATTATTGAATGAGCTATTCTCACCAAATATCATGTAATCAATTAATTATAATAACGCGCATTAATTACAGAGTGTATCCTGCATTGATCCTTCTATGGTATTCTTTCTTTTCTTTTCTTTTAATTTCCTTTTCGTTTCTACAATTTTATTTATCATCAAGAAATGAAATGTAGGGGGAAAAAAAAGGAAAGGTGAATTTCGATTATTATTTTTGTAATTTAATATAGAGAGAGAGATATATATGGATGATGTAGAAATAGACGAAGATTTTAATAAAAAAAAAATGAATTTCTCAATTGACTCTCATTGCTTCATCCTTAAAAAATAAAAAAATAGAAGAGGGTGGTAGCTAGGTGGGCCAATCTGTTAATGGATTAAAAGAGTCCCTGTATAATGAGCCCCACTTACCCAACGATAAAACTCGTAACAATCTATACCACCATAAAACACATGCCACTCTCTTGTCACTGTCATCCTCTCTAATTCAATTGAATCATAATTCATAACTAATTGAGTGGTAATTAATATTTAGTATTATCAGACCACCTTACTAACAAGTAACTTTTTTTTTTTTGCACTGACCTTACTAACAAGTAACGACTACTCCAATTCGTATATATATGATATAAATTTAAAGTTAATTCGCTCGATTTGGCAAAAAAAAAAAAGTAGATTCACTGGAAAACCACTCTCCTGTTTTTTCTTTACTCTAGCACTCTCCTGGGCGTGGGCATGGCCAAGACACATTACTACACTCTCTTGCAGTATGCGCTACTGCTTATTCTCATGGCATGTCCATCGCATCAGCAACAGATGAGCAGCATTGATCTTGCAGCTCTAGCAGCCATAAAAGACACACTTACCGACATTCCTGGTACAAACTTCCTCTCCACCTGGGACTTCGCATCCCCAGATCCCTGCTCCACCTTCTCTGGCATCACTTGCTCTCTCAATCGAGTCACTGCTCTCACTCTCGGCACCGGTCTCTCTGATTCACCAGGACTTGCTGGTTCTCTCTCCCCTTGCCTCTCCAATCTCACCCATTTAACCCAACTCATCCTCTATCCGGGCCTTGTCACTGGCCCCATCCCTCCCCAACTGTCTCAGCTAAGCAACCTGCGAGTCATCTCCTTAACCAACAATCGCTTAACCGGTTCGATACCCACCTCGCTCACATCAATCCCCTATTTGCACACACTCGATCTGAGTTACAACCGGCTCACCGGCTCCATACCACCGGGTCTTTTTACTAGCTCTACCGAGTTGAAAGTGGTGATCATGGCCTCGAATTCCTTGACCGGGGAGTTGCCGAGAAGGATATCAGCTCCATTGCTGCATTTGGATTTGAAAAGCAACATGCTAACGGGGAGATTGCCGTTAGAGATGCCATCAACGCTCCGTTACCTGTCGGTGTCAAGAAACGAGATGTGGGGTCCACTCAACGGCCTGGAGTCTCTCTCAGATTTAGTTTATCTGGATCTAAGCATGAACCACTTCAGTGGGCCCATCCCTGACTCTCTCTTTCGCCCCTCCCTCGCTTCATTGTTCTTGCAACGGAACAATTTATCCGGTGGGGTCCCATCTAGGCCTGTGACATCGTACGGTGAGGCATCCATCGTGGACTTAAGCCACAACTTGATGAGCGGAGAATTGACGCCAGTTTTGGCTGGAGTGGAGAGTTTATTCTTGAATAACAACCACTGGATGGGGAGGGTTCCCAAGGAGTACTTCGATAGCATGTACCGAGGCACCACCAAAACCTTGTATTTGCAGCATAATTATATCACTGGATTTCCCTTGGAACGTGGGCTGGCATTGCCTGATACGGCGTCGCTGTGCTTGTCTTATAATTGCATAATGCCGCTTCCGCCACTGGGGTTGACCACTTGCCCCGCCAGCGCCGGCGGCCAGCTCTCGAGACCGGAGTCACAGTGTGTGGCATTCAACCATGGAATTGGAAGCTCCATGCATTAATGGCATAATTATAAATTAACATGGCAGATTGAGTGAATGCTATAAATATAGGTCACGCACGCTGCTTTGAGAGGGACAACTTTTATTAACTGCTACATCTCCATGGATTATTTTTCTTCTTCATTTTTTTTTAAAAAAAAAATATATTTAGTTATTTATAGTATACAAGGTGTGCAAGGGATTGGGGGCATGTATGATAATATGGCATGACAGGTTTGTGGTATAATAGAGCGAATTTTTGTTTATATTTGTTTTTGGGATTAATTTTACCCGTTATTCTCGAACAATTAATTAATGCACATTTTCGTCTTTTAATTTTAAAATGTTACATAAAAATATTTAAATTTTGTTATCTTGTAACCAGATTGCTATTCCATTCAATTTTCCATTAGACTGTAAATGAAAAGATGACATGGCACTCTATTCAGCATTTTTTTTCAATTTTTATGCCACGTGTTCTTCTTCTTCAGCTGCTCCCTTCTCCCTATTAATCCCTTCTCTCTCTTAGCCAATGAATTCGATAGGCCCTACCCACCCAATGTCAACGCCAAGCCACACCCATCCACCGCCATATCCATCTTCTGTTTCCCAAACAGCTGTTTGTTTCTCTGAAATATTCTGGTTAGTTAATGGAGGGATTGGTTTCACTCAGAGCCACTCTTTCTTTGTGTCACAAACCTGACTTCTCAATCAAACGGTCAATGAACCTCCATAGAGGGAACCGTTTGATGAAGACCACTCTCAATGTTAAAAAAGCAAGATATCTAATACTGAAAACCCAAAAATATAAAGAAAAAGAAAGAGAAATGGGTTAGGACGACCTCCAAGAGCGAAACTGGAGATCAATATGGTTTGTAAAGCCTAATTCGCGATTCCTTCGGAGATAAATGTAGGTATTGAGATTCAGGAGGTTTCATTTCGATCAATTCTTTACTGATAAAGATCTGGCTTCTTCTTGCTTGCTTGAGTGCAGCCGCAAGTGTTCTCAATTCATAAAAATATACTATTGAAGTGTGAAATGAAACCAAATATGTATGCTTGTTAATTCGTAATTACTCCATTTCTTCTCTTTTTTCTTTCATTGACTAGCTCTGATAGCGGTATTAACTAATTGATTAACACAAAAAACAAGTTGATTAGCTCTTGTCATCCTCCTTATCTGCCATAGACAGTTTCATCTCAATTAAATTCTCATTGGTTGGAAAAGAGTTATACACTGCAACCATCTCATCAGGGTTTGATTTTGATATTCTCTGTAAATTCTGGACTAGCAACTCTAAAACATTGTTTTCTATATGAGCATCAACAAGAATGTTTGACTTTCATCCATAAAGTTTGTGGTGCGTGACATAGCTGAAGAGATGGCTTATTTGCATTATCACTCCCTCGTTAAACTCATATATTGTGATCTAAAGCCAAGCAATGTTCTTAATGATAACATGACAGCTCTGGTTTCTCCTTTGGCATTCCAAGGTTGGTGTTGACAGTTGGAGGTGGAAATGGAGAGGTTGTTGAGAATCTGGGGAACTCTACTGCAAATTTGTTATGCGAATCTATCATATACATTGCATTGGGTACAAATTTCTCTTTTTCGTATGTATCTGTAACAGTAAAACAGCAAACGAAAAATTTAAAAGATGTCTTAAATGAAAAGAAAAATGCTGACAATAAGATTGAGTAGTAGTTGGTCAAAAGCATATAAATTCATCCTCAATGGACACTATCCTTTAAACAAAAGAAACGAGTAACTTGGTTACTTTTATAGACATTTTGTCATTTTCCAAAATTCAGGTAGGTTATAAATGCTTTATCTGCAGAAATTATGTATAAAGATGAAAAGACAATAATTTAATGAGTTCCATAACAATCATTACTTAACTCATCTGATCTCAACTATTGAAAAAATTTCATTACCCATATTCCATTGCCCAAAAATTTAAGGCAAATAAATATTTCATTACCCAATTCCAACAATTAAAAAAATTCATACAAAATTCTCAATTGATCTCCTCCTCTCTGTTAAAGCCCAGGCCTGCCGATAAGGAGTTTGAGCGATTAGAGCTCTTAGTATAGCTCCATCTCAAAGCCAGCAAAGCTGTTAGGCTTGTCATGGGGTTAAAGGGAGAGGAAGTGTGGAAGATGAGTTTTTTAGCTTGATGGTCTGTGATGGCTTTCACTGGTAAAGGAAATGAGAAGAATGAGCAAGGGCTGATAGGAGGGACTTGTGAATCGATAAGAGAGAAGAGTGGTCTTCACGCAAGGAGAGAGAGGGAGGGATAAAAAGCATTTGATGCTTGGTAGGAGCACTGATATGTCATTAAAAAATAAAAAAAAATGTTGAATGGAGTGCACACATCAATTTTTCGTTAGTGTTCTAACGGAAAGTTAGATAAAAGGACCATCTAATTACAAGGTAGCAAAGTTTAAATGTTTTTATGTAATATTTTAAAATTGGAGGATGAAAGTGTGCATTAATCAATTATTTGAAGACGATGTGTGAAATTAACCCTTTGTTTTTGTGATCTTCTTATCAAACATTTGACACTGTTGGAATGTAGTATTGTATTTGGCTATTTGTAGGCTGTTTCAACTTTTAAAATGCATGGGCTAATATGATGCTAATGTATCTTTTTAATGCATAAAAATTTTTGGTACCAAATAAAACGAAGTATTGTTTGTAGCATGCATATGATCTTATATATATAAAATCCAAATCACTTGAAATACAAAAGAAAGAAATTAAAATTAATAATTCTCTTGTTATACCATACTTATTAATTAATTTTTAAATTTCATTAATTAATTAGATTTTTCAACTTTGTGAATTTGATAAATTAATAATAATAATAATCAAATTAATTAACACTCAATTAATTAAATTTACAAATTTAAAGAGTTCAATTCGATTTAATCAAAATTTAAATATTAAATAGATAATATAATATAATAAATTTAAAAAAAATATTTTAACCTTTTAAATTTTGATTAGTTAATAAAATTTTTGTTACAGTTTTTGCAATTAAAATTAGGGCTTTTTACTTAATTAAATAAAAAAATATTTCTTTATATGAGCTAAGCAAAAAAATATTTTTCCATCTATATTTTTTTATACTAAATGGCATAGAGATGAGATCATAATCATCAGTCACACTGACGATTTTGTTATTTTTTTTTTTGGTATATCGACACTTAAAGTAGCGATGTCCTTATATAAATTTAAAGACATTGCCAATCTAAGCAGCAATGTCCTTTGTTTTTTATTTTTTTTGCATGATCTTTTTTTTTTTAAATTTTTTATTTTATAATTTATATTTATTTTGTAAAAACTTTAATTAATTAAAATTATGAATTTTTATATATTATATAAATTTAATATTTTCAATTATAAAAAATATTTTTTAATTTTCACAATTATAAAAATTTTTATATAAATATTATTATTAAAAAAAAAATTTACATAAAAATTATTACAAAAAATAATTTTTATATATAAAATTTTCATACATAAAAAAACACTTGTTGATCATGCATGAAAATTATTTTTAGCAATTTCTTATTTAATTTTTCAATATTATTCACTTTTTAATATTTCATAAGAAAGTTTATTTAATTTAGAACTTTTTTGGTATATCAAATTTATTTTTACTATAAAATTAATTTTTGATATTTAACAATAAATAATGAATAAAAAATTATTAAAAAAACTTAATACAATTAGTATCTATATGCAAAACGCATGCAAAGATATAGTATATAATTTTATTAATATATTAATAATCAAATTATTAATGTTAATAATTTTTATGTACAAATATCGAAATATTTTTTATAATTTTTAATATTTGAAAATATTAAATTTATATAATATATAAAAATTCAAAATAAAATAATTTATATTTATAAATTAAATATAAAATAAAATAATTTATAAATTATAATAATATTTTTAAATATAAATTATAAATATAAATTAATAATTTATAAATTATAAATTATAATCATATTTTATATATTATAGATTAAAAATAAATTTTATATACTAAAAGAAATTCTAAATTAAATAAATTTTCTTGTGAATATTAAAAAGTGAATAATATTGAAAAATTAAATAAGAAATTGCTAAAAATAATTTTTATACATGATCAGTAAGTGTTTTTAACACATGAAAATTTTATATATAAAAATTATTTTTTGTAATAATTTTTATGTAAAAAATTTTTTTAATAATAATATTTATGTAAAAATTTTTATAACTGTGAAAATTAAAAAATATTTTTTATAATTTTTAATAATTGAAAATATTAAATTTATATAATGCATAAAAATTTATAATTTTAATTAATTAAAATGTTTACAAAATAAATATAAATTATAAAATAAAAAAAATATGGTTGCTAAGTGTCAACCATACAAAAAAAAAAAAAAAAGACATCGCTATTTAAAGTGGTAATGTCTTTAAATTTATTTAAGAATATTGCCACTTTAAATAGCGATGTAAAAAAAAAAATCGTCAATATAACTGACGATTATAATCAATTTTATATCATTTGACATAAAAGAGTATATTTTTTCACGTAGTTCGTATAGACAATTTTTTTTTTTTACTTAAGTAAGTAAAAAACCCTTAAAATTAGACTTAGGATCAGTCTCCTCAACCCCAAGCTCCGTGCCAATCGAAGCCCATGGAGAACGCTCCATAGTTCCGTCATGATAAAACTACATACCCCACATTTGCCACGAATCCTGTCAACCAGTTGCCATCATGGTCTCTAATTAAGCCACTAGCCGCTACGCTTCGCAGTAGTCTTGGGCGCGCCGTGGCAGGTGGCTTAATTAGAGACCATTGTGGTAACTGATTGATGGGATTCGTCACAAATGTAGGGGTATGTACTATCTAGTATTATCATGGCGGAATTACGGCGCATCCTCCATGGGTTTTGGTAGAAATGGAGTTTGGAGTTGAGGAGAATGATTTTTGAAGCTCACAATAAAGGTAATATTGAAGTTTTAGGAGGGTGAGACTAGCTCTCTTAGGAACATAGCTCTGGTGAAGGAAATCAGAAGATATCTAGCTGTCAATTAGGAGGTTTCTCTTCACCATGTTCATCGAGAGGGCAACAGGTGTGCTGATATGCTTTGCTAATATGGGATTCAGCTTTGGCAATGGGTGTCATACATTGGATGGACCTCCTGCCCAGTGGAGTGAGCTGATGATACAAGACAATACGAAGTGTCTTTCCCTAGGGTATGTGCTTGGTGAGGCTCTGTGGTTTCCATGCTTTTAGCCTCATTCTTCGTTAAAAAAAAAAAAGAAAAGAAAAGAAAAGAAAAATTACTTATTAAACCTATTAATTAAATTGACTTTCTCCAATAATAAAAAATCAAAGATTATATTAGTAAAGATATAAATAAATTTTAAATATAAAAATATTAGACCTTTATCATTATTAGAGAAATTAGGAAACAAAAACTTTGGCAAGAGAAAGTAAAAGTTATTTTATAAAAAGTGATACATATTTAATATTTTGTCCTCCAATTTTTTTTTTTTTTTAATGTGCTTAAAGGGCTATATAACTAATTTCATTTATTTATTTTTTTTTACTTCTAAGTTTTCTTTTCAGTTTTCACTAATATTACTTTGTTAATTTGGTAAATTTGTTTAACAGAAATTGGTTCATGGTATGCGCAGGAAGACAGTGAGAAAAAGGGATGGAGATGGAGCAACTGCTAAGCATGGGTTTCCCAACCGAATTGGCTACCCAGGCTTTAGCGGCCACCGGCGGCAAATCCACTCTCAAAGCCACTGAGTGGATTCTCTCTCACAAATCTTCCGACTCTAATTCAAAATCACCCTCAAACCCTTCTCCGCTCCAGCCAAAGCTGGACCGATTCTTTCACTTGCAATCGAAACCCAACTCCTCCTTAAGTTCCCCTTCCCAAGCACACACTGCTCCATACCTCGAAAGACAACTAGAAGAAGAGGACGGGCCCTCTAAGCGCCCAAAATTGCTACCATCAACTGCTAATTCTTCCGTTGTCAGCCACCAGCCTCCCCATGAACCCTTATCAGAACGCATGCGCCCTCTCACCGTCGATGACGTCGTCGGACAAGATCACCTCCTGGCCCCCAACTCTATCATCAGGTCGGCCATCGACTGCAACCGCCTTCCCTCCATTATTCTTTGGGGCCCACCTGGGACAGGTAAGACTTCCATTGCTAAAGCAATTGTGAATTCTTGTCCCAAGGGCCAGGGACATGCCTCTTTTTATCGATTTGTTTCTCTGTCGGCGGTCACTTCCGGGGTTAAGGATGTGAGGGATGCTGTTGAAGTTGCTAGAAAGATGAAATTGAAGAATGGTAAAAGAAGTGTCCTGTTTGTTGATGAGGTTCATAGGTTCAACAAGTCCCAACAAGATATTTTCTTGCCTGTAATCGAAGATGGTAGCATTATATTTATAGGTGCGACTACGGAAAACCCATCTTTCCACTTGATTACACCACTTCTCTCACGGTGTAGACTTCTTACCCTTTGCTCTTTAAAGCCTCACCATGTACAAACCATTCTCAACCGGGCAATAAATCATTCGGATAGGGGACTGGCTAAAAGCTTAGGTGGTGATGTGAGGGTTGAAGTGGCTGAAGATGCTATTCAATTCTTATCTGAAAATTGTGACGGGGATGCCCGAGTTGCATTGAATGCCTTAGAAATTTCCGCTACAACTGCAGCCGCCCGAATAAATGCTGCTGATAATTTCTCTTCAGCGGCGAGTGTTACTTTGGATGATGCTAAGGAGGCACTTCAATGCAAGCATCTTGCTTATGACAAAGCAGGGGAAGAGCACTATAATCTGATCAGTGCACTTCACAAGTCTATGAGAGGCAGTGATGCAGATGCATCCATTTATTGGTTGGCACGAATGTTAGAAGGAGGTGAACAGCCTCTCTATATTGCTAGGCGCTTGATAAGGTTTGCAAGCGAGGATGTTGGGTTGGCTGACCCTTTGGCCCTTAACCAGGCTGTTGCTTGCTACCAAGCTTGCCATTTCTTGGGCATGCCCGAGTGTAATGTGATTCTTGCCCAGTGTGTGGCTTACATGGCGTTGGCTCCTAAATCCATCTCTGTGTATCAAGCAATAGAGGCTGCACAGAAGGTTGTTAAGGAGTCAGTTGGACAAAATGAGGGAGTGCCACTTCATTTGAGAAATGCTCCTACTAAGCTAATGAAAGATCTTGGATATGGGAAGGGCTATATCTACACTCCTCACAATCCATCTTCAACACAGTCCTATCTACCATCTTCACTTCAGGGTTACAAGTTCCTTGATTGGCTAGCCAATAATGCCAATGATGGACGGGAAACCATTTGATCACTACTGCAACTATTTCACATTGATAGCTAACGCTGGTTGACATTGGTTGGTAATTATTTCCATTGTCCTCGTGATTGTTTGCTGTAAAAACCGGAAAGTTTTTTATTGATGTTTTAACACCATTTTGTTTTTGTTTTGTAAATGGATAGCAACATTGCTAGGAACAGAAAGGGGGAAAAACCAATGTGACAATTGCTATATTAAGTCAATAATGGACAAAGTTTTGGCGTGGAATTCTTCATAATTTGAAAATTGGATGTTTTCATTAGTTGAATATTATCTCGTTTGGAATGGCGCTTCCTTGGATATGTGCGAATTCTGATTGTACTGGAATCTATGCGGATCATACCCATATGCTTGGAGAACGCATGTCTCAGAAAGGCTATCAAGTCCTATTTTGCAAGTCTGCTGGTGAGTGCATAGAGGCTTTCATTTTAAACTCGAAGTAGAGAATGGTTTGGTGATTGGGACTGAGAAAAAAGATGGATGCTATTAACCCCATTTAGAACTCTATAATGGGTTACGAACAATTTATCCAATAGTTTTTTCCAGCAAAGTTCAGGTGCACATTTATGTAAGCATTCTTTATAATCCCGAGTTTTGGCCTCATGGCACGACGACTTTGACAGGACATCTAATAATGACAATTACTGAACACGAGGTTCACAATTTACACCATTAACCATAGCAATAGAATTCCAACAAATTCATTCCATACAATCCGTCTTGCAGGAAACTTTTTTTTTTTTTTCCTCACATTCACAATCGTCAAAAGATGCAATCAAAGTACATGGAATATTTTACAAACAAATCTTCTATTACCTTTATGGTTAGTAGATTACATCTACTTTACTAAGATGCTAAACTTCTTATTTCATCTACAAAACACCTGCCAGACGAGATAAAGATACAAGAAATGAGGTAAAAAATGGAAAAAGAAAAAAGCGCTAAAGTTGATGCTTATTTGCAAGAAAATTAGATCCATTCTTTTGGATTAATGCAAGCATCTAATAACTTCCACTCTTCACTTCCCTCTTCAGGTTTCTGCATGCCAAACAATTAAACAACCTATCACTGTCAGCTTATAATGTTCCATCCCTATCTCACATATGGAATACTCATGCAGATGTTCTTGGTAACTTACATGGTCATATTCCCATCGAGCAGTTAGAGGCAGAGAAACAAGAATACTTTCAATTCGACCTCCTGTCTTCAACCCAAATGTTGTACCACGATCATAAACCTTAGGAAAAAATAATGGGAAAATGGCATTCAATGCTTGATCTTGAAGAAATTTATATGTTAAAGAAAATGAATTTAGATTTTCAGTGCCAATTATGATACCAAGTTAAATTCAACATAGCGCCCCCTTCGTAACTGTTGCCATGCTTTATGACGTTCTGTAAATGGCATATCCTTTCTTTTTTCTATAATGGGAATGTATGCAGGTACCACAGAATTCGCACACTCTGCAATTTAACAAAAAATTTTCGCACAAATGCAAATTTTAACCCCTAGATTTGAAAGACATATTTATTGATGAAGCCAACCAAGATGCACTAGTCTCAATAATCTAAATTAATTACCAGTGGCAAAGGAAAGAAGCATCTCTTGATCATAGTCATTCAGATCATCAAAAAATATTCCCCCAAGTCCTCGCCTCTCGCCTCGATGCTGCATTTATTGACAACATAAAAACCTAATTAAATAAAGCCATTATTGTAAAAAAAAAAAATTGGAAAAACAAGAGTAGGTAGACAATTATCTAGTACAATTTTGGTGGAAACAAGAACCTAAATCAACCATGTAGGATATTACCATGAACTATGCTTTGATAATGGGGAAACCAGGTAACTCCAGTTGGAGCCTCAGTTAGGCCTGGTTTTAAAGGACTGAGGTCAACTTAAGTTTTTAACCCTCGAAAGGGGCAGCCGGCAGCATACTTCCCTGGTGACATCACTCACTTGTATATGAGCATTGTTGAGACCAGCCATTTGATAGTTAAATAAAACCATTTATGGTTCCTCACATAATTTCAACACTGTTTCCAAAAACGAAAAGGAAAAGAACAGCAAATGCAAAGTGAAGAAGTTTTTTCCAATAGGACTCTTCTGATTCAATATATTTTGTTATTTATATTTCAGAAATGCATTGATTACATGAAGATCAAAAGCATCACCGCATAAGACAATCCAAAAGGCACTCTAACTATAAATTTTCCATTTTCCCTTCCTCCCACTTTCTTCTGGGAATGTAGATGTTGTGCTAAAAGTTGCACTCAGGAACAGTTGATGTAAAATAGGCATAGATAAGATAAGCTTCAACAATCAGAATGATTCTCCAGATTATGACGTAGAGTGTGTTTGGAATTATTGTTAAAGATCAAAAAAGCGCTTTTAGAATTTTTTTTATTTTATTGATTGATTTTTATTATTTTTTATAAATTCCTTTTTCAAACTTACTTTTAGAAAAATATCAATTTACGCTTCTGCTTAAAAATAGTTTTAAAAAGCAGTTTTTAAAAACACATAAAATTTTTTGTTGAAAAGCGCTTTTTTCAAAAGCAATGCCAAACGGGGTTGTAGTAGTATGACCAAATGTCTAACAAGATGTGTACCTTAATATAGAAGTAGTCATCACACCACTTTTTGAACCGGGGATAGAAGGCAAGATCAAATTTGTCACAGGCTTTTTTTTGAATCTACAATGTAACATAAGCAATGTTAAATGAGGATAAAGTACATCATTATTTTAGAAGAAAAATCTCCACAACTATGTTCTCAAATTGCTTTAATATAACCTGCAGCTAGTAACAGAATGGTGGGTATGGATGTAAATGTGCAATGTTACTTCCAAGTGGATGGAAGATTAAATTTGAGGGAATATCAAAGGAAAAAATTCTTTTACTATCTTTTGCCATTTCTCCCTCCAAAAGAGAAGCATGGAGGATGAAAAATGTAACTATTCGACTCCCAGCTCCCAATATAAATCATAAATAAAAGATTGTATCTTTTATGAAGAAGCTGCATTTTTCAAACATGGAGAAACAGAACGAGCAATCCGATTTGAGAATTTACAGAATGGAAATGCTTCACATCCTCCTCAAAGATGTAAGCAGGAGTCAAATCAGTCCCACCACCGAACCACCATTGCCTAGGTGCTCCAGGAGAGTCTGCATACCATGATAAAGAGAGATCAAGCAACTTTCATACATTTTTTTTTAAATTAACACATACTGTATGCCATAAAGTTATTCAGTGGCCAGAGCTGGCAGAGGATAAAAAAAATGTCAAGTTGATGTTCGATAATAGTTTCCTCATAGCATTTTGAAATTATGACTAATATCACGCAAGTAATGCTATATACTAATTATTCTTAGAGGGTTTAGCAATTATCAAAACTAAAAGGATGCCAAATGAAAAATAAATAAAGTTCAAAGTGGTTTACTTTCGGGATTTTGAAATTCTAACAAAGCCAAGCATTATCCAGTTGGTGATGTAATCGTAGGATGTGAAAAAAAAAAAAAAAAAAAAAAAAGAATGATCTTTTTTTTTTTTTGCCGTAAGAGTTTATTGTTGCAAGAAGAGTATAATACCTTTGGGAACATCAGTCTCGAAATAACGATAATTAAAATGCAATGTTGGGGCGAAAGGGTTCTTAGGATGCAACACCTGCAAAAGAATAGAATACAATAGAGGTTAAATTACAAACTGAAACATAAGTAAGGAACACCTGAAATGAAGAAATTACAGAGCTGATCCCAGCAGCGAAAAAAGGAATAGGTCCAGGCTTCTGATCAGCAGGAGCAGCCTTGGCAGCCCTATAAGCTTCAGGGGGCATGACTCCATAGACGACCGACACATTGACCCCAGCCTTTTCCCAAACGGCGCCGTCCTGCAAGACCCTGCTGATGCCCCCCCCACCTCCCGATCTTGACCAGACGTCCTCCTTGAACTTACCGTGGTTATCGACAGCCTCGATGGCCTGACAGACGCTGTCCTGGGCATCCCTTATCATCTTCTCGAAGCTTGCTCGCACGTCTCCAGCTTCAGATTCCCGGAGAAATGTGGGTGGACGCTCAGTTTCGGGAGTTTCCTTCTCGATGGAAACGGCGGATCGTATCATGAGAGTGGGCTGAGTATGGAATGTGGGGCGTGAGGAGAAGGGCAGTGAGAGTTGCTTGAGATTAAAATTGAAAGTGAATTTGGGTT
The DNA here is from genome assembly GCA_947687605.1 of Reutealis trisperma. NCBI lineage: Eukaryota > Viridiplantae > Streptophyta > Magnoliopsida > Malpighiales > Euphorbiaceae > Reutealis > Reutealis trisperma. The sequence goes on from CANTUT010000032.1 coordinate 4,742,659, forward strand.
TGCCTAGAAAACAAATAGATGTAGTCCTCGCAGAAGAAGGAGAGGAAAGTGGAAAGGGAAAGGTGAAAGAGGACAAGGCCGAAGGAGGCATTTGATCTTGCAATCAAATCTCACTGCTCTGCTTTCTGCTACTACTATCAACTATGGCCTGGGTTTAGGAAGAGGATAGATAGGGATCCCTCCTTATCCCCGGGTTTTGACCGCTTGCGTCTCCTAATTGGCTATATTTCTATTACCATCTGCTGCACCCACTGTATCCTCTTAATTAAAAGATTTAAAAAAAAAAAAAAAAACCATCCCATAGGCTTAAAAACAAGCAATGTCATCCCACAGTTTTTTTTTTTTTTTGCCAAATTTTCATCCCACAGTTCAGACTTTAGTTAGTTGTAATTTCTAATCAGCTCAAAGGAAAGGGATGGCTTATTTGAAGCCAAATTTTATTTTTCATGAAAGGATGATTGATCTTATTTTTGTAAATTTGTTCCATTAAAAGCCACCTATTTGTATTAGTTAAATCGGAAATGTTTGATTTGGCAAAAATAAATAAATTCTGAAATGTTTGGATAGCAGTTCAAGTTATTTTTTTAAATTTTATGGCATTTTGTACACCAGTAATATTAATATTAATATATTTTAATTAATATAATAATTTACACATATTTTTTCATTTTTACTAGTTTTTTAACCACGTTGTTAATTAACAATAATAATTTATTTAACAAAATTATAAATATTTGAAATATTTTTATATAATTATACTTAAAATAATAAGTCATTTAATTTTATGGCATTTTGTACACCAATAATATTAATATTAATATTTTTAATTAATATAATAAGTTACACATATTTTTTTTTATTTTTACTAGTTTTTTAACCACGTTGTTAATAATAATAATTTTTTTAACAAAATTATAAATATTGTAAATATTTTAATATAATTATACTTAAAATAATAAGTCATTTAATTATATTTGTCTAATCCGCTAGAATTTATATTTTGCATTCGGGTTCTCTGAAAGGATATTTTGGCTACTCTCGAGGAATCCATCTAGGGGACCCTTTATCTCCATTGCTTTTTTGCTTGACTGGAGAGTTTCTGAATCATTGGCTCCTTCAATTAATTGATACTAGTGAGTTCAAACCTATGCGAGCTGGTTCGGCTATTTTGGCTCCCTCTCATCTTATCTATCCTGATGACATTCTAATTTTTGGTCAAGCATCTTTCAATAATATTCGCTTGCTCAGTCATATTTTCTCCATATATGGCGAGCATTCGGGATAGGTTGTTAACAGGCATAAATAGGACATCTTTCTTAGTCTAATATTTCCTTCGGCAAGCCTAGGAGATTATTTCTTTATCTAATATGAAGAAGGGTGTTTTCCCTTTCCGCTACTTGGGTGTTCCTTTGTTTCAGGGCTATCCTAGACGGTGATGGCTTCAAGATCTTTCAAACAATATATTATCTAAGCTTGCCTCTTGGAAAGGTTCTCTGTTATCCATGGTGAGGCATATTGCACTGGTGTAGTTGCATCTAGGGTGCTTTCTTGCACTCTTTCATGGTTTATAAAATGGCTTGTCGATCTTCTAAAGGGAATGGAACATGGGATACACAATTTTATTTGGTCTGGCTCTATCTTACACAAGATTGTCACTGTTCCATGGTTTATCTTACGCAAGATTGTCACTGTTCTATGGTTTATCTGCTGCACCTCTAAGACAGATGATGGCTTGGGGGTTAAGCGCCTCTCGGTATTAAATACACATCCCTTTTGTGCAAGTTCATGATGATGCTCCTATTGAATTCAAGTTGGGTGTTTGTCTTCCTGCGTTGCACTTCTATGCCATTGGCAGGAAGCCACAGTCCGTTTATAGCTGCTCTACTGTTTGGTCTTCTTGTAAGCATTGTCATGTTTTTCTTTCTAGTTGTACCATATGGTTGATAAGTAGCAAGTCCAAGTTATTTTTTTTTTGGCATGACAATGTTTTTGGTTACTCTATTTCTAGTAAACTGCAGGTACCTTTGTCCTTATATAAGTAATTACAGGCTCGAGTTTCTGATCTTTATTATGATCATGCTTGGCATTTACCATAATTACCTAGATATAACTCATGACATCCTAATGGTGGAGGGTTCTTTCTCATCTTCAAATACCCTTATTTGGCTAGGTTCTTCCACGAGTTTGATTAGCTATCAGTCAGTTTATGCTTTTTTTTATCCTCCTTCGCACAACTCTTCACACTCTTTTGGTTGTGCGAAGGACTTTTGGCACCATTTTATCCCTCTTACTCTGTCTCTACTTTGTTGGCATTTCTTTATGGTTTGTTGCCCACCAATGAGCTTTATAGCAATGGGGTATTTATTTTGTTTCTGCCTGCTATCTATGTCGCTTTGCTCAAGAAACTCTTTGTCATCTATCTGCTGATTGTGCTTTCTCGGCATAGCTATGGACATCTTTATCCCATCTTTTTGGCACCTCTTTTTGCTTGGACTCTCCATTAGATTTGTTCCATCAGTAAGCTCTTTTGAGTTCACAGGTTCGTGCCTTATGGTTATGTGCAATTCAAACTTGTTTTTAGGTGATCTGGCGAATCAGAAATAATGCCACCTTTAATGATGTTACTCCTTCTCTTTATAATTCTTTATGGTTTTTGTGGCGCATAATGAAAGAATGTTCTTTGCTTAATATTGGCAGCATGAAGAACACACAGTATGATCTCTTGCTTTTGCACCAAGGTGGTATATTTGGTATTCCATGACGAGCTCCTAAAGTTATTTTAGTTGTCTATTATGCTCCTTCTGCAGGGTGGATTAAAGTTAATACTAATGGTACAGTTTTGGGAGCTCCGAGTCTAATAGGTGTAAGGGGTTTATCGCAATAATCGTGGTTTTGTTAAGGGTTGCTTTGCCTTGCCTCTTCTAGATGGCTTTGCTCTTGAAGCAGAGTTGATTGCTACTATGACTGAAATTTATAATCCTTGGTTATGTGGTTGGCACTGTCTTTGGTTAGAGTGTGATTCTATGTATATGGTGTCATTGATTGAAACCAAAAGCATGAACATCCCCTGGATTTATCGCCTAGCCTGATTATTGAAATTGATAGCAGTATGTGTATTAGGAACCATATAATAGTTATGTAATAGTAGATAATAATTTTCAATAGTATTATAAATATATTATTTATGTGAAAAGAGTTTCATATTATAGAATATAGTTCTTAGGTATTTGTAAGCGGATCTATTCTCAAGTGTTGAGAATATGAGTAACAGATCGCTCTTGTATATATATTTTAAATATATTCATGGTTATAGGATTAATTACTGGGCATCATTAATTCAAGAAGACCATCATCTCTGTTTATTTTATATAATCAGTATGTTTTACGGATGATTACAGAGGCAGTGAGTCTCATGCTGCTTAACATGTGATACCGATACAAACACATGGATATTTATAGGATGAATAGTCAAACTGTGACATTAGATGATAATAATATGGGGTTTTACTACTTATTAATTATTCATCATCTAAGTCATAATAGTGCATATAGTTCTTTGACTTGAGGGATACTATATCTCATAGATAGGTGGTTAGAATTTATTACTACTTACATAGGCGTACTATTCATGTACGGATATATGACATGTGATAATTTTAATTTGTTATGTATAGAGGTAAATGATCGCCAAGAGATAATTTATTACCTTGAGTAAACGAGGTATAGATCATATGCTATTTGGTTATCCTTGATAACTAAAGTTTCTATCCAAAACAGTAAGATCACTAGAAAGAGTTTCTAGTAGGAATTTAATCTCATCAAGAATTCGAACTGAGATGAGGACATAGAATTGATGTATATTAGGATTTGACACAAGCTATTACCTTAGCCGAGATTAGGATCTTTAATGAATGAATTCTATTGCATGATAATTTATGATCGATGATCCATGTGATGTTTAAAGTAATCAACTTTAAATATTCATTTCTAATTACATATTCGTGATAAAAAATGTTAACTGTCACTCACAACTTATAGAACTAAATGTGAATTGGGGATTTTACATTAGTAGAAAAAAATATTTTCTTAATTCCATTGCTAATTAAACATGAACCTAGAAAGTCACACATATAATTGTAATAACTTTTCAAGTGTAAAAGGTTTAGCATAATAATTAATTAAAGTGTTTAATTAATTGATTAGTAGTAAAATGATTAAACATGTAATTAAATTTACAAAGACCCTAACATGCCTTGGTGTTTAATTTATAAAGGTTTCGATTCAATTAAATCTTAATTTGAAAATAATTTGGACTAAATCAAAGATGTAATTTTATGCTTAGTGAAAATCCTAACATATGAGATATAGCCTAAGTTCATATGTGTAATACCCAAGGTCTCCATAGCTCATCAAAGTTATAATAATACCATAAAATATAAATTTTATGGGTATAGTATCAATGACATAGTGATAGGATGATAGAAACTCTTGTTGGTGCTAAGTGCTTAAGTGCATATTTTTATGAAATACGAATATTTATTGTATATTTTATTGAATTAATTTTAAGCAATATGGCTTAGTTTAAGCTTATTATGATATGGGAAGGTAAGATTTAAAATGCCAAGTGAAAGGGAAGGGAAAAAGTTACGAAAAATTTTTAAGTTCGAGAAACGTTTTCGGGTGACCTTGTTGATGGGCTTTTGGACTCAAAGCCCAAGCCCATGGGGCCCTAAGGCCTCTAATTTTGGTGGAGCTTGATCAAATTATGGTTAGAACAAGTTAATAAGGGGTTAGAGTAAGGAGTTAGAATTAGTCACCTTTGTTGACTTATGTCAACTTTAACACCTAAGCTCTCTACTTTTCCATCACCATGTCTATGTTCATTTTGGTGATGATGGGATTCATTATTATGATGATACTTAGTCACCATACACCTAAGGGCCATCTCAACCATCCACCTTGATTAATCTTAGCCCTCCATTTTAAGCAAAAATGTGACCATTGATATTGTAGGATTAAATCACCACCATTGATTCTATTTGTATATAAAATGAAAATGTGTTAAACCAATTCATTTGTAATCTACACCGAAAATTTTCACCCTCACCAAAGACTAAAAACCTCTCAACTTGTTCTTCAACTTAGAGTTAAATTTGGAGCATTTCAAGGTGAGATTTATTACTTAAGTATTCCTTTCTTTTCTTAGCCTAAGTGTGATAAATTATTAGTAACTATTTCTTTTCTTTTAATTTCTATGATTGGATTTTGGTGCAATGATTTAAAGAAGAGTTAGTTTGGCATGTTAAGTGATGAAATATGAGAATAGGGGTTAAGAATTTGGGGTGTAATAGGTGAATAATAACAAAGGAAGCATGAAAAATCAATAAGGAAGAATATTAGATAGGGTTCGGCCAAACTAGGATTTTTAGGAGAAGTGTCCAAAAATCTTTTTAACACTATCTAAGGTTATTTAGGATGTTGAAAAGTGGTTTAAAAATGTAAAATTTGAATATAGAGATTTTATTCAAAAATTGAAATTCTTGAAGGCATAATGCATGATACAAGGGAAGTGTGTAATGTAAAGTGTAGTTTGATATTTGATTGTTGTGATAGCTTTGCATGACATTAATTTCATCTTTGAAAGATCAATTTGAGATTTGATTGAGAAATTTTGGGTTTTCCTCAAATCATCCCAATTTGGTAAAGTTAGGGTTTATGGGAATTGAAGGAGATTAATTTCAATTGGTGTATGAATGTTGATTGTTTGAGTATTAATTTGATAAATCCATGTTTAAATTGAAGTTTGAAAATGAATTTGATAATTTTCCTAAATCTTAGAGTTTGAGTTACATTGGGAGTTCCAAGATTTAAACTTGAATTTTTAAGATTTATTGGCTAAATAAGCTTGTAATTGATTCAATTTGATATTTATAAAGTCAATTTGAAATGTGGTTGATGAAAATGATTTTTCAACTCTAATTGGAATATACCAAATTAGAGATTTTGATTTTTGAGTTTTGTTAATTCCCCTAAATGTTAGAAAATTAATTGCATTGGTTTCCATTGATGAATATAGGATTTAATTAAGGAATTAGGAAAGAAAAAGAACCTAATTGTTTTAGTGAAAGAATTTGGACAACATGGGATTTTGGAATAAAGTGATTAAATAATTAATGTGTTTATGTATGTTATTGTTTAATGTATTGGAATGTGTTTTGGTGATTAATAGTAGGAAGTTGATGTTAAGTTGAGTTTAGAATTAGATTAGCAAGTTAAAGGAGTAGAAATTAATATACGATTGTTTGGGGTGTATTTGTATAATCGAAAGACAAAGGCATTGTTTGGGATACCGAGAAGTCTCGTTATAATCTACATTAGGACTATTGGTATAGGAGCTAAGGAGCAGGAGGTGAGTACCTAATAATATTATATTACTTGTGCTTTAAATATAAGCATGAATGTTGAATCATTTTCCTAGTTGAAATGCATTGCAATTCTTTGGCATGCATGATCTGCCTTACCAATTATTGAATCAAATATCCTTTATGGCACTTGGCTAAATGAACCTTATTGCTTAATCTCATAACATGATCAATGATGGGAACTTGATTATTTATTAGTATATTATCCATTGAATCATTTCATGGATAGAGAAATAAAATGTTATAATGATATCATGATAAGTAGAATACCCCTCTGATGTGAGGTAATACATCAGACCTTGTGCACAATGGTAATGAATCCGCGGATAAGGTAAAGATTATCCGAACCTTAGCTGAGAAGGGTTTAAGGTCCCCAGTACCTACGACCTGATCAGTTGTACATGTGACTAGGAATGGGGGAGTGAGTAAGGCGTAAGCCGCCACTCGATTGATTTTGGGGGAAATACCGCGTTTCTAAGAAAGGAAATGTTCTGCTAAAAATACAATATTTATTATATATAGAAAAGTATTCCATAAGAATAACTCTTAATCCGTTTTATTTTATTGCTCTAAGAAATCATCATGAGAGTTCATACCATTTGTTTATTTTATATAGTATTATTTTGTATTCACTGAGTTTTGTCTCACCCCATAGTTGTTATTTATTTTCAGAACCAGTTGATAGTTCGACAAGGTAAATTCTAAGTTTTATGTCTTCGCTTGGAAATTGCATTGCTAGTTTTGGTATCATCATGTACATATTATATTGTATTTTGGAGGTTTCACTCTAGAGCTCCATATTTTGTTAAAGTCTGTAATAATGGTATAACTTAGAATATTATTAGTATGTGTAGTTGGATATTACCTTAGTACAGTTCAGATACATAAGTAATAGTCACTTGAGTTGCAATTAAAATATTGAAAAATGGAGTTCAAAAGCGATAAGTATGAAAATGAATTTAATGATAAATGACTATTACATAGGTAGTTAACACGGTAATCAGTAATAAGGAATAAGAATTATAGCTACGATCTTGGGTTAAGGATAACGTAATAGTAACAGCTTATAAGTTATAGGTTGTTTTACGGGTTTAGGTGATCTTACGTCTCCCTATACCTTAGGACAGTCACGGCTCAAAGATGAGTCGTGACAATATGTGATATGGAAAAAAGACAATTTAGATATTAGAGAAAATTCACTATTCATAAGCCCGTGTGATAAGTTTAAGGGTTAGAGAATTTTCTACTAAGGCTAACATGGTTATTTCCACTTTAATTGGCTTTACAGAAATATTCATTAGGTCTAAAGGGTAAAATGGACATTTCATAATAAAGCATAAAGCATAAAAGGGTGGAATAGTTTTTTGGCAAAAACTTAAGGGTTAAGTCTTAAGAAAGGATGTACATAAAGGGTTTATCTTCATCTTCTTAAAAAAATGAATATCATTTTTCATTTTGAAGCTTTTAAAGAGAGAAGTTGAGAGAGAGAGAAAAGATGAAGAAATAGTTCCTTTAATTTTTCTTTTGTTCTTCAATTCTTTTTCTTTGTTCTTTGTGAAAGAATAGTTGCTTGCAAATTGAAAATGAGTTTAGTCCAAAACAAATTCAAAGAGAATCTTTATCTTCCTAAGTAAGGGTTTTTGAAGAAGATCTTGAATCAAAATTGGGCAATCAAGAGAGGGATTCAAGAACATCAAAGAAACCAAAGGGAAACTTGAATGTGAGTATGTAAATGATCTAAAGACTTCACACTTAGTCAGCCCTTTGTTAAAGAAAGAAGGAACCTTCAAGAGGTAATATGATTACTCTTCCTTTTTCTTTTTTTGCATATGTGCTTTACACACAAATTAATTGATTGCTTGAATGAATGTTTGAATCTAATTGGGTGAAGTGAAATTTTAAAATATTTGAAATTTTATCTCACCACCTTGTTTCCGCTGTGATCATCTCCATCATTCCTTCAGAAATATCTTATTATATTTCTCACATGCATTTCCAAGTCTCTCACATTTATAAGGAAGGCAATGTTGTTGCTTATTGCTTGTCTGTCAAAGCTCTAACTAGGTCCTTTCCTTCTTGGTGGTCAACCACTCCATTTTTTTGTCAAGAGTTAGTTTCTCATGATTAGAAAGGAGAGCTTTCATTTTGTTTATTAGTTGCTATCTTCTTTCTTTTTCCATTTATTCATTTTTTAATTCCTTTTTGGTTATATTTAATTCATACTTTGTTCTTTGTATTCATTTTCTTTTCTTAATAATATTCATGCTCTGAGATTAGATGATGTTGGGTGCTATGGAGGTGCTAGCATAGTTGAGATCTCTTGGTGCACTCTTTGATTCCTCTAGGTAAATTTCATTCAAAAAAATTTATTGGACAAAAAATTTTAAATATGAACATGAATTTTATTGTGTAATATATAAATAATGATTATTTTTTATTTACATGATCTTTAAGAATTTCATCCTTAAAAAATATATAAAATACTATAATTAATTATATCAATAAGACACCTTATAGAAAAAATATTACATCAATGAATGTGTGTAAGTAGCAAATAATCATCATCATCGATTAATGAAATTCAAATATACTTTTCCCTTCTTCATAAAATATTTAAACCTTTTAGTTGTAATACCAAAGGCCAAAAACAAGTATTTTAATGCCTACAAAATTTACTATAAATTATTTTTGAATAAATTTATTGCATAATAATAATAATAATAATAATAATAAACACGTGAATATTAAAAAAAAATACAGTAACTTCAAACTCAAGAAAAAAGTTAAAATTGTATAGACTAGCACATATATAAAAGTTTACAAATATAAAATACATTTTATTATGATAACACATAATTGATATGATTCTTATTCAAAAAATAGACAATCGTAGATACTTTCATTGGATAATAACAATACTAAAAATAAATTGAAAACAAAAACAAACCTTACTTCCTACCTCCTCAAAGTAAAAACCACCAAGAAATCCAAATTAACTGGTAATAATAATAATAATCCTGCTATAAATGTTCTTTTTACATGAAATTATAGAAAATTTTTAATCCTAATTAAATCTAAATCCTACTATATATAGGCAGAAAAACAAAAACAACGTCATTATAATCAAAATACTATAACAACATGTGAATTAAAAATATAATAACTTCAATGTTAGAGATAAAGATCCAACATAAAAAAAATAACAAAATATATCAAGATTTAATATAATATTTGGATCTCACCACGTAAATGCTTAAGTTTTTGGGTCGAATTTGAGATTTCTCACATGATATCAAAGCTAACTCTACACCCCTATCTGTGCTCTTCCATCACAGCTGCAGCCATATGTCAGTAGGACTTGACACATATGTATTTGCTAATCTGATTCTGTTCGACCTTCAGTTTGCTATGTTACTAGCTAGTTAAGAGTTTAACACGTGTCAAAAAAGTAGTGTTAAAAATAAAGATTTCACGTAGAAAAATAGTAAAAATTAAGAAAAAAATGAAAATTGTATAAACTAACGCATATATAAAATATAGAAAAATAATAATACTGAAAACAAATTGAAAATATAAATCTTACCTCCTACCTCCTCAAGGCAAAAAGCCACCAATAACCTTACAACTCTCTTTTAATTTAATTTTTGACTTTTTATTAATTTTAAAAAATTATTAAAAATTATAAAATGTATTAACTAATTTAAAAATTAATATAGTTTTTCAATTATAGACCATATACCTTCCCTTAAAAAAATATAAATCAAATAAAAAATGTATATCAAATATTAATAAAAAGATATATATATATATATATATATATATATATATATATATATATATATATATATATATATATATATATATATATATATATATATATCCTTATTAATTTTGACTAATTATTCTAGGTTAGTTTGATAATTTGATAATTAATAAATTAATTTATATAAATAATATGTTAATTTTTTAGAATAAGTAATTATTATTTATTTATTTAGAAAAGTAAATATATAATTAATATGCTATATTTTAAGATTGATTAATAAATTATTTTATACATATAATATGTTATTTTTAGGATAAGTAATCATTATTTAGTTAGCAAAGTAAATATCTAATTAATATGTTATATTTTAGGATTGATAATTTATTAATTAATAAATTAATTATACTAAGAAATTATTACTTAATTAGAAAAGGCATAGCATATCTTTTAAGATTGGATATTTATTCATCAAAAAGATGGATTGTTATGACTTGAACCTTTATTTGAAATGTGTTGTGCACTTAGCCCCACCAAAATGCACTTTTTCTTTTTATTTAATTTATTATTTTTTGTTGCATGTGGATCTGTTTTCTCCCGAATCTTTGTTGCTTTTTTTTTTTTACTAGAAAATAATCGTATATATGGATAATAATAAAAATAGATGCTGTTTTTTGAATTTGTTTCCTTTTCTTTTTAAATCACACATTTTCTAATTCTTTAAACTAATTTGGATGTATTTCTTTTTTTTTTTTTTAAATCACTTGTTTTCTAATTATTTAAATAATAGCAACAACAATAATAATAACCATTATTATTATTATTATTATTATTATTATTATAGGTTCATTAAGTATTACTTATAAATTCATTAAATATATAATGTAGGTATATTATTTGTGAACTATTAATTCATCAATTATACCGATATTGTGATTCATTATCGCGTAAATTCATATATAATAAGTTGTATGTTCATTAAATTTAAGTTATAGGTTCATCAACAGCATAATGAAGGTTTATTGAAAATTTACTATAAAATATAATTTTTATAATAATCACATTCACCACTTATAAGTAACATGATCATTAAATATTGCAAAAAATAATAAACTTATCATTGTATTCCAATAAACTTTTAACTATTCTCAAATAAACTTGCAGGTTATATATAATGAATATGCTACTCTTATGATAATATTTGTATCTGATTATTTTTCAGAGCGAAGAAACATACTGATAGTTTTTTGGTCTACACATAATATCACCTTTAATTTGAAAATGACAAAAATAAATAGAAAATGATGAATTTTTGAAAAATCGTTATTGCATATTGATAATATTGATGATGTGTGTTGAGGATTTTGATATCTTCACATTAAAACTAAAGATTTTGCAGTAGAAAATAAATAAATCGAAGATTTTACAACAGAATGAAAGATTTTGCAAATAAACCAAAGTAATTTGCAGAGGAATTTTCGATTTGAAGGTAATGTAGTTTATGCGCGATAAAAATAAGGTAGGTCATTTTTTTAACTTGAGAATTTTTTAGCAAAATAAGTGCGATACACTCATGAATTAATTATGCATCATGGTCCCAAGTACAAGATATAATTTAAAAGATTGGTGATTTATTTACAATAAATTAATTACAATTACGTAAATAAGATGCTAACTTTTAAAATAAGTAAATAGATGTTTCCAAACGTAAAAATAAATTTTAGCAACTTTTTTTTTAATATTAGACATAGTACCGTTCATATTCATTATTTTTTTTTGAATTACAAATTTGATTTTTTTTATATATATAAAAACAAAGAAATTTAAAAGAAAATCTTTCAATTTGAAAAGTTATTTGGAAAATTAGAAACTAAATCCACTAGGCAAAAACTCAAGGATGTTTTATGTTTCTGAATAAAATCATTTTACTGAAAAAAGTGCTTATGCATCGTTTGGAGATCATGTGTATCCTTTTTATTGGTGGGCTTCAAATTTAGCGGCCGGTTAGATTTTTTATTATTATTTTTAAGGATGTTGGAATTTATAATATTAGTCAAGATTTTATTTTTTAATTCTGTGCCCAATTTTTCTTTATAGTTGATAACCAGGATATTAAATAATAGTTTTATGTATTACATTAATGTCAAAATTATACTGAATCGGTCATTATTATCGTGAATTCTAAAAAATAATTAGTAAACTGATATAATTCAATAAGAAATGAAATGTAACATCCAAAATATAATATATTAAATTAATTAATATTTAAATAAGTATAATTGTATTTAGAAAATTTAATTTGCATAAATAATAACAATAAATTAAATTCGAATTACATAACTAATAATAATAAATAAATTTGATTTTATTAAGTTATAAGAGAAAAAACCACCTTATTCAAGATGAATAAGATAATAAAAAAACTTCCCTATTTTAAGTAAATAAAGTAAAATTAAAAAAATAAATATACCATAATATATATTAATCACCAACAAAAAGAGTATAAGGGAAGATTTGAATTGTTTGTCTGTTATTAAACTCATGTAGAATTTATATAAAACTATTATTTAAATTTTTGAAAATAAATATATAAAGACAAAACATAGTCAAATTGTTAAATTTAATCAATAATTTACAGTCACAAATAAAAAATTATAAAAAAAATGAATTTTGTAAAAAATTATTGATAATATCACTATAAGAAAATCACAGTTTACCGATAAAATTTGCCAATAAAAATAATTTTGTTGATAAATTTATTAAATTACTGACAGAAAATCGACGACACATGAAAATTTTCTTTTTTTTTTTTAATTACCAACAAACTACTGATGGTTTACTAACAAAAAATTACCGACTATCAAATTTCGTCGCTAAATAAGGTGCAAAAAAATGGCGCAAAAAATTAGCAACAATTTACCAACCAAAATTTTAATCAGTAAATTTATCGATAAAAATTTTAGTTGATAAATTAAAAAGCAAAATTTTGTTTAATTCAATTATAAAAGCTTTCTAATTTACTGATAATATTATTCCGTCGGTAAATTTACAGACCAAATTTTTGGTTGGTAAATTAAAAAAATTTTAAAATTATCGACTAAAATTTTGGTCAATAAATTTACCGACCAAAAGTTTAGCCGATAAATTAAAAGGCAAAATTTTCTTTAATTCAATTATAAAAGTTTTCTAATTTACCTACAATATTATTCTGTCGGTAAAATTACCGACTAATTTTTTAGTCGATAAATTAGATAACAAAATATTTTTTAATTTACAGAAAAAAATTTTGAAATTACTGACTAAAATTTTAGTCAATAAATTTACCGACCAAAATTTTAGTCAGTAAATTAAAAGACAAAATTTTCTTTAATTCAATTACAAAAGTTTTCTAATTTACCGACAATATTATTCAGTCGGTAAATTAGAAAATAAAATATTTTATTAATTTATCCAAAATTTTTTTGAAATTACCAACTAAAATTTTAGTCGGTAATTTCAAAAGCAATTTTTTTTAATTCAATAACAAAAACTTTTTAATTTACTAATAATATTATTCAATCGGTAAATTGAAAAATAAAATATTTTTTAATTTACCAACAAAAAAGTTTAGTCGGTAAATTAAAAAATAAAATTTTCTTTGATTTAATTAAAAACTTTTCTATTTACCGACAAAAATTTTTGTCACTAAATTTACCGACTAAAATTTCAATCAGTAAATTATAAAGAATTTTATTTAATTTACTGCAAAATAATTTATCGGTAAATAAAAATTTTGGAGGGAAATTTCCCTCCAAATTTTCATTTGATGTTAAAAAAAAATTACCGATAGAAATTTAGTCGGTAATCAGTCGGTAAATGAAAATTTTAGAAGGATATTTTCCTCCAAAATTTTCATTTGATTTTTAAAAAATAAAGAATAAATTACCAATAAAAATTTAGTCGGTAAATGAAAATTTTGGAGGGAAATTTTTCTCCAAATTTTCATTTGAAAAATTTACCAACGGAAATTTAATCAGCAATTAGTCGGTAAATGGCGTAAAAAAAAGTATAAAAGGATTTCTCCTCATTATTTTTTCCCACACTTTTTCTCTTTCCCTTTTCTTATTTTTCTTTTTTCTTATTTTTCTCTCAATTTCTTCTCTCCATTTCTCACAAATAAAATTTCTTTTTTTTTTCTTTCTCTTTTAATTATTTCTTCATTTTCTTTTTCATCATTTAATATTTTCATACTCTTTAATACTTATATACTCTTTGTTTTATATTCTATTTTTTTCTATTTTATTTCTTAAATTTCAAACCCTTCAATACAAAAAATCTATTAAATTTATTTCAATTTTTTTATTTTTTAGTTTTTATAATTTATTATTTATATTTCTTAAATTGTTTATAGCATAAAAAGTGTTAATGTGATTTTTTAAAAAATAATTATTTGCTATCTTAAATTTATTTTTTTATTAAATTTTTTATGTAAATTTAGTAAAAAAAATAAATTTAATAAATTATTTATCTTACCTTTTCGTTTTTACTCTTATTATTTTCTCTCTTAATTTTAACTTCATTTCATTCTTTTTATAGTTTTGAAATATAATTTTAATTTAGTTTTTTTAATTTAGTCATTTTTTTATATTCTTTAAGCTTCCTAATTTATTTTATAACTTTTTATTACTTAATTTTTATGTTCACTCTAAAAATTTTAATTTTTTAAATTATTATTCTTATTTTTTGAAGAATATGTATTTAAAAAAAAAAGAATTTTACCGATGGATTACCGATAAAATATTTTTTTTTAAAAAATTAATTTACAAAATTACCGACGTATTACCGATAAAATATTTATTTTTGAAAAATATTTATTTAAACTTTACCGATGAATTACCAACTAATTTTTTATTTTTAAAAAAAATAAAAATTTACCGACAGATTATCGACTAAAAATTTAGTCGGTAAATTGTCTCCCCAAAAAAAATTCCGACGATATAAAGTTATTTTACTGATAATATAAAAATAATTTATCAACCAAAATTTCATTGATAATAACTGACAGTTTTGTATTCAGTCGGTAAATTGTGTTACCGACAAGTTAAATACCGATTAAATTTTTTGGTCAATAAATAGTTACTATATATATTACCAACTAAAAAAACATAATTTACCGATAAAACTTTTAGTCAATAAATTGTATTTTTTTGTAGTGTATTCTAAATATATTGAAATATAAATAATGTAAAAAAACAATATCCTAATAATTTATATTAATAAAATGAAACAAATATAAAATAATTTCTTTAAAACAATATATTTATGATTTACATTAATAAAATAAAAAATATAATAATAATATTTTTTTATTAATACGTTATATCTATATCGCTAAATAACGGCTGTATCAGTATGTATCGGGTGATTCAGTACCGATTCATTGCTAATTCCTATTAGCAGTATTGTAACGGATAAATAACATATCGGACATTTCAAAAATCTCTACGAAATAGTTGATACATAAAGTATCAGCCGTTATTTAATACTATGTTGGTAACATACTTATTCTTTCTTTCTTTTTTTCCTTTTTTTTTTTTCGTTAGTATTGCAATTAGATTTAAATGAAAAGATAAAAGTATCATACTAAACAAAAGATAAAGAAATATTTACTACTTCTCCCTTGAGATTTTTGATATTACATTAATTAAGTCCTCAACTTTCAATATATTTATGATTTTTTGAGATCCACATTAATGACAAAGTCGTTTAACTATTTTATAGCGCCATTCTAGGATGATGAAAACCTCAAAGAACATGAGCTAATCTTATATATACTTGAGAAAACTTTTGATTATTCCTCTCCTTTTAGTCTCTAACTTTAGCATCGATTGGTAGTTTTTACTATTTTTCTTTTTTATATTTTTCACTTATTGGTGTAGGATTAAATGTGGATCTTGATTTGATTCTTGAGGGTTGTACACAATATAATGCAGACAATGTTAATCGCAATGACGATCTAATATATTTAAGAGAATTATGATTGAAATATGCTTGCAACAATGCAAGTGAAAGAAATAATATATTCTTAACTTTAGTTATGATTTAAATTTATATAAAAAAATAAAATAGATGCTATTACTATAATAGAAGTTAGAAGGTCATAATATTCATCTATATAATTATAATGTGCCACGTGCAATAAAATATTTAATATAATAAAATTTAAAAGAAAATTATATTTAGAAAATATATTTTTTAAACTTAATTTATAAAATTTTAAATAATTTCGAGTCAATTTCCAAGTTTTCTATATATGTTAATAAGAAATTAATATTTTATTCAAATTATAACTTTAATAATTAATTAACTAAGTATATACGTCATTATAACGTGACTCATGCAAAGCATGTTAGTAAAAAATAAATTAAATAACTTGATTTCATTATTTAGTGTCACTTTATCTTATAAAGAAATTGATTGCATACTTCAAATTAACTCGATTTTAATAAAATAGAGCTGGGTTTCATCTATTTAAATATATTGTTAGATTGAAGTTAAAATTCTTAATACTTAGATTCAGAAATCCTCAAACTTAATCAAGCTTTTACTCTTTTATGTATGGGTTGAAATGTATATTTAAAGGAAAATCTTAGAGTTTTTATGTTATGTGTATCATGTATATTACTTATATTAGATTTAAATATTCTATTCATACAAATAACTTTCTTAAGTGCTCAATTTTCTCTTGAAAAGTTTAATTTGCTTCATATTCTTTAAAAAAATCAATTTTTAGTAAAGAAATATAAATAATTATTAGTGTGTTGTTTTGGTCATGTATATGGGACAATATCAAATAGCTCATGAATTGATTAATTATAAAAAATTAATTAAAGATAAATGTAACATTAAAATTTATTTAAATATTAATTTTCATTAAATATTTTAATTCACAAGTTATATATACAATGAGCTTTAATAAAAGTCAACAAGCGAAGTACGTTTGACAAAAATTAGTATATATATATATATATATATATATATATATATATACTAGATTGACTTTTTATAATGTGTTTTACACGTTGATTTCTATTATAACTCGTTAGAATTCATTAAATATATACATACTTATTATAAACTTTTATTTTTTCCTTATTAAAAATTTAATGACCAATTTTTTATTATTTAAGAATAAAATTATATATTTTTATATTAAATGAAGTTCTTAATTAAAATAATATAAAACTTTTCAAATAAATACCATGATATTGAGATCTTATTGATTGACTTTTAAAATTATTATGGAGAAATATTTATATAATTTGATTATTAAATTTACTTGATTATTAAATACACAAATATATTTTAAAAAGTAATATATATACAATATTGAAAGAAGATGAGTCAAATATATCTAAATAAATTATTTCTTATAATCTTGAATGATATTATTATATTTAAAAATATGTTAGAGAAAAGAAAGTAAATGAAACGATAGATATGTTTTATTATAATTTTCTAATTTAAGAGTGTCGATTGTTTGATTTTCTAAATTGTTTGTCATGGTGCCTTAAAAAAACTAATAAAAATAAAGCTGATGAGAATAAAACTAATGAGAATATAGAAGTTTATGAATTAAATTGACGAAGACAATAATTATATATATTTTTATAGAGCAAATTTAGTTTAATATTAGTAGGAGAAGAAAATATAATTGATCTAAGAAATAGAGTTTGTTGTCCTATTAGGATTAATAATAATTGAACACAATTTAATGAAAAGATGGAATTAATTTAATGGAAATATAATTTATCTAAGAAATGAAGTTATATTAGGATTAATAATAATTCATCACGTGAATAAATATAAGAATTAATTAATTTTGTAGTGAGCTTTCCAACGAATAGTACCTAAAATTTATCATAATGTGCTTTATAATAAAATTTTCATAGCAAAAATGATTTTTTTTTTTATCTTGCATAGTAATTATTATTTTCAAAGTTTATGTAAGTTTGTAATTAATTTGAATTTACACATTTTTTAATAATTTTAATCCTCAAATTACGAATGATTTTTTTTATCTTGCTTTAATTATTATTTTTAAAGTTTATGTAATTTTGTAATTAATTTATTTTAATGGTAAAAAATAATATTATTTTAATAAATAATATTCAAAAATCATATTATCCTTAAATTAAATATACAATTAGTAAGAGTATAATAAGCGCACATAAGTAAAAATGCTTATCCTCTTCCTTACTGTATATTTATATATAGTAAGTAAAAAAGTATAGATTTTGTACTTAATTTATTTTAATATTAAAAACTAAAATTATTTTAATAAGGGCACATAAGTAGTAAGAATATAATTAGTACAAATATAATAAAGGCACATAAGTAAAGTTGCTCATCCCCTCCCTTACTGTACATTTATATATAGATATATCAAACATACAAAATCTCAGTATATAAAATAAAATTGATTAATATAGAGATATAAATTAAAGGAACGGAATATATAGTATGTAAATTAATCTCTACAGAAGTAATAATTAATTAATAGCGAATGCATGGTTTGAGTTGTTAGTTTGGGAGTATACAGGATGAAGGACCAAAACCCAACTTGGCTCTACCAAGATCATACTCCCAATAATGATTTTGCTGTAAAATGTTACCAATAATGGACTGACCTGGCCAAGCAGTACGTAAAAATCCAAGACAATTAATCCCTTTAGCCACGTTAATGACATAGCTCTTAACTGGGGGCTCAAATTTAGCCCCATCTGCAAAATGAATTACAAAATTTGGCACTGTCGATTCATCAAATCCTTGATCATCAAAACAGTACTGCAATATGGACAGCTCTACCCTTTTGTATTTAGCCAAGGTAGCGTTGAAAGCGGTGACCACAGCGTCATACGCAGCTTCCACAAGCATTGTCAAGCTGGATCCTGAATCAACAATTGCTCCTCCTTCACCGGTAACATTCCATATCTCCAAGGGAATATCTAGCATTGTACCCCCTACTGAGATACCAGAGATATTAACACAGTAATATGAACCAATATAATCCAGAAGTAAATCTGTATATTGTAATTTAGGCGGGTCCATATGCTGAGTATTTCCAAAACTAAGGTAGTTATTAAGATTACTTGCGCTCAAGTGGTCCACTAAGCAATAAGAAAACTTGTTTCCAAAAATATCAGCCAACCTTAAGGCAAATGAGTGCTTGCTGTATCCCAGTCCCATCACTCCATCAGGAATATTTGAAGTTGCATTGAATGATTCGGTACACCCTATAACCACATTAAACAATCTTACCTTCTGATGACCGGAAACTCCCACTGTCACCGTCTCATTTGCAAACACCCCAATAGCCTTCATGCCACCTGCATATCTATATATATATATATATATATAGTGAGAAGTGAATATATATTGAATTAAAAGAATAAAAATGAATATACATATATTACCCGTAATTGAAAAGGCAGGGTGCATTTGGAGAAGGACAATCAGGCAAAGAGTGGTATGAGTAGAGATCATCCTGACAAGTAGCGGAAGAACATGGAATTGTCCGAAAAGAAGGAGACTGATTAGCAAGAAACACCCTGCCAGGGTGAGGATTGGAGGGAGGACAATCTTTGCACAAATATTTGCAATTCATCCATGTGAGATCGCTGGCTGTATCAGCTACCAATACAAACTTCTGCGGTCGAGGACTCCCAATTCGAAAGGATACAAAGTATTCTGCCTCTCCAACATCTGCACCTGATCGCATAGGAATCTCAGCTGTATGCTCGTCTATCAATGAAATATTACTGCCTGCTGCCTGCTGCCTCATCCTCCTTCTTTGGCACTGTAATGATAACATTTGCTGCCTCGCATTGTCGCTTTGGACTAGTTGCTTTATGCGATCGAATCTGCTCTTCGGCGGTCCAATAAATTTGCTCTCTGACTTCAGCTTCGGCGAGTGCCTATGGATCAACTCAAATGAAACCCCTTTAATGTTATTATTGTTACTGGTAACAAAATATGCATCTACCTCAATAATATTACTAACTAAAATATTGGAGAAGATCAACCAGAACAATAATAGGAGGTGGTAGGGTACAGACATTTCAATTAACTAAATTAATTAAGGTTAGGTGGCTAAATAAACAAGATTTGTTCATGACAACCAATTCTACTTCTCCTGCGATTGATGATGAAAAGCTCAAGCAAAAAGTATAGTCAATGTTTTAAGCTGCAAACGCGGCCACTCTCACATTTTTGTTTCATATTTAGTTAGTTAATAGTTTTGTCTACAATAATGTCACCGCAAATTTCTGCTAACAAGTTCATCCAATATATGTAAAGTAAGGATGGAAAAGGAAAAACTACCATATCTACCGCTATTTGCGCTCCTGTCAATTCTCCTTTCTTGCACTCCTCACACTCCTATACCAATTACCACCACAGTATTATTTTAAAATTTGTGAGTAGTTGCGGTTATACTTTTCTAATTAATACGAATATTACCCCTCTTACTCGTCTTGTGAATGATTCTTGCTCTTTTTTCTTCTCAAAGGAAAACAAACAAGTGGTGTCAATTACTTCTGCCAGATATACATAATAAGTTGGAAGACTCGTTCCAAATAATTTATAAATTTTATTATGCATGATAATTAGTGCAACATATCCAACATGGAAAATTACTGTCAAAACCATTAAACACATTGACAAGGGATGGGACCAGGAGAGGCATGCCGCTACTAATCTTCAAAATCTGAATTTTTGAAATTATGGTTTTCCTTGTTTTTAAATGAAGATTTTTGATAAATATATAAAAATTATCTAATTTTATATAACATAATGTGAATTATGATACAAAAAATTTGATCTCTTAATTTTTTTTATTCCATTACTGATTAAACATATCATTGTTTCATTCAAATATTTAAGATAATTTGTTACAGAGGTCGTCACAGTATAATAACCAAAAACATGGACCTCTAGTATATGTATTTAAGATGATTTTCAAAATGATAAATAATACCACTTGGAGATTATGCAAATCATGGAGAATTAATGGAAGCTCCGCTGTTGGATGACTAAAGGTCCAATGATTCAGAAGGGTCACTGGGTTAGCAAAAGAAGTACCGATAATTAATGTCTTTTTACGAAAATGGAAAAGAAAAATGTTTGTACATATGCAAATTTTATAATATTTTCTTTAAAATTTTATTTTCTTCACAAAATCTTTTGACATTTAAATTTGTATTATCTATTACTTATATAAGAAGATAGTAAGGGTGGTACAATTCATGATAAATAGTAAATTCGACTCTCATTTTTTAATCTCAAGTACAAAATCTTACTCACTTCTCTAGATTGACCCCTTTATGAGATCATTGCTTCGTAATCTAAGCTAACCTCACGAAGCAAGGAACTAGAGACCTTTACATGCTCAGTCATGCCATATTGCATTAGAATATGTTAGCTGTTGGCACACTAAGATAGGACAAACTGTTTGACCTTGACACCCAACCAAGCAAGACTTGACATGAGGTAGGCAGCGCTATAGCAGGAGCTTGATACTTCAGGACCTTGTCCACTCTATCTTGGCCAAGCTCCCATGCACACTAATGAAAAAGAAACACTTATGTACCAACCAACTTATTTTCACACTGGCACACATTGTACAAGACAAACACTTTCACCTACCATTATTCTAAGCTTCATCCTATAGCTTGTTGACCTTAGTCAATTTCTTTTTTGATCTATTAAGGTAATCTAACCTGTGTTTTAAGTGTTGTCTTTGTAGGATAAAAACTTTGGAAAGGTTGCAATCAAAAGAACTTAAGAAATTCATGAAATATGATTTAGCCCTCTAATTCACGAGTGGAACCATAGATTGCTAACGTGAATCAAGAATTGCAACCGCGACCATGTTGATCATGACCAATAATTAATTTAAGGCAATTAAAGCAATTTGGCCTTGAGGCACAGTAGGTTTCGCGAACGTAAAACTGGGTGCAAAAGGCAAGTTGCGACCGCTATTTAAGGATAACAATCGCAACATCCATACTTCAAAGAGCAGCTCCAATGGATAGTTGATCAACCAACGGAATCGTGCTACGTGTCAACTAGTTGTTTGACACATTCAAAGATCGCAACTGTGAAAAGACAGTAGCCACCACGAAATGTGATTAGCGACCGTGAAGTTGCTATGATAGTGTATTTAATGCAAGATTTTATGGGTATTATGGAAGATTTCTAACTCTCTTTATTTACAACGGGAATTTGGTGGGTGAAAGCTATAAATACCCCCTCCAAAAACCCTCAAAATAATCTAACAACCTTCTATTAAGCTAAACTCTTGCAAATTTATTTCTCAAAGCCTTAATTTCTTCTTTGTATTCATTTGGTTATTGTAAGAGCATTCATTGCTCATTTTGGTTGAGTGAGCCATGAAAAATCTAATTAGGTTGTCAGTTAAGCCTTGGAAAAACTCTTGTATAAGTTGAGTGTTAGCCTTTGAAAAAAACACTTGTAATTAAGTCCAAGACCTGTTTGTAATAATTGATTTTCATATTTTAGTTAGTTGTGGATCTCTTTTGTGTTAGCCTAAGACTCAATTTGAATTTTAGTTTATTTTCCATTTTGGAAGTTTGTTTTCTTATTTAGTAAGGATTCTTATTGAATTCCTTGATTAGGAAGAATTCCTAACTTAATTTAAAATTCTAGAAATGACTTGAGTCACTATAAATACTCAAGCTTTCTTTGTAATTTAGTATAAGTAATTTGATTAATAAAATTCTTTTAAGTTTTCTCTCAAGTTTAATTTTTGTTTGAATATCTTGAACTTATTAAAAGATTTTTCTTTTATGGCATTCAAACTTATCAAGGGTTTTAACATTTACGGCATTCAAAACAATTTATACCCAGGTGCTTAACCACAAGTTGATTTTCTATCAATATTTCTAATTTGAATCTAATTTGGCTTTCTTATGAGTAGCTTCCAAGCATATTATTATTAGGTCTCAAAACATGTCGCTTAGGGTTCGCATCAAAATGCATATAAGAAATGAAGTGCTTTAAGGAAAATAGAAACAAAACCCATATCAAACAAAAATAAAACCATCTTGCAAATCCATATTGCAGATATATGTGAATATCAGGAACCACCAACTAGCAATATAAGCATGAAATATTTTAGCAAATATCAAGAATAATTCTAGACCTAATTAGAAACCATAGATACGTATGCACAAAGGCTATATATGCAGGTCCATTCAAATACCAACAATCAAGCTTTCATCAGATTATATTTAGAACTAGAGCAACCATATCATAGTCAAATAAAAAGGGAAACAGACTGACTCAAATCTAATTCACAGAATAAAAATCAAAGGAGAGTACAAGCACCAGATCCATATTTCAGATTCACCAAAGAACAATTATAGAACATCAAAATTAAAGAAAATTACCGAAGATGAGACCATACCCCAGGGACCACACCTATTGACAAACCTTATTCAAAAATTAATCAACAAGAGAATAGAGAAAATAATCAAAACCACTTAACAACCAAATATAGTTTCAAAGCAGTAGAACCAGAGCCTTGTCAGCCTTCATAATTGAACAAGCACAACCATAATAACTAAATGAATCAAACATCAAAACTAAATCACGAATCAAAGAGAACAAGAAGAGAACAAAACTTACTAAGCTTAGAGGTTCGAATCCAATAACACACCAAACCTAAAATCCAAAAAAAGAAAAAATAAAACCCCAAAAGAACTAGACCCTTCTCATTTTCAGAGCACTAAAAATGAATTAGCAAACATTGAAGCTTCAAACCATTGAAAGAAACTAGACCTTTGAAATGACTCAAAACCAAACAAGCCTAAACACAATGAAGCGAGTCTATGAGAGAATCGGTGAGGGAGTTTGTATATGTGGGAAAGAGATGAAGATGAAAATTAGATGTAAGGGACGAGTATGTGAGGAATTGATTTAGGTGAGGGAAGGAAATGGAATTTATGAATGGGTTCTATGAAAAATAGAGAAGGGGAACTAGTGTTTTGAAAATGGGTAAAGAGAATAAGGAAGAGGGCTTTGTGGGTTTGATGATCAGGTTTTGGGTGAGAGAGGCAAACGATTAAGATCAATAAGGGCGAGAGCTTAAGAGAAAGACATCGGTAAAAGGATGAGGGAAGTAAGAAGGGTTCTTCAGAGCAATCTATTAAGGCTTTTATTTTTTTTAGGGTTTCAAAACAAAAAGAAAGGGAGATGGGGCATAAGGTTCAGGGCTGAAAAAGAAGGGGCACAAATGACTAAATTGCCCTCTCTAGAATATGTTAAAATAGATACATGAAAGATCTTGTGGTATGTATGTGGGAGGAAAGATCATCATAGCCAAGGCATCAAGGTCGGGGTATTTTTAGCCTAATATGATAGAGGAGGCCATACATCTCATCAACAAATGCTCTATCTACCAGAAATCTATCAGTGGCTAGCATATACCAATGGTTAAGCAAGTCTCATTGACCAACTAGTGGCCATTCATGAAATAGTGAATCAATATTGTAAAACACTTTCCCATGGCCTCAAGATAGAGACAATTTTTCTTGGTAGCTATGGAATATCTTACTAAGTGGGTGGAAGCCGACCCCTAACCACATTAGCTTGAAATATAATAGTAATAAAAAGAGTATTTGTTTAGATTATTCAATATAATGTTTTATTTATGTTTTATTTTTTTGCTTTTGTTAACCTTTGATTTTTATAATTTATTTCAAGTTTTCTTAAGTTATTCAAAAGGATTTTATTCAATTTCAAGGAATTTAGAAGTTTAGAATTCAATCGGAATGAAATCTAAATAAGAAAGAAGCAAAAAGTGCAAAAGAAGAGCATAAATACAGTGCACGGCCGTACAAGTTGATCATACATTGCTATGTACATTTTTACAAAGCTATTTGTGGATTTTATGGTGCATACAAAACGTTTAATTTTGGAGTTAATCAAATTAGATTTTTCCTTTAATTTTCCCAACTAAAATAAAAAAATTAAAATGGTGATTCCTTTTGTAAATTACAATTTACAAAATATAACTTTCTGAACTCATAGCGGGTTCCAATCGTGAGGTTTTTCCTAAAAAGCATTTCGGTGCTCGGGCGAGACCTTACATCCACATAGCAAAAAGGCCAATGCATAGCAGATGAGGCGCTCGTACCTTAAGGATATTTATTGCACAAAACTTGAGACCATAGGTTATTAAGATTCTGCTTCATATTCCAACCAAGCTTTGTCGCAAAAGGTAGATTCACTTGCCTTAAGTTATAAATGCCAAGACCACCTATGTCCTTAAATTTCACCATCTCATCACATTTGACAAGATTAATATTCTTGTGCTCTGTATTTGATCCCCATAGAAAGCTTCTACACAACTTTTCAATGGCATCAGAAACAACCAAAGGCAACATACCTATTTGCATAGCATAACATGACATAGTATTTGATTATGGTGTAGTAGGGAAAAATTAAAAATACTTTATAATTAATACCATTTTTTTGCTTGCCCCTAAATCCACCTATGCTCCTTGCAAGGTTCAACTTTTCTTATTCATATAACCAAGCATATATTGATAACTATTTTTTATTACCCTTTTATGAATTGCTGGAGCACCCAGGTACATATCAAAATGAGAAGTGAAAGGAATCCTTGCTATGATGGACAAATCAATAGCAAGACTTGGATTAACATTCACAGACACAAACAAACTCAATTTTTTGAAGCTAACTAGCTGCCCCAAAGCTTTACAAAAAATTTTCAAACACTTCTTAATATCTAGATATGTTGAATACTAGCTTTAGTGAAAAGGATCATGTCATCAGCAAAAAACAAATGGGATAACTCTGGATCCCTTTTAGACAGAGGGATAGGCTTCCAGTCATTGTGATCCACTAACTCATTAATCATATGAGAAAATCACTCAATGCAAAGCATAAATAAGCAGGTCAAATAAGATCCATTTGCCTTATGCCATGAGAAGCGAAAAATTTAAAAAATTGCTCACCGTTCCAAATCATCAGCATTTCACAAGTCTAACACACAATCCACAATATTTTTGAATGAAATCCCAAAAGAGTCGATCAAAGGCTTTAGCCAAATCAATTTTTAAAGCCATATACCCAACTTTTGTTTTTTTTTTTCCTTCTTATATGAAGCAAAACTTCTTGAAAAATCACTATATTATATGTAATGTGGCAACTAGGCACAAAAATACTTCGCATAACACAAATTAGCTTAGGAAGAATCCCCTTCAACCTATTGACCAGTGTTTAGGTAATAACTTTATATGTAACATTACAAAGGCTAACTAGCTACAACTCATGACTTAACAGTTTAGGTTGACAAAGCTTTGGCAAAAACACGATTAAAGAATCATTAATTTTGGGATCGAAGGGACCTCCATTTAGAAACTACAACACAAACTCACTAAGCGAATGCCCCACATCATTCCATGATTTTTGAAAGAAACCTGTATGGAAGCATTAAGGCTAAGGGACTTTTAAGGCTGCATATCAAATAAAGCAATTATGACTTCCTCATTCATATAAGGCACGTGGAGTTTGTCTATGTCTTCAGAATTTAAAGCTTGTCTTTGCCTTCAAAATTTAAAGCTAGAAAAGATTTGATTTTAATAATTTAGCTTGCACTAAATCATCATCCGTTTACAAGTTCATATAGAAATTGTGAATTAATTCCTTCATAAAGGACTCATTCGTGATCTAATTACCATCATAATCCCGAAGCCCCTTAATATGATTAGATATCTGTTTAATGATTGCGCTAAGATGAAATATTTTTGTATTACATTCTCTAGATGTAATCCAACTATCTTTAGATTTTGAAACCATAGGATTTCCTCTTGATGGACCACCTCCTCCAGCTCCTTAATTTTGCTTTCCAACTTGATTAACTTATTCTTCCATCTCACCTCAAGAAGCTTCTGAACTTCGAATAATCTAGCCCATGATCTCCTCTTTCTCTTAAAAGTATTCCCAAAAAACATTCATGTTCCACCATATCAGTTTTTCTTTGAATGAATCAACATTAGTAATAAAACCTTTTTGAGAACTCCATCTCTCCTTAACCAACCTTGTAAAGCATATGAGAAAGCCACGCAACCTAAAACTTAAAGCGGCAAGAAATAGGGATACTTGTCTTAGAAGAGTCTTTAACAACAAAGTTTTGTGTCTTTTTGAAGTTATAATATCAATTTAAATGGTATTAAGCTCATGTTATCATAATTTAATGTTTTAATAATATTTTTGAGGAATAATGCTTTAATTATTATTATTATTTACTTAAATGTTAATCGTTATCATATTAATAATTTTATAGAAATACTTATGTGCCTTGCACATTCATTCATTTTATTTTTTTTAAATAAAGAATTGCCATTGTAATGTATAGGCTATTCAAAAATTGCGACACTAGACTTGGTTTGACCAACATACATGAATTTATAAATTATTGAGTTAGGTTGGGTAATTACTATCTTAAATAAGAAAATATGTCGCATCGAGTATTTCTAATTGGGTGATAATTAGCCTAATCCATGTATGATTTGATTGGCTATTAAGTAATTCCAACACGGTTTCAAATACAAAGCTTTTTACTTGATGTGTGTTTCAATGATTATGATAAATATCTTGTCAAGATAGATAAATGGGTTGACTCAAACAAAGACAAAGTCTCCTAGAAGTTAAACCCCACGATCGAGATTAACAATGGTGGTAAGGCGAAATGCCTAATAGAGATGTAAGCGAGTTCGAGTTTAGAGGTGTATTGATGGAGAAAGCATAGTGGTTTTTTACTGAGAAAGGTGATAAAAAGTAAATTGTCATTATATATAGAGAGAGTAAAAGGGTAAGGGATTTTTTTGTCTTGTTTTTTTAACATATAAAAAGATAAGTGGTTGGGGGAGAGAATGAGTGCAGTAGAGGCAATTAGGATTTTAAAGAGATAGATGGGTGACAAAATTGAGTGGGCAAAGGTGAACTGCTGAAGAAAGGGGAAAAATAACACAACCCTCCCATAAAACTTGACTAACTGTACTTGACCAAATTGTTGTAGGTTGATCTAGGTTAGGTTTCAATTAATTATGTAGATTTCTATCCTAAATGGGTCAAGTCGGATTAGAGAAAAATCCGATTTGATCCTTCCCTTGAATATTACTACCTATAAAATTTTGCCGCTTATGAGTCAAGTGGGATTTATATTTTTTTTATCCTAAGAATACTAAGGTAATGTATTAAAGTTGAGATCATGGCTAGAATGTGAAAATTTTCAAAATAATATATAGAATGGTCATCAACAAAAGGTGTTGCAAGTCTCAAAAGCCAAAGGGTATAACTATAATGCATAAAACGATTATCAACGAAAAGTGCTATGAGTTTCAAAAAATCAAATGGTATAACTATGAAATTTTACCATATGGGACTAAGATTAGTGTTTCTTTATATTTTACTAGGAATGCTAGGTCAATGTATTGAAGTCGCGATCATGGCTAAAATGCAAAATTTTTTAAAATAATGTATAAACTAACTAATAAAAAAAGAGCACTAAACATCGAAAATCAAAAAGTATATTTATAAAATTTCGCTACTCAAAACATGAGCAAAATTAATTTTTTTACATGCTAGGGACAATAGATATTATTGAAGCTGTGATCATGGCTATAATATGAAAATTTTCAAAATAATGTATAAAATGATTATTAAATCACTGATTTGCATCCTAAGAATGTTAGAGTAATATATTAAAGTAGTGATGCTAAAGATTATTGAAGCCGTGATCATAGTTATAATATGAAAATTTTCAAAATAATAAATAAAATTGTAATAACTGAATGTTTTATAGCTTTCTAACTATAAATGATACTAAGAGACTAGATTTTAGCATGATGAAATGATATGGAATTATTAGGAGAATAAGTAGTAATCTAATTATACAATTGTGAGGCCTCGCCTGAGTACCGGTCTGATCTGCCGAGGAATCGAAATGCTCTTCACGAGAAACTCCATGATTGGAACTCGCTATGAGTTTAGAAAATTGATTTTTATAATTTGAAAGTTGTGAAAGAAAGTCGCCACTTTAATTTACTTGTTTTAATTGGAAAAATTAAAGAAAACCCAAAATGATGACTCCGAAAAATGTTTGATTTATCCTAATGAAAAATGCACTAATCTGCAAGTGACCAAAGAGAGTTTGGGGATCAAGTTTTGGTAATTACACAATTGAGAAAATATAATTTCTTTAGTTTGGCTAAAATTGCAAAATAACTCTTAAAAAAAGAATTTTTATATATGTATGGACAGGAATATGATGATGCATGAAACATATATATATGATAAAATGTAATGACAATTATAGATAAATAAGCAAAATAAATCCTACTTAATTATTACAAGTTCAAAACGAATAAAATAAGAGGATCTTTCCTTTAGCCCTTATGGGTACTAGGAAAAGTACACATTCCTCAATTAAGTTAACACAGAATCAGAAATAAAAGATTAACATAAATAAATCAAAGTAAAAAGGAAAAAATGTTAACAAAAAGATTTTAGAGTTGATGCCTTTCAGGATGGCAGCCTGCGTATCCTATTGAATAGGAATCAAATCCCACACAGTTCTTCTTTCTTGCGAAGGAGGGGTTTTAAAAAAAAGTGTTAATTTGTTTATTAATTTAATTCTGATTCTTAAATTAATAAATTTTAGATCTTTTCTATTTTAGACCTAAAGAGAATTTTAGATCTGAGTTTAGAATTTTGAAAATACACAAAAGGAATTATACCTTTGCTTTCCTTGATTTCGGATGAACAGGGAGAGCTTAACTCTAGATCTAAGCTCCACTTTGGATTTAGGACCTTGAAGTTGAACCTTAATAGCAAAAGGTTAGCAAAATAGCATAATGAATGTAAATTAAAAAGAAATTGAAACCACAACTTTTGTATCAAATTTCAAGTAGAACTTAAGCACAATAAGTAGAGTAGTATAGGAGGATTTATGCCTTGGAATTTCCCTCAAATGAACTGGAAGGAGGCTCTATTTATAGAGCAGCTGAAAAGGGTGTCGGCGGCCGGCTAAGCGGCACAATGAGCGTGCCGCCTATACCACCGGCACGGATTTCATGCCACTTATGGGGCAGCAGGTCCGGCATGCCGCCTAGAGAGGCGGCGTGCCTCATGTTCATTAACGGTTGGTTCGACCTGTTTCCTACTTTTTCATCCGTTTCTGGTCCGTTTCAGTTCCGATTCGAGCTTGGTTTAAATTTATAAGTTCGTGATTGAAAAACAGTTGATTGGAGGTGAAAGATTTAGAAAATTTATTTTTCAACGGGGCGCTGCCCCCTTGACCTCTGCTCGCTAACTGGCTAGCGGGACCGCCGTATGCGTAGCGCACTATTCTTAGTAAGTGTCAAGCTGTAGCCGGATCATAAGGGTGCAAATTTGAGGGTTCACAACAATGTGTGATGCATGCTTAACGTATGATTTTATGATGATTAACCTTGTTCTAATGATTTAGTTGGAGACCATGATAGCTAAGAGTGTGAGTAAGGAAGTTAGGAGAGGTAATTTGGAAAGTTACAATGAGAAATAGGGGAAGGAATTGAAAAGGGAAGACTTCCAAGTCATAAATGGGCCTATGGGCTTGTTAATTGGCCTTGATATAATGGGGAGCCCAAATTGAACATAGGGAGGCTGACCTATTGAGCCTAGAATTGATACAACATCCAAAAATTTGTGTAGGGAAATGGTGGGCCAAAACAATAGGCAAAGCATGTGTAGAGAATAAATCTTTGATGTTTAACTCCTTAGTCACCAAGATTGACTAAGTCAAATTCTAAGCAAATGGAGCCCTTACCTTTACTTCACAAGAGTTAAGGTCTAATTGGGACACCCTAACCCCTCTTTATGATAATCCTCACTTTTGTAGAGAAATTTCTAACCATTCATCTTAATGCCATCTCAACCCTTCACTCAAGTTAAATCTTAGCCCTTAGATGTAGCTTGATAAATTTTCACCATTCAATTCCATATCTACATAAGCAAAAATGATGTAGAGAAATTCCATTTAGTTTTCTCTACACAAAAAAATTCTACACCTAAAAGAAGTAACATTCTCTACCCCACTCAAACAAGAATTTTAGCAAGCTAAGCTAATCAATGTGAGAAATTATATCTACCCTTTCTTTTCATACTTTAAGGTTGATTGTGGTAGTTAAGTTTCTTAAAAATATTTTTCTTTGGCACAATGCATGAGGGGTTCAGCCAACCTAGGGGGATTATGTCTAGGGGGTGTTTTGATTGATCTTAGATGAAGGAAATCAATTTAAAAGGGTTGAATTGAACTTTGGGAACATTATTTGAATTTGGAGAAGCTTTGAGACATAAATATGGCTAAAAGAAGG
The DNA here is from genome assembly GCA_947687605.1 of Reutealis trisperma. Taxonomy (NCBI): domain Eukaryota; kingdom Viridiplantae; phylum Streptophyta; class Magnoliopsida; order Malpighiales; family Euphorbiaceae; genus Reutealis; species Reutealis trisperma. The sequence continues at coordinate 4,774,290 of CANTUT010000032.1, forward strand.
ACTTAGTATTTTAACATGATATTGTGATGATTGAGTGAATATATGTGTTATGTATTAGCTTAATTTCATTTCCTTACAATTAATTTGAAGGTTTGATAAAGAATTGAGAGTTTTTCCCAAATTGGTATAGATGGGGACAAGTTAGAGTTTATGTAGCAATTGAAGGGTCTTCATACTTAGAATTGAAATCCTAAAATTAGATGGAAAATCTAGCATAAAATCAATTAGGAATAAGATTAAGTATGTATATGATATAATTAGAGTGTTTCTATCATAAGTTAAAGTATTGCACAAGCAAATGATATAGTTAATAATATTTTTAGTTACTAATTGCTACATGATTGAAATGTGATGTTTAGAATCTCAAGGAAAAGGCAAAGGGATTGTTCAAGTTCGAGAAGAACCTTGAATTAGCCAAGAACGAGTGACCATTAGGAGCATAAACGTTAAAGTGAGTACTCAATAATGTAATATAATGCCATCATATTTTTGCAACTATTGATTGAAATGCCATTATTGATGCATGCCTAAAAAGGGACATTGAAAATGTGGTACCATAGAATATGAATCTTTGAATGTCACGCCTTTTTTATATGATAAGTTAAACATAAATAGTCTTTTGGGTTGATACCATTTTGTGTCTAATGATTGATAACCCAATTCCTTGATATTGAATACTTGTTATTGATTTCGAATATGCCTTTATGAATATCATGAGAAGCAGAAACCCCCTTAGTGTGGGGAAAGACACCAAACCATGTGCATTTAGTATAAGCCTGCGGATGGGATGAGAGTACCCAACCTCTGTTAGAGGAAACGCCTAACCGTGAGATCTGATCAATCTTACGTAATGAGATATATATGAGTGAGCAAGGTTTAGGCCGCCACTCTCCAACTTTTATGTATGGGAAGCCTTTTGCTTCCAAGACCCTCTTATTTCTGCTAAAATGCATCCTAAAGTCTCCAATGACCACTTTTGAATTTATATCATTCTATTGCCATTTTGGATTAACCCAATTAATAACCTCTTACATTGCTTCTTTGTTGCATTATATTATTTTGTATTCACTGAGTTAGACTAATTTTATAGTTGTTAAAATTTTTCAAGTCCGGGTGATTAGTAGCAAGGTTATCCCGGGTCATGCATTCCCTCTTACTTGGGACTTATTGTATATATAGTGAAGACAATTCCCATATCAATTTGAAGACGTATAGTCTAGAGCTCCATGGTGATTGAAGGCATTATGTAAATATCCTATTTTGGCTAAAACATCTTGAGTGAATGATAACTTGTGTTACTTATGAGTAAAGCTATGATATTAGTTAAGAATGAATGGAAAATATTTGTATATAATTAAAGTTTGATATTATAATCACATGCATGACATAGTTAAATAATTATTGGAAGTTGGTTGTAAATGGCATGGTTTCGATTTAGGGAGAAATGGTTGAATATGATTTGTAGAATGATAATAGGATCGATGGTGTTTTACGGATTTAAGTGACCTTATATCTTCCTGATCCCTAGGATAGTTGTAATTCGAAAATTGGGTCGTGACAAAAATAACCATTAAAAAAAAAAATACTAATTGCAACTTAAGGATGTTAGAGCAATATATTAACATAGTGATCGTATTACTGGACCTAGGGTGGCTGGTGGGGCCATTGCGCGTAAATTTTTAAAAATCTTTTAATTACACATAAATATTTTATTTTATTTCTAATTTAGTCTCTAATTTAGCCTCTAAACTTCTTTAAATATATCAATTCTCTCCATATATATTTTTATCCAATTTACATATAGTTTTCATTTTAACCTCTAAAATTTTAAATATTATATATATATATATATATATATATATATATATATATATATATATATATATATATATATATATATATATATATATATATATATATATATATATATATATATATATATATATATATATATAAATTAGCCCGTTAAACTTTTGAAGTTTTTTTACAATACATATTTTTTGCCTTATTCATAAATATTTTTTATTTTAAGCCTTGAAACTTTTTAATTATTTTTTATTTTATTTATAAATTACCTTAAACTATGTAAAATTTTGAAAATTTTCTCAAAAAGTCCGTCGCTAAATAATCACGATTGGCATGTATTATCACGATATTCACAAAAATGACCATTAATAAAAAATGTAACGTGTCTCAAAAGTAAATAAAGTATAACATTTTGTCAGCTAAAGGATAGAACGTGAAATTTTTAATTCGGGTAGTGAAAACCAAATGGATCACCCATGAAATTTCTCCACTAATATTGAAATGTAATTATTATTATTATTATTTATGTATGTTAAAATATTTTATGAAAATATAAGTTGAATAGAAATTTATGATAAAACCCGCGTCACGTACATGTTGGCGTATTGTTGGTTTTAACGTGCACTTTGATTATAAAAATTTAAATTTGAATACACTTTATAGTCTGAATTATTACATTTTAAAATTTGAATTTCTAAAAATCTTGTATTTTTCGCACATAGTAATAAATAAGAATTTTGAAATACCTAAAAGGACACTTTTGCTAACTATTTTTTCAAAAAATAATTATAAAATATGTAATATTATATAACTCAATATTTTTATTTTAATTTATTATTATAATTATAAAAATATTTTATATAATATACTTAAAAAAACAGATAATTACGCATTAATTAAAATAAAAATTTGGAATAAAATTGCTGTTTTATTAGCATTTTGATTAAAGAAATATGTTGGAGGCTGTGAAGGGAAGGTGATGAAGCAAATAATACTTTATAATCGCTTGCCTTGGAAGCGAATAAACAGAAAATATACAAAATATAAGAAAACGTTGAAGAAGACAATGAGCAATTTTTTTTTTTTTCGGAACCGAATTGAAGCAAAACTTCCTCTAGCCCGGATTCCATAAAAAAGACCCGATCTTGTTGAGACCCATTTGGCGTTTCTTTGTTAGACTTTTTGGAGTTTGAACTCCTTTTGACTCCTGTAACCCCCTGCATTTTTGTTCTTTTCGTTCTTTTCTCTTTCTTAGGGTTGGTCTTCTGCTGGGTATTTCTACTTGTACTTCATCGGATTTCAATTTCTACTTTCTTACAGAGGTAAATCAAGCTACATTTTCGGTCACTTTCTCAGTTTGAGATAGGTATATCCCCTTTTCTTCTATTTGTTTTACTTTGTTTTGATTTTTTTTTTTTGGCTCACCCATTCACTCGAAATTCTTCGACTTCTTTCAGATCTACCATATATGTCATTGCAGAACACATTCTGCATTTTTTTTCCTCCTTTTCTTCTTTCAAATTTAGACATTCTTCGTTTGTTATTAAGTATCACAACACACGTTTTCATTTACTTTGCTCCTAATAAGTTTATCGAATTAGCTATTTTGCTATTTAACTTATAGTTTGCTTGTTTATTCTATAGATGGATAATAACAATAGTAACAATGGGGGGCAGCGTTTCCGTAGAATACCTCGTCACTCTCTTACTCGTCTCAAGTTGGACCCCTTGGTGAGTCTTTCTGTTAATACTATTTCCTTTTTTGTTCTTGAATTTGTTTCATGGAAGCTTACTACTTCAATTACAATTATATGTTATAGTTATCTGCTATATTTGAAGCTTTCAATTTTATTATTATTTCACAGCACAAAGCCATTGTATTATCTTCTATTGTAATATACACCAAATTTTTTCCCAGAATTTCGACGTTTTCATTCCTGCAATAGAAATCCTGCAATAAATATGACACTTGGCTGGTCTGGGCTCTAAGATAACTACGAAGCCTGTGTGGAATCTCTTTGGTCAATTTGCATGATAATTCTTAATTTGGCATGATTGGAAGTCTACTTTGTATTGTATATTTGTATTATCAATTTATTATCGTTGCTAGTCTGAATCTATACCACACGTTACTATTTTGGGAAGCTGGGCGTGCTTATCCATATAAAAAGATAAGAATACATAAATAAGTGCATTTCCAGTGGTTGAGTGTGGACCTTATAATGCTGGGATGCAAACTCTAACACCTCTTCACCCTTGCCCTGCATATGTAGATCCAGGTGATGCAAAATATTAAGTTTCAAGCATCATCTGGTTCTGATGACAATAATTTTGATCTGTTATTAATATGGAATCTCAGATGTTTAAAAGTTTGGCAGATTTTATTTTTTCCTCTCAATTAAGCACATTTTGAACTTATTACAGGCTGGATGTCACTGCTCCTTCAGTTTTGAACCTGTTCTTTTCTTAGTTGCATGAGAATTACTTTATGCTTTATTGAAATACATGTTGTAAGACTGGATCTATGATTAAGATTGAGCATAGGAAGCTGTAACTGAACCCAATCACAACTCCAATTTACCTGTGAAATGACCTGGTCTCTCTTCCTGTTTACAGTTTACTTTTGATATTTGCCATGGCCATACAGAATATTATACAGTCCAAACAAGGTGGGCAAGTGTAATATAGGGAAGACTACTGATATTTCACTCCACGCCCATGGACATTTTCAATAATATCATCTCCTTCACTTCTTTGATAACCTCCATTTACTTGCCAAATTAATCATCATATTGTCTAGGATTGATGTTGTATTCTGGAGTACCCTTAGGGTCCAAGTGGATAATTGTTCAATTTGGGAATAGCCCAAGGTTTCACTAATGAACTTTGTTATATTTATTGTCTTTCAGCTTGATGAAAATCTGGAACAGTGGCCTCATCTTGATGAACTTGTGCAATGCTATAGAACTGACTGGGTAAAGGATGAAAATAAGTATGGTCACTATGAAAGCATCACTCCAGTATCTTTTCAAAACCAGATTTTTGAAGGGCCTGATACTGATATTGAGACGGGTAAGAATAGAGGAATGTTAATGGATTTATATCTGATTAATGGTCAAAGAAACTCTCACGTGATCAGAGAGATTGACATAGAGCTACATCTTTGTATCATGACTGGATTCTTTTATATTGGTTCGCCCTTTTCCTCTGAAATACATTCCCATGAAAGCTTATGTTGATGTGGTATATCAATGGCTAACAGCAAATATTCTGCTATGTCGTGGGGAAGATGTACTCTCTATTTAGACACTCAAAATTTTGGATATTTCTGCAGAACTGCAGCTTGCCAATTCAAGACGAACTAAGGAAGATACCACTGATGATGACATTCCCAGCACCTCTGGAAGACAATTTACAGAGAACTCTGAGTTGTCTCAATTACATGTTTCAAAGGTTGTATTGGTGTATTCCTTTTTCATTGAGATCACAAGTCTTTTTGCATATTCTTTTTGGTTGAGATAAAATCTTTGCTGCGCTAATTTTTTTTTATCAACGATCACTTTAAGCATTTTTCCCTCCTTTCTATTTATCATAGTTATGTGCATGCAGCATTTTGGTCATTCTCCTCTTCCTGCTTATGAACCAGCTTTTGACTGGGAAAATGAGAGGTCGGTGATATTTGGGCAAAGGATTCCAGAAACTCCAATGGCACCTTACAGCAGGTTTATGATTTGATATCAGAATTCTGTTTTGATTTTGTTGGGGGTTAAATTCTTATTCTCAATAATTTTGTTTTTTTTTTTTTTTTTGGTTTCTTTTGGGCATGGAGTGGTCTCAGGGGATTGAAGATCTCTGTGAAAGTTCTGTCCCTTTCATTTCAAGCAGGACTAGTTGGTAAGTGATCAGCCCATTTTACTGGAGCTATGCAATTGCTGAGTTGCTTCCTCCCTGAGTTTTTTTCAATGTAAAACTCTTGGTGGATCCTTGATTTCAATATAAACTGTTACTCTCCTATTGAGAGATTTGTACAAAAATGAAATCCTCGTTCGGAGTATAATCAAGCTGAGTCAAGTCAATACAATGTTGAGCTCGAGCTCAAACTGAACTCTATTAGGAAACTTGAAGCTCAAAACTTGACTTAAACTTGATCGAGTTGCATTAAAAAAATTAAATAAGTTTATTTATTGATGTTAAAATAAAGTTCGGTAAACTCGACTGAGCTTGAGTTCAAACTTAAATTGGTAAATTATTATTCAAATATTATATCTAATATAAAATATATAAAATTAAAATACTCAATTAGGCTCAAGCGCGACTTGAATAGAGTATTATGATACTTGAACTTGGCTCAACTCGATTAGTACCAAATCAAATTCAATTATTTTGTTAGTTGAGTTCGAGAAGCTTGACTCATTTACATCCTTGTTCCATGTCTTATCCTTACGAGATAAAATTAACTATTTTTAACAGTACAATCCAACATTCAAACAATGGATGAACATGAAAATATTCAACATAAATGCATCTGCATCGCAACTCTTCTTTTATTTTAAAGCATTTAGATAGAGGCAAACAAAGTCTTATTTTCATGTTTCTACAGTTCTGTCTTTTTTCTTTGAATTTGATGTGACTTCAACAAAATAATTGGGAATGTCATTTTTGGGCAAAATATTTGACAAAACTGCATCTATATTGTAACTTATTTTTATTGTAAAACATTTAGATAGGTATGAACAGAGTATGAATTTCATTTGACTTGTATTATTTTATTGCTTTCAATTTTTGACTTGAAGTTTTCTATCTCAGAGCCATTTTACGGTACTATTTGCATATATAATAAGGAGAGAAGAGAAAAGTTATCCGAGGATTTTTATTTTTCTGTGCTGCCAACAGACATGCAAGATGTAAGTTATCAAGCCATTGTAAAAATTTGTTCTGGGATAATTACTAAATGTTCCTATAGCATGAGGTTCATTTGAATTAAGATCCCATTTAAAATGTTATAATTTAAGGCTTGGACAATTTAACCATTTCAATCACACCTTGGCTATTTATATTTGCATTTCTTTCTACATTTTGTTTGACATTAATTGCTTGGATTTTATTTCCCTATACAGTAAGTCATAGTTTGACTCATGGCTCGTACAATCAATTACTATGTCAGACTTTTGAACCTAAAGCTGAAGTTCTTCACAGTTGTTTAATGGAACTTATAACCTTCTATTGCTTGATGAGACCTTTCTGACACTTCATCGGTAGGATTTCATGACAAATTAATAATTATATTTGCTGTTAAAAAAAAAAAAAATCTACTAGGGTATGATTATAAGTCCTTAAAATGTTACATTCTAAACATTAGAACCTTAATCGAAATTGAACTCATGCTGCAAGCCCCATTTATTTATTTATTTGTTAATGTAGTTGGCCCTTTTTTTTGAAATAAAATTTAAACTAATTTTTCGGTTATCTTAATTTAAGTGTTTCATAGTACTGTCATTGTAACTGCCAGGCAAAAATTTCATGCTATCCACATGGAATCTTCTATTTGGATTCTCCATCAGCATCAGTTTGTCTGCTGATTCAGCTAGAGAAGCCTGCTACAGAAGAAGGCGGGGTTTCTCCTTCTGTTTATTCACGTAAAGAACCTGTACGTCAAAATAAATCCTTGTATTCCATATGTTATATGATATACATATATTTTTCATGCTTTCGTTCTTCAAAATTTGTGGAGTTGTTGCCTTGTTGGCCTGTCAATAAGTTGCTTATGTACTGTTGGCTTTCGGCAATCCCTTCTTCTTTATACCTATGGCTGAAGTAGTTTAGAGATCTCCATAGACACTTGAGATTACATAACACATGGCGCCCCCAGGTCCATGTGATAGGTGATCTGTCTTGAAGGCTTGTTAAGCAACATATTTGATAAGATGTAAAATGATAGCTTTCTTTTAATTTGTTGTATTTTATCTTTTGTTTATAGACTAACTAATGGTTCTCGTGCGCAATGATACAAAGAAAGAACTATTAAGTGATGAATGCAGTAGTAGCAGGTTAGAAGTGATACTAGTTCTATTATTTTTTTCATTCTTATTCATCTTGTTATTCCATGAGGCCTAATGGAAGATGCTTTGGGGAACTTACTTTTGTAAGGATTCCACCCTAACAAAAGAGATCCGAAAAGTAAATGAATTTAATGCAAATAAATTTCTATTTAGAATAGGTACTCTCAGCTTTTTGTCTTGAACTGATATAACATCTATGAATCACTTTCATCTATCAAAGGAATTAAATTCCTCTTGTATAATGCATGTTCTCTCTACCTGAGCAGGTGAACTTGAGTGAGAGAGAGAAGCAGAAATTGCAGGTGTGGTCTCGAATTATGCCTTATAGGCAGTCCTTTGCATGGGCTATTGTTCCATTATTTGATAGCAGCATTGGTGCAACTTCTGGAGGGCCTGCTTCCCCAAGTAGCCCTCTTGCTTCAAGTGTATCTGGATCAAGTTCTCATGAGGTTGTGTTTGAGCCTACAACAAATATTACAGTGGATGGGAAGTTGGGTTATTCAAGCGGAAGTTCAGTTGTAGTTGAAATATCAAATTTAAGTAAAGTTAAAGAAAGCTATACTGAGGACTCCATTCAGGTGCAACATACATTCCATTATATTATGCTTGTCTTTTAATATCTATTTGACTTTTTTGAGTTTATGCAATTTATTTATATGCACTCATTCAATCACTTTCACTCTGTTTGGTATAAATGAATCTAAAATGTAAAATTCATTTGTAAATGATTTCTAGATAGAATTCATTTAGAAATGAATTTCAGTGTTACAATAAATTTAAAATGTGGAATTTAATTGAATTCTATATAATCTTAGAATTTTAGAATTAAATGTTTGGAATAAATTTTAGAATTTAATTAAATATGGGTAATTGTCCAAAATATGCTTGAGAGAGAGAGAGAGAGAGAGAGAGAAGAGAAAGAAATAAAAGGTGGAGACTGGAGAGAGCAAGAGAAGAGAGGATGAGAAGGTAGAGAAAGAAAAGAGAGAGAAGAGGAGGAGAGAGAGAAGAGAAGGAGAGAGAAAGGGAAGGTAGAGAGGGAAAAGAGAGAGAAGAGGAAGAGAGAGAAAGAGAAGGTGGAGAGGAGAAAGAGAGAGAAAGAGAAGGGGAGGGAAAGAAAGGAAGTAAGAGAGAAGGAGAAGTGAAATAAAGAATGAGTATTTTGGTCCAAAATTTTAGTCGTGTAAATTTTGTGAAATTTATTTGAAATTCCATCAAATTTGATGGAAAGTGGATTAGTTATGTTTAATTCTATAGAATTGAATTCTATATTTTTTTTTCCATGCCAACCATGAAAAATTGGGATTCAGTTGAATTCTACAAGATTTTGTGGAATTCATTTCTAGTAAATGGGGGCTTAGTGTAAATTACTATTATTATTTTTTCATAATTTTATATTTCGTTGCTTGCAATTATTGTTTGGAGTCAGTAAATTCACTTTATTTTTGTTTTCTCCTAACTATTTGTTGAAACTCCATGGGCCTTGATAGAGTTGGGACAAGTGATATCAATGGCCATTTAAGTGAGGTTGAAATCTCATATTGCACAAAACTAATTGGCTTATGTTAAGGCCCAATTTACTCTATATATATTCCACTTTATATTCTTATACTTTTCCCATGTGGGATTATATTCTCCAACACACTCTCTCAAGTGCATCTGGGCTTGGACCTACTCTTGGAGGCCCATCACGAACACACCTAGGACTACTTTTTGAGGCCTTAGGTCAACAAAAGGGTCTACACTCTTCGGCTAGCCCAAACTCCAGATATTTAAAGATGAGCCCATGATCATCTGGTCGTTGGGCCATCTTCTACTCTGATACCATGTAGAACTCTATGGGCCTTGATAATGTTGGGCCAAATGATATCAATGACCATATAAGTGGGGTTGGAACCTCACATTGCACAAAACCAATTGGCTTATGTTAATGCTCTACTCCACATATATTCTACTTTATATTCTTATACTTTTCTCATATGGGATTATATTTTCCAACACTATCAATCTTTTTACAATTGTTACGATAGCTTTATAGTCTCATGATGCCTCCCTGAAAGTTTGAACAGAAAACTTAAGATTGATAGAGTTTAGACTGTGAATCATCATTGGTGGAGAGTTTAACTTCAGGGACAGATATTGAAAGGACTAGTCAGGAAATTCTATGTTTGTTGGTTTATCTATTATGTAAACCATTCTAATTCTAAATAGTGAATTGCTGGCATTCATGTATTATCTTCATATTGACAAGTGCAGTTGCTCATGAATTATTGGGCAATTGTTTGCTTGGTTATTTGACATGACTTTGCTGAATTTTGCTTGATTATCCAGAAATGTTAGGTATTATAAATCCCTCATTTTAGTGGTGGAGTTTTATTCATATGGTACCTTTTTCCTTCTCCGTTTAATCACGTACACATTCTATTTGATGTTTTTGTGCTGCTTATTGTTCAGGCGGTTCTTTTTCCATGATTCATTATTCTTTTCTCATGTATGTTTATAGTTGTCTGTTTACTTTTGCCATCAACATCAATGAACACAGAATTTTATGGAGTTTGAATATAGTATTTTGATTTTATTCTGTAATGTTTTGAATACAGTATTTTGATTTTATTCTGAAATGTTTATATTTAGACAGTAATTCTGAATTACCTTAGAAATTTAATTTTGATGATCCTATTTATGGGAGTTGAAGTTTTAATGATTAGTGGTCCAATTGGAAATTTTCTGCAAACAAATCCAAATCATTAAGTATTCAGGGACAGGAAATTTTGTTTAGCACCATCTTGTTGGTCTTGGGAATTCATTGAAGATGTATTATACATTAGGCAAGGCCAATTAAATTGAAAGTTTGTAGCTCCATTGCATCTTATAAGAGTGATTTCAGTCCTGGAAGGTATAAATAACTGTTAAAAACAATGGATTACCATGGTTAATTATTTTTTTGGAGTCTGAATTCCTACTGTTTGTTATGGGGAGCTTTGTGTGCCTCAATACTATCGTCTGTATGCTTTAACTAAGCAACTTTACTTGGTTCAGGGTATTAAGGGCGCCTTGATGTGGGTTCCAAAGGAACTAACTATGAGATGATTGGCATTTATACAGAGAAGGGGGAAGAACAATGACTCAAATATAAAGACTAACCTTTTAGCTTCCTAGTTTGATTGGTTATATGCTGCCAAGGTGACCCGAAATAGACGAAATACCCCCCTTTTTGCCTTTTTTTTGGAGGCGGTTTCTTTTTTTCTTTTTTGGTACTTCTTCATGCATTATTTGTTCTTTATTTTTTGTGTTGCTACTGCTCCTCTTGAATTTTTTTTTTTTTATTTCAAAATACCTACCAATTAATTATTACCATAAACCTGAAGTTGATTCAAAGAATAGTGCCACTTGACTAAGACAAGAATTTAGCATCTTACTTCATGAGATTGTGCAAGTATCTCAGCTTTCTAAAGGTTCAACTACAGTGTCTGCATTACTTAGCTGATATTTTAGATCTTTTAGTCCTTGATTTGGTTTACAATAATGCACTGTTTCTGAAACATCTTTTTTTTTTCCCCTACTCATTTTTCTTTTCCCCGTTCTCAAATAATGATGAGTTAAATATTAATCATTTACATTGTAGAAAGTGTTTTTATATCTTACCCTTTTGGGGTGGTGGTTTCTTTCCACAAATATCCAGGATCCTAAACGCAAGGTTCACAAACCTGTCAAAGGTGTTCTTAGACTAGAAATTGAGAAGCAGCAGACGGGCCATTCTGACTTGGAAAACCTATCGGAAAGTGGCAGCATGACTAATGAATCCATTGATCCAGGAGACCGTGTTACAGATTCCACATTGACAAAATGCTCCAGCAATGGTGCTGACTATCCTCAAACTAGCAATTCTAAGTGGAATATCTTTGATGGGAAAGGAAGTTCTGGAAATAGTCCTAGTGCTCATGGAAATTCTGAGATTAGTGCTGATGATGTAAGTATAACACCCATCTTTTATTGGTCTGGGTCTCTATACATGGCTATCACTTAAATTAATGGGTATAACTTTGTGCAAACTTATTAGTGATTATCATATGTGATGCTTCCTCCATCGGATTTGATTGTTCCATGCTAATTGAAAATCTCTGTAGCTTTTCAAGTGCATAAAAATTAAATTGATACAGACAGTATGCAAGTTTTGTTCATATTATTCACAAGATAGCCAAGAAAATAGCATTATATCTCTATTCATGCATGGGTCTACACCGGGATCCCCTCTGAGCATTCAGATTTTCTTTAAATTCTGTACTGTAATGTAGTTATGTACCTAATGAGTCCCTTGAATGGCATATTCTAAAACCAGAGAATGCCATTTATAATGGAGGGAACACATGATTATTACAGAAAAAGAAGGAAAAGGGGGACTCAAACACCCAAAAAAATAAGAAAAGATGGAGAAGACCTATGCTCTTTAAGTTTTTTCTGTCTGCAACTCAAAACTTAATAATGTTAAGGTATTCAAATTTTTTCCTCCCTTATTTATTTATTTTGTTTTCAACTAGTGACTTATTGAAATTTTTTGAATTCCCAATACACTATGTGTTACAGGAAAGCTGTAGATTTCTTACTGATGTTTTTGTGTAAATATTTTTTTTATGTAAATTTACAGTCTAATAGACACATAATTATACCATATTGAAAATTGTACTAAATATTTTCTGTATGAGAATATAACTTATTAATAGCGGGTGAAATTTTTTTGCCCCCCCATCGACCAAATTCCTGTCTCTGTGACTGATAATCATTATTAATTATGTTATTGTTTACATCTGGCTTGTGGCCTAGTTTGTATGTACCCCATTTATCCTAAAGTTTTATTTTCTTGGATTAAACCCAAAAAATTAAAAAAAGAAAGACTGTTTTGTTTTTGCTTAGAGGATAAGATGTGGGCTTAGATTGGCACATATTTTTAAAATGTTAAATATATTGAATTTTGTATTTCAATCTTCTTATATTTTTTGAGTAGTTTTGGAGAACAAAATGATAGGCTACTGTAAAAGAGCAGAAAAAGGCCTCTCTATCTTTCATAGCCGCCTACGTAAGGACTCTTTGTTTTTGGTATAGAAAATAGGCTTTTGCTTTTATCCATGCTGTTGTATATTTTACTGATTATCTCATGAATGATTTCATCTTACTCTTTTTTTTTTTTTTTCAGTTACTCCTTCCTTCCTGCTTTGTGTGTATTTTTTGGATTTATCTAAGAAGACAAAAACAAAAAAATATAGTCTAAATAACTATGCTAATTCACGTGCAGTTCCAAGCATTTGACTTCCGCACAACAATTCGGAATGAGCCTTTCTTGCAACTTTTTCATTGTTTATATGTTTATCCTTTAACTGTTACTTTGAGTCGGAAGAGGAACTTATTCATACGAGTGGAACTAAGAAAGGATGATGCAGATGTTCGAAGACAGCCTTTGGAGGTGAGATGTGACTATTGTTAGCAACTTGCTCTGCAAATTTCATTTACATTGTTTCATATGTTGATAATTTTACCAGGCAATGTATCCAAGGGAACCAGGAGCATCTCTTCAAAAATTGGTTCACACGCAAGTTGCTGTAGGGGCCAGAGTGGCTTGCTACCATGATGAGGTTAAGCTTTCTCTTTCTGCTATCTGGACACCATTGCATCACCTCTTGTTCACTTTCTTCCATGTTGATCTTCAAACAAAGCTGGAAGCTCCAAAGCCGGTTAGTACCATTTGTAATCATTGCCACACACAGGCACACACATATTGATGCACACGTACAAAGTATATTCCTGTCGGTTGAATCCAACCTCTCGCAGATGGACTATAAGGATGTACATGCATAATTTTGAATATACTAAACAATAAATTTGATTAAATTCAAGTTAATTACTATGAAAATTCGGAGTTTATAGTCTTAACAAACAGAAGCATTTGCAGTAAATTTGCTGCTATGTTCGAGCCTTTCAGACTCAAACGATCTGGTGATGAGATCTTTGCTAGATTGTAGTGGGTTCTTGATAGCTAGAGAGAATTTGATCAGTTATGTTGAAGAGTTTGACTTAGGTATCTTGGAGCCTATCTCAGAAGGAAATTTGCTCCTTTTCTTTAAAAATAGTCATGGAAATGTATTAAAAAATTTGATTCTAGTTTTGATTTTTATATAGGAGACATGTCAATTTTTTTTTAGTCCATCTCTATAAATGTTGGATTTTTGGAGGACAGTAAACTCTCGAACACAGCCACACACAACAATTCTCATAGAAACAGGTTTCTGGAATTTGAACCTTCAAAATGGGCAGGCCAAGGTCTCCTCGACAAGGTTTTGCAATTTAGGACATGCTTAGGTCCCCTTAAACATATTTACTGCAGTTTATGGACATCCAACAATAAAGCTGGATTCTACTGGCACACTGATAGCAGATCAGATATGAAATTTGTATTAATTCCTTTTTATTTTGGTTTTCATTAATGTTGAGCCTCAGATTATTCATTCTCCACCTGTTTATGCTGTGGGCCTACTGCAGCATGTTCATTTGTATCATGTTGCACTGACATTTCATACATTTTCCTTTAGGTGGTAATTGGATATGCAGCGCTTCCATTATCCACGCATGCTCAGTATGTTAATAGCTTTACACTTACTTTATATTTGTTCTTAAAAAAAATATAGAAACAATGTTCATTGTGTCCTTTTCTTATATGTTCTTCACTTTTACAATTCTTATTTGCTATTTAATTATAGATTCTATTATATAGATGATAGATTCTGTTCTTCTGAAGTGGAATATATGTGGATCAAAGGATGCTTTCTCTGTACAACTCAGAATGAGTTGAACAAGCTACACTTTTATTACGTGATATAATTTTGGATTGTTATCCCCTTTAATCTTTCTTCCTTCCTCATAAATAATATTATTCTTCTATCTCTCTTTCCTTGTCTATATGCTCACACAAGTCTTGCAACATAATATTTTAAAGAAGGTTAAACTTTACTTATTAATAATTTGTAATTTAGTGTGCATTTTTGAGAACTAGTCTAAATGTGTTCTTCTCTGATCATTGTTTGAGGATAAGCTTACTCCTCATTGTGCCTTCTCTGGTTTGCACCTGTTTTTTAAATAGGCAATTCCAAACAAAGACTTTGGATTCCTTGGATGAGGTCCTGTCCTGCAGGATTCTGTCTGTCTGAATTTGATGTGAGATAAAATTATACAGTTGCTATACTGATTGGTTTTGCACAATAAGTTCAAGTTCAGGACTATTATTTTGATATTACAAATTTGCCTTGGATTTATATACTTTTGGTCTCAGTTAATGTTTTCTGTAAGTACCATTATTAGTGTGGCAACTAAGAGATACAATGGTTCTGCTTCTATTCAGGTTGAGAACTGAAATTTCTTTGCCAATCATGAGAGAGCTGGTTCCACATTATCTCCAGGATATCGGCAAGGTGTGTTTTAAGCAACATTATTTGGCTTATACATCACATTAATTCTTTCTGCTTTCACTGTTAAGTATTTATTTTTGATTCAAATCTTTTTGAATCTGACTCAGTGATTGCCAGGAGCTACTTCCATTTGTGTATTCAAATACTTTGAAATTATGTATATTAATTTTCCCCTTTCTTCATTATTTATTTATGCTCTCCTGTAGTGATACATGATCTCTTTTTTACCGTATGATGACATCCTCTTCCCCTCCCCTCCTCTGCTGCCGCCGCCCCCCCCACCCCCACCCCCCCCCAAATAAAAAAAAAAAAAAAAAAAAGACATTCTCAGGCAATATGTAGGCCCTCATAGTTTGTGGGAACTGTATGTATCTCTGTTTGACGTTGTCTCAATATTCAATTTAACTGATTATTAATATTATTAGATGTTTGATTCTGTTCCTGGGCATGACAATTGACAAATACATTTTATTTTTTGGTAGGAGAGGCTGGATTATGTGGAAGATGGAAAAAATGTCTTTAGATTGCGCTTGAGACTTTGTTCATCTTTGTATCCTGTAAATGAGCGCATTAGAGATTTTTTCCTTGAATATGATAGGCACACTCTTCGAACGAGTCCACCTTGGGGTTCAGAACTTCTAGAGGTACTACTCTAATATATGCATTATTTCAATACTGTTTAGGCCTTCTTGTTCGTAAATGTGTTCTAAAATACTCCCACTAATTCTGTATAGCCTATACAACATGCATTTCAAGCTTTATCTTGTGCCACATAAATGATAATAATACTCTCTCTGTCCCAAAAAGATAGGAATTTTTCATATTTCACAAGGATTAATAGATTGCAGTTAATTAAGCCAAAGTCATTAAATTTTAAATTTGGACCTCACTTTAGGTCAATATTGCTAGTGAGTCCCTATCTTTTTAGAAATACATTAAAACGTCCCTAATGTTCCATTCTGTCAACTACTTAGTCCCTCCGTCCATAAAGTGAACATTTTCTGTAAATTTTAAACAAAAGACAAGTTTTTACCCATATTTCTTTATCTTTTTTATTATATATAACCGGCCAGTGGACCAAAATGATTCAAATTTGCGTCTAAAAAATAATTTTTACAAATTTTCTCATAAATAAAACAGATACCTGGATTATAAACAATTTTTACAAACTTTCTCATTAATAAAACAGATACCCAAATCATTAAACAATAAAAACAAGAATTTTGCTCGAATTTCAAAAAATTTTTAACTGTGGTATTTACTGCTCCATATATTTCTATAAACCTTGAACTGGTTTGATGAGATTGAAATTTTCAAATCAATGAAACAGAAAACCAATGAATTTCAATACCCAGCTCATTGAAACGTAAGAAATACAAAAATTTTGTTCAAATTTCATTTCTTTACACAGTTTGTATAAAACATAACAAAACAAAACAAAAACAGAGCATTTCTAAGATCCAAGGCATCAGATAAAAATGAAATACTTATAAATTATTATTAATGTTCCATTTCTAAAATTCAATTTCCATTTCTATAATTTAATTAACTTGAGCAAAAAATAAATACCAATCTAAGAGCAGAGATTTATTAGCCTCAATTTTTTTTCCTCAAAGTGTTAAACAGAACATAGATAACAAAACAGAGATGCATATATGGGACTCTATTATCATTTACATGAGCTTTTGGTTTTACTTTCTCAGCCATATCTTCCCATAGAAAATGCAGACCATGTAATAAAGGGAAGGGATTACACACGATACATTTAACTCATCAGTGTTAAAAAGTGAGCCATGTTAATGATTTCTCTGCTAGAAATTAGAGTAACTCTCGAATTCCTTCACAAACCACCTCGATATGAGCTTTAATTGATGCAATTTGGTGAGCATGCTCTTCTATTTGCCTGGCTATACTATTTACCTGCTTTTAGAAGGATCCAAAATTTGAAATAAAGACGAGATGGTTAGGAGGGTGTCAATTCAAAAATGAAACCTTAGAAAATCTTTATTGATGGAACTGAGTGAAGAAGAAGAAAAGTAGTGAAGTGGGTCCAGATGGTTATCTTCGCCAAACTCAAGAGCCACACCATATCATCATCAAGCGCATCATCACCATTAGCCACATTCCAAGCATCTAGGTCAGGTTCATAAAACTCAACTTTTCATCAATAGCAACCCTACAAGTTTCTTCAAAAACCTGCAAAAAAGCAACAAATTTACCACTCCTCTTATTAATTTCAGCAAGCAGATTACCCTAGAATCCAAAAGGCATGAAATACTAGTTTTCAAACATACACTTGTCCAAAGCAAAAGCAGGGGTAGGAGTATTGGCAGTTTCATTGAACTAAGCGCACTTTGGACTGTTTCAAAATCCAACAGCTTTGGATTCTTCTCTATAACATAAACAACAGAAGCAAACACCCTTTCAAGATGAGGGTATCAGTGATAGAGGGAAGGTGAGAGATAAGTGAAGTGGTGAGTGATCTTGAGAGGAGAGCAGAGTTAACGGTTCGCTGGTGGGCTCAGGGGTGTCCTGTGGGCAAGAGTCGGTGGTGTGGACCAGAGAGAAGCAAAAGATTTTAGGGTTTCATTTGTTTGGTAATTAAAAAATAAAAAATAAAAATTTAAGATTAACTTTGCGATTTAGAGAGAGGGGGGGAGAGAGAGAGAGAGAGAGAGAGAGAGAGTTGAGGGTATTTTGTTCTTGAACTCCATTTTTTGAGTTGACCTCATGGTAAAGTGCCAAAATTTAGACAGAGGGACTAGGTAGTTTTCAGAATGAAATATCAAGGACCTTTTAATATATTTCTAAAAAGACAGGACTCACTAGTTGTATTGACCTAAAGTGAGGGAAGAAATAGGAATTTGCCGTTTAAATTTTTTTCCAAAAATACCTCTCCCACTAACTTATTTAAAATAAAAAAATTTATTCTTCCAGTACATATAAATAAATGCAATTAAGCCTATCTTTTGTATGTAGCTGCAGACGATAGTGAACGGGGCATGAAAATGAAGAAGCTATAAATAAATAGGTTGAAAATATAAATCCAATTAAAATGGTTTTACTGATACACATGTAAAATAAATTGGGATTACATCCAAACTATCTGCCTAAAATAGAAACAAGCTTATAATGTGGAATGGACGAAAATGGAAGTAGCTTATCTTTGTGTGATGGAGAGAGACAAAGAGTAATAAAGAAAATATCAAGTGCTAAAGGTTTAATATTTAACAAAGTAAGAATTCAATGCCAGAACTTCTCCTTGGAGTGGTGCCATTACTCCCCTCTTGACCAAAGGGCATGCTTATGGTCTAATCTAGAGCCTTGCATGCTTGGACAGACCTAGTCTGTGCCTCTTCTTGGCTAAAGACCTATTTGTGGGTGCCTTTTCACTAATCAATCCAGAGAGTTCTACCAATAACTTAACTGTTGTTTTGGTGAAATGGAATGCCTGCCTTTCCAATAAGTCTCATAGTGGCTTGTATGAACCTAGCTAAGCCAACAACTAAACATCCATCAGAAAATGACAGATAATTGAGAAATGATCAAGAGTGAATTTTAGATTTTGATCAACAGTGAATTTATCGAGAGTGAATTTTAGCAAAGGGTGAATTTTAGATTTTTATTTCTCATTGTTTCAAGGGAAGCTCCAGATCTTGTTAAAAGAAATATTGGTCTCTTTGTAAGCTAATCTTGCTAAGAGAGTGTTTACAATTTATTCTATGGTATGAATACTGTGTAAGTGGCATTAGAGGATTCATTCGAGTTTGATTGCATGCAGGCCATTAACAGTTTGAAGAATGTTGATTCCACTGCCTTGCTTCAATTTCTCCACCCAATCCTGAATATGCTTCTCCATCTTATTGGAAGTGGTGGGGAAACTTTACAGGTACTTAAATCTGTCTTTGCAGGTTTTTTTGTTTGTAGTTAGTATGGAACTCAGTATAGTTGATTTCAAATATTTACCTTGGTACATTGGCTCAGGCATCAAATTATCGTTCTTTTTTATGTTTTGATATCCTTGGGTTCTTGACACTGTTGTCTTGTTCTTTCTGTTGCCCTTTTTCTTTCAGGTTGCAGCCTTCAGAGCTATGGTTAATATCTTAACTAGGTGTGCTTCTTACTCACATTCATTAGTTTTGTATGGTTCAAATTTCTAATGTATTTGAAGTATCAAATTTGTGTTTGACGGAGTATTCGACAACTATGTATCAAATGTAAAGCTCTTGCTGCTGTTGCAATGTCACAGTTTCAATGTCTGACCATATCAAATCCTGTTGTCTAGCACTTCCCAAAATTTTATCATTTGGTGAAATTTTAAAATTGGAGTTATATCACCTAATTGACCAGTTGAAACTTTTGACCATAATGAAATTTACTGACTAGTTCAATGACCATTAAAATGATGAACCCTTGGGAAAAGTATGGTATATTGCAACACTTTAGAGGCTTTTCTGAAATGAAATTTTGAGCCTTTGCCAAGAGAAGAAAGGCTGAGAGTTGAAGGTGTCTTGCAGATTGTGTAGTGATTTGAGTACTTGGTTGAATGGAAATCCTCGCATATTTGAGAGTCTAACTGGCCTGTTGTTGTTATGAGACAATATATATATATATATATATATATATATATATATTGGCATCATTATGGTTTTAGCTCGAAAAGAATTCAGAGGGGTGTCTTCAGTTAATATACAATGAGATTGGAGGACACTATTTCGCTGGTCTTGTACTTTGTAGATTTGTATTATTTGGTTTTCTCGAGCAAAGATTACCTTATGCTCAATCTTATAATTCTCTTGTCCCTTAATACACTCTTCTTTTATACATAATTGATGTACAACTTACCATTTTGATTTGGGTATTATTGATCGATAAGGAACAAAGTATTATGATTTTGACACCTTGAGCTCAAGATTTTTGGTATGACATACCTTGTCCGATTTTGGAATTTGTTCGTATGTCTATAGATTGAAATGTCAAAATGGCATATTTTTTGGACAGTGAATCATTATGTCATTGATGGAAAATTGGCTAAAACATATGGTCTATATCGACAGGTCAGGAAATCAAGGATCTAAATAATGTCAATTCATACTTGCCACAGGGTTTGGTTGGTGTGTTAAATTCTTCAGTTAGTGTTTGCTACTCTCAAGTTATTTATCTTTGAACATGCAATTGCAATGAAAAATGTCTTTATATTTTTGATTTGGTCTCTAATAGTATGTGGAAGTTAATTTGTAGGGTGCAACAGGAATCAGTTGATGATGCTGAGCGAAACCGTTTTCTTGTTAACTATGTTGATTTTGCTTTTGATGATTTTGGTGGTCGACAACCTCCAGTTTATCCTGGTTTATCCACTGTGTGGGGAAGCTTGGCTCGTAGTAAGGTGCATTATTCTAATTATTTGTCACTTGTCATGGTCACTCTATCATTCTTGATTCTTGTTACTCAATACTTCCATTAAATTATCGTATTGATCATTGGTACCTTTCTAGAATCCTACTCAGATGTTCATTAATGTTAATCATCTTGTTATCATTTTGATACCTCATCTTTTAAGGAGTTATCATGCACTGTCAATGATTTCAAAGCAAAAACTTTTAACATAGAGAGTCCTTATAAGGTTTTCTCAATGGACTCTTTCTTTTGTGCCTTTTGTCACTACACTCAATTTTGTTATCAAATTTATTTTTTAACTTAATTTTTTTTTTCATTCTATCTATTAACATTTGCATTTAATTATCTCCCCCTCAACCAGAATTTGAATTAAATCTTATTCACTTATTGCTAGATGAACTTGAGTGCCATAATTGCATCATGATGGTTCCATTCTTTGCATTGCATTATACTATTCCCTTCTTTTCCTCAATCCTTGTCCGTCACACTTACAGTCTGTTTGGTGTATCAGGATTGCTTAACTAATCCGTAGTATTAGTAAATAACATTACGTTTGGTACATATGATTCATGTTTGGCTTAATATTCCCAAAGGCTTAGCTAACTCATGGGATATGTGTTATCTAATACCTAACCCCGTATGTCTTTAGTAATCCCCATCCAATGGGATTACTAATCCCATTATTTATGATATTTTATTTTTTAAAATAACCTCACTTTTTATTCAAGTTATTAATCTATTCTACCAAACATGAGATTACAAAAGTAGGATTACTTAATACTATAGATTAAATTTTTTGTACCAAATAAGGTTTAAGATAAATAATCCTATGGTTTAACTAAGCTTAGAATTCAAACTAATCCTATGGATTATGAATCCGTGTACCAAACGGACTGCTAGTGTCAGAACCTTCATTTCTTGTCTGCCGTCAACAAGTCAATTATATGTTGACAGCATGCATGCTGCTCTGCATGTGGAGAGAGAGGATGGTCAGGGTCTCTTTAACTCGTTAGTACATATTTCTCCAAGATGTCTCCAGCTGCTTCTACCTTCCTTAACCTTGCCACCAAATTTCTTTCTGCTAAATCTTACATTTGTATGCAAGCCCTTGTTAATAGTTAGTATCCAGCAGCCATTGATTTGTTTTCAAATATGGCTGAACTCAAACCACTGAGCATGCCTCACCTTACTTAGGAGTAAAGATAAGATTAAGAAGGCTCAAGAATCAAGAATGCAGGAAATTTATCTTAATTCTGTAGATCTTGATTCACTTAATAGTTTATTGGGATAGTCAAGAGGTGGATTGATGCCATCGAATATGACTATGCTTGTGTCCTTGTAACAGTATCTTTTCTTATTTTCTTTTTTTAAAAAATGAAAATTGCTTGATTGGTCACGAAGGTTTTAGGTTTAAATCTCTCTGAGAATATAATATCGGTCAATGTGGATGACTAATGTGGTTTTTACCATTTCAGCTTATATAGACAATGTATAAACTCTGGTAATTTCCAAGAAACAAAAAAGACCATTACCTTTTTGTGTAGACTTTTCTTTTTTAATCAAATATTGTTGTCTAATGGGCTCTTTTCTTCTTTGGAAGCCCTAATGCCGAGTTGGTTTTATTTTGGCTTTTACTTGTTGTAGGGGTGAAGCTACGTTCATTGAATGGTGGGCAATTCCCCACCTTTCAATTGCATTATATATATATATATATATATATATATATATATATATATATATATATATATATATATATATATATATATGTAGAGGAAAAGTTATGTATTTGGCCCCCTTATTAATGATAGATTGATCACCTTACCCTTTATCCTATAATAAATTACAAAATTCATTGAAAAGAAAAAACAAAAAAGTGTGATTGACTTTAATAGTATTAATTTTAAATTATATACAAAAAAGCCAAGAAAGATAAAAAGTTTTTGTCTTCTCTAACACAACTCCATAAAGATAATTTGTGAACTTTTTACTACGTGGTTATTACCTTGCATAGATAACTCTTTTTATTCTGCTTGTGTGCATATGATCTTGTGCTTATTTTCATAGTTATTAAGGGCGCAAGGCGCACAAAGGGGTCCTGGAGCCTAGGCACAAGGTGCAGGTGCGAGCCCAATAGACATAAGGCACACAAAAAAAAAAAAAAAAGAAAAAGAAAAAAGGAACATTTGTTACTAACAAGCGTATATAATAATATGCCTATTGCTCTATTAGTACTTAAAACACATAATTTATGACCCAAACAAACAAAACACACATATAGAACTTAGTAATAAATGTTTCTAGTGCAAAACACATAAGGTTCCTGCTTTCTAATCCTACTAAAAAGCATTTATTCTTAAGACACTTACCAATTATTAAAGCATAATTAATCATCATCAAGCTCAATACTATCTTCTTCTTCATCATCATCATCACATCCAAGTTGATCATTTCCAATTTCCTCTTCATATTTTTGCATTATCTTTCTCCAAATCATTTTCTTCCTCATCTCTAAGTACTAGAAGAGGGTTGGTTCTCATATGAGAAGATGCCTTTGCTTTTTTCATTTTCCTTAGGCGTAGCACTTGAAGTGGAAGCAGATATAACATTTTTGCCTCTAGTTAGATATGGTTTCTCTTCAACTCCACTAGTTCTAGCAACCGCAGCCCATGTTAAATCATCACCATCATCCAATTCATCTTCATCATTTTATTCTCCTTCCATTCTACCCATCAACCATTCATTACTATCATCTATATCCTTTCAAAGAAATGGGGTCAATGCGGTCTTGTGCCTTATATCGACGTTTCAACGTCTAGTTGTATTTCATAGATACCAAATCATTTAAATGTTATTGAGCTAGCCTATTTCTTTTTTTGCTATGAATCTGCATCATGTCACAATAATTTAACAAGTATGATATATAACAAATTGAACATCTTGTCTTTTTCTAATCTTCTTTTCAATTTTTTTGATATTGGTGGGAAAAGATATCATCTTCTTCTCTTTCTTTTTTTTCTTCGTGAGAGCAGTGTTCTTTTCTATTTTTTGTCGATAGATGCAAGAAGTTGCCCTAATTATTTTTCTTTTAATCTTTTTTATTTTATTTTTTATTTTTATTGAAATCATTGGGTGTTGGTAAGTCTATTTTAAGTTATTTCAAGGTTTAAATGAATGGCTCAGATTGTTTGGTCATTTTGTTTTAAAAAAAATACAAATACACGTAAAATAAGCCTTTTTGTAGCAAAGGCGCGCCTTTAGTGACAGCGCTCGCATTTGGCATTTTAAGGTATCAAGGCATGCGCCTGGGGCACGCCTTTAATAACTATGCTTATTTTAGATATATATTTATTTAATTTATTTAATGCATTTGTTACTTTGAAGTAATTGTAAATTTATGATGTGTGAAATTGTCTCTTTATTAAAAATCTTGACTTCGTTCCTTACTTATTGTGTTATTGCAATCCATTTACATATAAAAGGCTATATATTTAGTATAAACAACATTTCAACATCTTATTTGCACTTGCTTTTTCCCCTTTTTTGTTATGTCATTATCAAGTGTAGTATTATTTTGTTCTATAAAAATTGTAGGTATTCAATTAACCTCACTTGGTATAACCCTCTCTGACAAGGAATTCATAACCTTTCTCAAATTAGACAGAATTTATGCCCAATGTTTGTGTGCGTGCGTGTGTGTGTGTGTGTGTGTGTGTATATATATATATATCATTTTGAGTTGTGTAAGAACTTCTTTTTATCATTTAACAATGTACAATTTATTGCTTTAACTTTTAATACAGAAAATTTAGTATATGTACATATAAGTTTTTGTGTGTGTGTGTGTATATATATATATATATATATATATATATATATATATATATATATATATATATATATATATATATATATATATGTATGTATGTCATTTTGACTTGTGTAAGAACTTCTTTTTATTATTTAACAATGTACAATTTATTGCTTTAACTTTTAATACAAAAAATTTAGTATATGTACATATAATATTTAATATTTTTTGATAATTTATAAAAAGTTGATGGCAAAATACATCCTATACCACACTTTTGCATTCTTGACTAGAGCGTGGATACCAACTACTTTTAAGACACTATAGATCATGCAAACTTACACTCTGTATTCAAATTTCCCTTTTTTGTGTTTGGAAAAAAAAAAGTCATTTCAATTCCATGAATTCAATTTTGTAGAATCGAACATAATTAATAAAATATTGTGAAAATAGTTGGAGTTTTCCAAATGTATTTCATAAACTAACAAAACAAATTATGTGGATAAAATACCATATCATTTCATTCTTTTCTCTTTTTCTCCCTTCCTTCAACTCTCTCTTAACTTTCACTTTGTCTCCTCCCTTTTTCCTACTTTCTCTCTCTTCTTTCTCATCTCTGTATCCTCTCACTCTCATTCTTGCTCTCTCCCCATTTTTTATTGCTTTCTTTTACATGTTTCTTTCTCCTTTCTCAGTCAAATTCTTTATTATGTTTTGAAGATTGAATATTGATTATGAATATATATATGAGATATATTTGGCTTCTTTTAGTTAAAAGATAAAAAGTACCCAAGTTTGGATTTTTCCAAAAAAAAAAAAAAAAAAAATATTGAATTCAATTGAATTTTGTGTTTTAAGCTTTTTTTTTTTTTTTTCAGACCTGGCCTTTTCTTTGAAATGATGAAAGTAGAGGGTTACAGGTCAGAGGTTGAACTGAAATTTTAAATAATATCATATATTTGGTGTTTAACCCCATTCCTTCTCGGTCTAACTGGAGCTTGAGCCTAGTTAATCATCTCAAAAGAGATGGCAGATAAGCAGGTTTTTAAAAAATTCCATAATCAGAGAAACAAATAAAATAGAAACCGAATTGTCTTTTGTTTTAAAATTAATAGGACAAATACTTGTTCCCCTAAGCATAATATATATTCTCCAAACTCTCTCCCTTTCTCTCTTTTCTCGCATTTTCTCATCAGCCAAACAGATCTTCAACCAAACAGTGAGAGAAAACAACTTGTTCTATTTTCAAGGAAATTACAAATACCTGTTATATGGATATAAAGATTCCAACAAAAAACATAATTTGAAGATATGGGGTAGTGAAATTCAAAGAAATTAGAAATACCCGATGGAGAAGCTCTTTCAAAGGGCTATTTTCTTGCCTTTGAAGTTATTGAATCTGAAAAAATCTCTATTCACGAACAAGCAGTAACAACTGGAGGCTTGTGAGTCGAGAAAGGGGACAAACGCGAGAGAGAGGCGCAGACGAGAGAGAGAGAGAGAGAGAGAGAGAGAGATTTTTCCTTCTGATTTCTGGGAGTTTTATTTTAGGGATTTAGCATTTTTTTGGCACAAAATGGCACTGTTTTGTGCCTAAAAATTGGTAAAAAAAGAAAAAAGAAAAAAGGAAGCAACCCGTTTAACCCAGACTGGTTCATCCGGGCCACTGGGTATGTGGACAGGTTAGTGCGTTTTTACTGGGTCTAGCCTTCCATGGGTTTAATGGGAGTACTGGTCTGGCCTGTGGACTGGTTCTTGGTTTTTCTAGTTGAACTGGCTGGGCTGGGCCGAGTTTAACAACCATGGTTTTAAGTTGTCATTCCCAGCATGAGAATTCATTTGCAAATGGATTTTTATAATTTTAATTCATTTGTTTCAAAACAATAGTAAATGTCAAAAAAGAAGGAAAGAAAGAAATCTGGAGATTTTGAACATTGTGTTGGAAAATATAATCCCACATGGGAAAAGTATAAGAATATAAAGTGGAATATATGTGGAGTAGATTAGGCTTTAGCACAAGTCAATTGGTTTTGTGCAATATGAGGTTCTAACCCCACTTATATGGCCATTGATATCATTTGGCTGAACACTCTTAAGGCCCATGGATTTTCTATATGGTATCAGAGCTGAAGATAGTCCAATGGCCTGATGATCCTGGACTTGTATTTAAAGACCTGGAGTTTGGGCGAGCTAGAGGAGTCTAGACCCGTTTGTTTATCTAGGGCCTCTAAGAGTAGGCCTAGGTGTATTTGTGATGGGCCTTAAAGAGTAGGCCCATCTGTGGTAAGTGATAACTGGTCCAGGCCTAGTTACACTTGAGGAGGAGTGTTGGAAAATATAATCTCACATGAGAAAAGTATAAGAATATAAAGTGGAATATATGTGGAGTAGATTGGGTTTTAACACAAGCCAATTGGTTTTGTGCAATATGAGATTCCAACTCCACTTATATGGTCATTGATATCATTTGGCCCAACACTCTTAAGGCCCATGGATTTTCTGCACATTGGAAATTGATTGCTAGTCTTGTCTAATAACTATCCTTCACTCATGATTTCTATCATTTTTATTAGTTTAAAATGAGGTTTGGCAGAAAAAATTTCGCTGTGCCAGATTCAGTTGTCATTCTGTTGCCACTTATTGGGCCCTTTATAATCCTCAGGATTGCTCTCTTATACGTGGTGTGTCATTGTAAGATATGCCTTAGGACTAAAATAGTTATGTTATCATTATTTCATGTGTTTATGCTTTTTTTTTTTTATTTTTTTTTATCTCCCACTCTTTCCTTTTCCATTTCTTCTTTGCTGAGTTTTTCATGTTTGACTGTTCTGCAGGCCAAAGGCTACCGTGTTGGGCCAGTATATGATGATGTTTTAGCAATGGCTTGGTTTTTTCTTGAGCTAATTGTCAAGTCAATGGCATTGGAGCAAACACGTCTTTTCTATCATAGTCTTCCACTGGGTATATAAATGCATCAGAACTTATAATAAGGCATTTCACTGAAATGCTCATACTTGAAATACAGTTATGGTCATCTTTGGAATATGATACTCGGCATTTTTTGTTTGTGTAAACATATCTATTTCTGTTCTATAGGTGAAGATGTTCCACCAATGCAATTAAAAGAAGGTGTTTTCAGGTGCATAATGCAATTGTATGATTGCCTTCTAACAGAAGTGCATGAGCGTTGCAAGAAGGGTTCAAGCTTGGCAAAACGCTTGAATAGCAGTTTGGCTTTCTTTTGCTATGATCTTTTGTCCATCATTGAACCTCGCCAAGTTTTTGAATTGGTATGCTTTTTGTTTAATTGTGATATGCTAATCTATGTGCTGACACAAACTACTTTTTGCACCAAAAATTATTTTGTTTTAAGTGTGCACATGAGTGCTTGAAGCACAATTTATTGGAAGGAAATCATTTCACTAGGGAAGATAAGGAGTCTGGCGTGGTAGTTCTTTTATTGTGCTAAATCTTATTCTATAATTAGCCATAAAAAATGTTGTAAAGAAACCAAATCTTGCACACACTTGTCTTAATCAATGTTGAAAGAAACAGAAACATGGTATCCATGAATATGTTGAAGCAACTCAAAATGCTTCCAAAAGCATTGGATTGCAAAGAAGCCGTAAAAATAATTCTATGCTAAATTGATGCTAAAGTGATTCATATGTCCCTCTGCTCATCAAATATCCCCAAAAAAAATTGCCTGTCCAAAAGGTAAAAGTAGCATATTGATGCATTTTAAGTTGGCTATTTGTGAACACAACACTCGCAAAAGAAAATATTGACCATTCAATGAAACTAGGTTTTCTAAATCTGATTAGCTTAATGAAAACGAGAGAATTTGGCACACATGAGAATGGTAAAGGCAATACATGGATTACAACAATTAATTAAAAATATTGAACAATCCACAAATCTAAATGATTTGTTCTAGTAAAATGAAAAGAATCAAGTAGATTCAACAACAAAGAGAAAATCAACATGTAAGAACTTAGTATATGCATTATGAAGATTAGGAAAATGATAAAGATGAATAAGTGTGTAGAAAATGGATTATCTCCTTCCCACAAGTCTTCCTAGAACCATTAAATTGTTTTTTCTATTTGGTAAACAAATCCCCATCTCCCTTCTCTCTCCCTCTTTCCCTTTTTTTTTTTTGTACAATTTCATTTGTGATAAAAATTACATTTAGGAATATGCCTCAATAGTGGCATTTTTGGAATGGTCCCACCACTTTCTTTTTCTTTTCCTCCCTATACGCTGTTATAAACAATAGAATATCCTTGAGACCTGTTTTTTTTTTTTTTTGAGGTGGGGTTGTTTGGAGTGAAAGTGCAGGCTGTGTTAGTTTTTATTCTGTTTTATATGCTTTACCTGTTCGGTGTCCTCAATTCACTGCAGGTGTCTTTGTACTTGGACAAATTTTCTGGGGTATGCCAATCAGTTCTGCATGACTGCAAGCTAACCTTTTTGCAAATTGTATGTGATCATGATCTTTTTGTGGAAATGCCTGGGAGAGACCCTTCAGATAGGTAGTTCATCAATCAAATCCTTTCATCTACTTTTGTGTTAAAAATATGGTACTCTATATGAGCATTGCATTTCATAAGATAAATTTCTTCTTTTTTACGTCAAGTCCTTTTTTCCCCCTCTTCTAATTTCCTTATCTATTGTTCTAATTAGGAAGAGCAGGGCTATTTTCTGTGATGATTTGCAGCACAAGGGACTGACTTGTTCAATTTAGTTAACTACCACCACTGAAAGCTCGTCTTTTGTTAATTTCTCAGTAGGTCCCTTTCACCAATACTAGCATCCGACCCTAAAACTCATGCTTGTAGATGGTTATGCCTATGAATAGACTAAATGGCATCAAAGTGTCAAGTCACTTGCCCAAGATCACCAAACAAAATGTGATGGGAAAAAATTGCAGAATAATATTTATAAATTGTCATGTATTTCAAGACAATGGAGAATGGCGCTGGGAGATTAGAGATAGATTACTTGTATGGACACCAGGACAATACTTGTGGATTTATGCTTCCAAAACTTCTCTTTGAATGTTATCCACTTTGATTGGAGGGTATTACTTATCTCGTTGCCAGCTTTTTTTTTTTTTTTGTCCCAAGTTATAGGGGAATTTCCTTTTGTTCATAGTTCTATACTCGTTTCTTTATTTCTCAATGATATTTTTCTTATCTAAGAAAAATGTCAGTGTGGGTGCTACCCTTTTTATGTATGAGGCATTTAGATTTATGCTTTTTCTTTTTTATCCTTCTGCAAATTAATTCTTTATTTGGCTTACCATTGCATATGAATTCTCCTAAATGACAAAATACTGTCCTGAATCAGTTTGGATTAGAAGCATTAAGCGATGTAGTGTTGGAGTGCCGAGATTTTTGTTTAGATACTGTCTAGTTATTTTGTATTTTGGAGGGAATTTTGTACCATGGTTTTGTCTTAAAGATTTGCTGGGTTAGCCAGTCTGTTAGTGGGGATAGGTGAGAGATATGGTTCAGTTCGAGTGTAAGAAATGTCTAAACATAGGTTTAGATACAAAGAGAAAGGTGTTAGGATTTTTTTTTTTACCAGGTATTGCATGGTTAGATTGCTCCCATAGTAGGCCGCGGTGTTAGTGCTTATTGTAGAGGGGTGGGGAAAATTTTTTGTGAGACACTGCACTTATTTTTGGTGGGTTGCACGCCTAGTTAGGAGGAGTGGACTTAAACTCAAGACCTCTCCCCAAGGAGCAAAAGCCCTTACCACCAAGCTAGGCTCTTGGCGGTAAGGTGTTAGGAGTTGAGGGTGCATGAATTAGTTATGTTATTGAATACGCTGAATTTAATCAAATTAGTTAATGAAATTCCTAATTCCAGCTGATATAAATAAGAGGCTGAGCTGTACTTCATTAGCATATTACTGAATTGAGAATTAATTACTCTCTCAAATATTCCCGCTTTCCTATTTTCCCTCTCTCTCCCTTTGCCTCAATTTCCTGCCCTTTCTCACCCTCCAATCACCATTATTAGTTCAATTCCTAGCAATAGCATGGTTTGGAAGGTGCGGGCTACTTTCATGCTTGGATCTCTTATAACTGAGGGAGATCCGAGATATATAATATAAGCCTCACTCTATCAATGAAAAATGCAGCTGGCTATTGGGGTTCAATTCCAGAACCTGTTTCTTATGTGCGTGTTTCTCTGCTCTGGCATTTCCAAAATCTATAAATATTTTTATTATTTAAACAGTGTTAATCAATGTGGGTGGGGCATTTAATGTAATGTTTGCCTGACTAAGTTCATATTCTTGTTGTAGAAACTACATTTCATCTGTTTTAATACAAGAACTTTTCCTTACTTGGGATCATGATGATCTATCTCAACGATCAAAGGTAAGTTTAGCGTGATACTTTTCAATATCCTTTATTTCAAATGATAGTACAGCATGCTAACTCTTCGTGCATCTTGCTTTTTGGTGTCTGCAGGCCGCTAGAATGTTAGTAGTTATCCTATGCAAGCATGAATTTGATAGTCGTTACCAAAAGCCTGAAGATAAATTATACATTGCACAACTATATTTTCCACTTATTGGCCAGGTTATTAGCTTTATAAAGCTCTAATGTTAATCTTCTTGATAGAATATCTGCTTCTGTGAGATTTGCTTCTACATTGTAAAATTTCCAACTGGCTGGGGATTTCAGGTGCTCGCTATCATCCACTAGTACCATCATGTATAAGTACTGGTAGAAAGCTATTTAACAAAGCATCTGCTAAAGTTATAGCAACAAATTTATATGTTTGTTGCATGAGCAGTATTATTTGCATGCTTTTATGTTTTTAGATTTGAAGATCTATACTCCATGCCTCTCTGCTCTCTCGACTCTCCCATGTAGTAGCCTAAGTCCTCCTTTTCACAATGCTTCCTTTTCTAATTATTGGATGGATCGCTCAATGCATGTACAAAAATATGTGACTCCTGGATCAATTCAACACATCTGAAGCAATTCTTCAAGCACTAAAGAGTTCATTAATAGGAATCCTTAAATACTTGGTTGCGTCTTAAAGAACTCATGTCAGGCTGAATCTTAAACAGTTGATGAGGCAACGAAAGCATGCTAGCTTGATATTGATATGACATGAAATTATATGTTCTATGATGAGAATTGCCTTCATTGACATCCTCATTTAACTGAAGAGGTGAAGAAAAGATATGCTTTGGTGGCCCTTTGTTATTGAAAAATAATACAATATGAAGCATGTCTGAACCCACTTCGTCTAATTATCATTATTTGCAAGTACAACCACTGAATGAGCTAAACCATTGTGCATTTGTCGAGTAAATAAAAGTGTTGCAATAAATTTTCAAGTAGAACTAGAGCAATATCACAATTAATTCTCTTTTCTCGATTAGTCTTAACACTAATTCTTTGAAGTTCATATCAAGTATGGACGCCATAATGCTTTGGCCTTTGATAACTTCTTTTCATATTTGCACTATTGTCATGCTTCTCATTTGAAGAATTTTAAGTATCAATTCATCCGTTATTTTCTTGGATGATTTTCATCTCCCGACTTTTCTCACAAAGGCAAGTGTATACGGAGTTACATTTGATAGCCTATAGATCTAGGTCTCCTAACAGTTGGTTCTTATTGTTTCGCGGGTTCTTGAATCAATGATATTTACGTTTTGTGATCTGTGCAGATCCTAGATGAGATGCCTGTCTTCTACAACCTGAATGCTGTTGAAAAGCGAGAAGTTTTAATTGTTATTCTGCAGATTGTGCGCAATCTGGATGACTCATCACTTGTTAAGGCATGGCAGCAAAGCATTGCTCGAACTCGATTGTTTTTCAAACTCATGGAGGAATGCCTTGTTCTTTTTGAGGTTGATACATATTTAAAATTAGTGTCCCCTCTGTCCAAGGGATGTAGAGACTTGATTTTTTTTTTTTTACTAATTGTTTGGACTGATGCATACCTTATTGTTTATAATTATTAACACATTTATTTTTCATAATGTTGGAATGCTATAGCCATCAGTCATGTGGCAATGAAACCATTTTTGGTGTCCTAAGTGTTGAGAATGGTTTTCATGCACATGCATGACAGGCCAAAAACTTTACAAATAGTATTTGCCTAATTGAGAACTTGGCCAACAGCAAACTTTTGGCCAACATCCCCAGTGAGAGAGGACTTCTTGGATGATGTTAGTTAAGTATGAAGCTTAGTATAGGATTTATGTAGTGTATATACTTCTCCTGTCAGCATAAGCTTCTGAATTAGATGCTGTAATGTGGTACCCAAACTTGCTTGTGTATTATATCATATTTCACCATTGGTTGTTGCTTAAGTGTTAGGCCTATTTGTCTCTTAATAACTGATTTATTATGTGCCAGTTAATTTATTACTTCCCACCCACAATGCTAATTTATTCCTTTACACCCATGATGCTAATTCTGCAAGATGTATTTTACAGCACAGAAAACCTGCTGATGGCATGCTCATGGGCTCTAGTTCTCGTAGCCCTGTCACAGATGGACCTTCTTCCCCTAAGTACTCTGATAGGCTTTCTCCGGCAATCAATAACTATCTATCTGAGGCATCACGACAAGAAGTTAGGGTAAATTAATTTTTCTAACTATATGATTAGTCCTTGCTATTCACTCCCAAAATTAAGGTTTTCTCTGTTGCTTAAACTTTACATGTTTTCGACAAAATCTGCCTTTCAAAAGTTTCCTTTAAATTTGTTTTTGCTGTTGCTTAAATTTTGGATGATAACTTGTAATTTCTCTAATGCAGACTCAGGGAACACCTGACAATGGATATTTGTGGCAGAGAGTGAATTCCCAGTTAAGCTCCCCTAGCCAGCCCTATTCTTTGAGAGAAGCTCTCGCCCAGGCACAATCCTCAAGAATTGGAGCTTCAGCACAAGCACTAAGAGAATCTTTGCATCCAATATTGAGACAAAAACTGGTAGTTGTCCTATGGAAATTTTACATGTTTTTGTTTATACTGCTACAGTTCTTATTAGTTATGATACATACAGTTTTCATTCTACATATGTTTGGTCTTATTTAAGAAGCTAATAAGCGATTACACTCACATCCACTACAGGAGCTCTGGGAAGAAAATTTGAGTGCCTCTGTGAGCCTTCAGGTGCTGGAAATAACTGAAAAGTTTTCCATGATGGCAGCTTCCCGTAGCATTGCTACTGATTATGGAAAACTTGACTGTGTTACAGCCATATTTATGAGCTTCTTCTCTCGAAATCAGCCACTGGCTTTCTGGAAAGCTCTATTTCCCGTCTTCTACAGTGTCTTTGATCTTCATGGGGCAACGCTAATGGCAAGGGAGAATGATCGATTTTTAAAGCAGATCGCTTTTCATCTTCTCCGGCTTGCCGTTTTCAGAAATGAGAGCATAAGAAAAAGAGCTGTCATTGGACTACAGATACTTGTGAGGGTAGGCTTTCTGGCATATTGAATTCTTGGTCTTTCATTCTTACTTGACATAAATTGTTTTTCTTTCATTTTTGCAGAGCTCTTTCTATTATTTTATGCAGACAGCAAGATTGCGTGTTATGCTGACTATCACATTGTCAGAGCTGATGTCTGATGTACAAGTGACTCAGATGAAATCTGATGGAACACTAGAAGAGAGTGGTGAAGCACGACGCCTGCGCAAGTCTTTGGAGGAAATGGCAGATGAATATAAAAGTACCAACCTTTTAAGGGAATGTGGATTACCTGAAAATGCACTAGTGGCAATTTTGGAAAGATCAGCAGAGAATCAATGGTCCTGGTCAGAGGTGAAATATCTCTCTGATAGTCTGATCCTGGCCCTTGATGCAAGCCTGGAACATGCACTTTTGGTGAGTCTGAACAATCTGCATACCATCTTTAATTCGACAACTGATTTCTTAGTTAACAATCTGCAGTAGCCCGACTGCTATGGGATATATAAATAAAGCAGGGATGTCAGTAGTTACTCACCAGTCAATCCATTGTATTGTAACTCCTGGCTCTTCGTTACTTAAGTTCTTATAGATTTGGTAAGGGATATTATTCTCCCAGGACTGTTTGGGAAAGAATTGCATGTCATCTAGGTGAATAAGTACTATGCTCTGGTTTTATAATCTCTGCTGCATTTTCTCCAACAGGCTTCTGCGATGACTGTCGATAGATATGCTGCTGCAGAGAGTTATTATAAACTTGCAATGGCATTTGCACCTGTTCCTGATCTGCACATAATGTGGTTATTGCATTTATGTGATGCTCATCAGGAAATG
The DNA here is from genome assembly GCA_947687605.1 of Reutealis trisperma. Lineage (NCBI taxonomy): Eukaryota > Viridiplantae > Streptophyta > Magnoliopsida > Malpighiales > Euphorbiaceae > Reutealis > Reutealis trisperma. The sequence goes on from CANTUT010000032.1 coordinate 4,809,101, forward strand.
CAGTCCTGGGCAGAAGCTGCACAGTGTGCTGTAGCTGTCGCTGGTGTTGTAATGCAGGTAATTTCCTGACCTGCAGTTTGCAACAGGAAGTATGACTATATTTCTCTGCTGATATTCTGGATAAAATAGACTAGGTTATGGAAACTCTTAACTTTATCATGTGTTGTGCTATCTGTTGTTAGCCATTGCCACGGAATAGAGGTGAGTTATGGAATGGTGGTTGGAAGTTGAAAAAGGTCTGAACTTTTTCAGTAATCGCTTTAATGGATAACTAATCCCATATTGTCCTTTTTTTTTTCTAATGTTTTTGAACTCCCAAATAAGGAGTTTTTATCATACTCCTCCTAAATAAAGCATCAGATGTGATTGACTTGTCAAATTGTGCCTGAAACCTCAGTAGCTGAATAGGTAATCTTTATTTTCTTTTTCCCCAACTGGACAGTTGCGGAGTGATGTATTTCAGTGGGAGCTAAACTCGGCCAGTGAGGAATTTAAGTTAAACCATTTGCTTTTTGTTACTTTCTCCGAAATGTTTTACTTTGATGTATTGTAGAACTCACCTATTATTGTTCATATATGTTTTTGTTAATCATGTAATGATGATGGCATGCTTATTCTCCATTTTTAACTAGTATCTAATTAAATCTGTGTAGGCCCTAGTGGCTAGAAATGATGGTGTTTGGAGCAAAGATCACGTAACTGCTCTGCGTAAAATTTGCCCAATGGTGAGCAGTGAGATCTCTTCTGAGGCATCTGCTGCAGAGGTGGAGGGATATGGTGCATCAAAACTCACCGTTGACTCTGCTGTAAAATACTTACAGCTAGCAAATAAGCTTTTCTCCCAAGCTGAGCTCTTTCATTTCTGTGCAAGCATTCTGGAACTTGTGATTCCAGTTTACAAAAGCAGGAGGGCATATGGACAGCTGGCTAAGTGTCATACATTACTCACTAATATCTATGAATCAATTCTCGAGCAGGAATCAAGCCCAATTCCATTCACTGATGCCACATACTATAGGGTAGGATTCTATGGTGAAAGATTTGGGAAGTTGGACAGGAAGGAATATGTATACCGAGAACCCCGTGATGTACGGCTAGGTGACATAATGGAGAAATTAAGTCATATTTACGAATCTAGGATGGATGGCAATCACACTTTGCACATTATTCCTGATTCTAGACAAGTAAAGGCAGATGAATTGCAGCCTGGAGTCTGCTACCTGCAGATAACTGCTGTTGATGCAGTAATGGAAGATGAAGATTTAGGGAGTAGACGGGAAAGAATTTTCTCTCTTTCCACTGGCAGTGTCCGTGCTAGAGTCTTTGACCGCTTCTTGTTTGACACCCCATTTACAAAAAACGGAAAGACCCAAGGTGGTCTGGAAGATCAATGGAAGAGGCGGACTGTTCTTCAGACTCAAGGTTCTTTCCCCGCTCTTGTGAATAGGCTTTTGGTAATCAAATCTGAATCTCTTGAGTTCTCCCCGGTGGAGAATGCAATAGGGATGATTGAAACTCGTACAGCTGCCTTGCGAAATGAGCTTGAGGAGCCTCGTAGTTCTGAAGGGGATCAACTTCCACGGCTCCAGAGTTTGCAGAGAATTCTTCAGGGCAGTGTTGCAGTTCAAGTAAGTTGAGGGGGAGAATGGAGTAGTTTATTTTCTTCATGTGTCTGTTAATATTTAACTTTGGTAATTTATATTTTCTAGGTCAAAATCTATTTCTTGCGACTTTTTCATTGAACAATTCTCTTTTCTGTCGTGGGTAACTGCATATTTGCAGGTAAATAGTGGAGTTTTGAGTGTCTGCACTGCATTCCTGTCTGGTGAGCCTGCTACAAGATTGCGTTCGCAAGAACTGCAACAACTCATTGCTGCACTCCTAGAATTCATGGCGGTTTGCAAGCGTGCCATTCGTGTACACTTTAGATTGATTGGAGAGGAAGACCAGGATTTCCACACGCAACTTGTGAATGGATTTCAGTCTCTGACAGCAGAATTATCTCATTACATCCCTGCAATTCTTTCAGAGCTTTGATAATGTTGCAACGTCATTTGTTTCTGGTTATGCTTTTGTAATGTGTCTGTCAATTTGATAATTGCCCCTTAAAATATGTTCAAATATTTCTTGGCTTGATATATGTAATCAGTTTGTTCAGAAAACCACGTACTTTACTAATCAAAGCTCGTATTTCTTTGTCATACAACTAAAATAGGTCTGTTGGTCAGAGAAAGTGCACGAAAGTAGAGAGAGGAAACTAGAGATAGATTAAACAGGATTGCATTGATGATCTTATAATTTAAAAGTGATCAATGTTCCGTTTTCCTTATGGGACTTTGGTGTATCACTATGAGACATAATCAGCGTAACCTAAGAGGGGGTGAGTTGCTGACAAGCTTTGATCAAGCTCCTTCTTCATTGCCTCAAGCCGTTGATCAGTGGAGTACATTGTGTCTGATGTGGAATTTAGTGCATAAAAGTACGTATCAGCCTTCTTGCCAGCAGTGCCCTAATCAGACAACATTGAAAAGAATGGAAAACCACTGATCATTCACATTAGAGCTGCTTGCAGCTGAAAATTTTGCTTATGCGATTTATCATATGCTTGAATCCCTCACATAACATTTTAAATTCCGCTGTTAGTGATTGTAATTAAACATTTATTTTATCCTTGGGGTTTTTAGGACTCGGTATTAGTACCGTTAGAAACATCTATGCATCCTACATGCACATCCAAAGATGAAGGTTATAGGCTATGAGGATGATTAGCCATGATAACCGAAAGGTTGAAAACTATCAGTGTATAGGCCAAGTCGAACATTTTTATTTCCGAAGCAAACTTCGGATGGATGTCTTTGAAATGCTTACAAGCAATAGAATATGAAGGATGATGTAACATCCCAAAGAAGGATGATGCAACATCCCTAAGATGAAAAAAAAAAAAATCAAAATATAGGTCAGATTCTTAGGTCTCAAAATCTCAAAAGGGAACTCTTTTGATTTTAGAATCCATCGTACATTTTATTTTTGAAATGTTTTATGCATTATTTAGAGAATTTTTAAGCTTTAGATAAATAGGATTAATATTTTTCTATCATGTCCTAGCATTCGTAAGAAGCAAAGAAAGCCAAACTTAGCCCTGACCACTAGGATCAAAAATCTGAAAGAGATACTTTTTGGTTTTCAAGATCTATCAAACTTTTTTGTAGTTTATTAGTTTTAAACTTTGTTTTTATAATTTTAAGTTTTAGATAGGATGCAAGGAATATAAAATCTGACTCGTTCTCTCAAGACTCAAAATCTTAAAAAGTATCATCTTGGTTTTTGGCACTTCTCGAACTTTTTACCGTATATCAATTTTTTGTCTTATTTTGAGAATTTTATAACTCTAGATATGATCAATGTTAAACTATTGTGCCTTGACCGATAGAATGAAAGGAAATCCAAATCTGAATTGGACTTCTCGATCCTAAAATCTCAAAGGGATACTATTTGATTTTTAGGACCAGTTGTATATTTTGTTATTTATAAGTTTAATACATTAATTTGAGAATTTTTAAACTCTAAATAGAATTAATGTCTTACTACTATGCCTTAGAATATCTAGAATGTAAAGATATCAAAATCTAAGTCAAATCTCTAGGACCTAAACTCTCAAAGTGGTACCCTTTTGTTTTTCGGGAGCCGTTATATGTTTTATGGCTTATAAGTTTTATACATTATTTTGAGAATTTTTAAGCCCTAGATAGGATTAATACTTTACCAATATGCCTTAGGATCCGCAAGTTGCAGAGAATGCCAAATCTAGCTCGAACCACCAGGATCTAAAATCTCAATGGGGTACGCTTTGATTTTCAGGAGCCTTCATACTTTTTATTGCTTATTAGTTTTATACTTTTTTTTAGTTATAAATTTTTGGTTCTAGATAGGATTAGTGTTTAACCTTTATATTTTAGCTTCCCTAGGATGCAAAGAACACTAAATTTGGCTCAGTCCCTTAGAACTCAAAATCTCAAAGTGTACCCCTTTGGTTTTTGGGACTTTTCGTACTTTTTATTATTTATCAATTTTATGTATTATTTTGAGAATTTTTAAAATACAGTTAGGATTAATATTTAACTGCTACGCCTTACTATCCATAGAATAGAAAGAAAACCAAATCTGGATCAGACTCACATGACCCAAAACTTTAAAGTGGTACCCTTTGATTTTTAGACCCATTGTATATTTTGTTGTTTATAAATTTTATGCATTAATTTGAGAATTTTCAATCTCTAGATAGAATAAGTGTTTCACAACTTTGCCTTAATATCCCTAAGATGCAAAAAAAAAAAAAAAAAAAAAAAAAAAAATGCGGGTCGAACACCTAGGACCCAAAATCTCAAAAGAGTACCCTTTTGGTTTTCAGGACTTGTAGTACATTTTGTTTTTTAAATGTTTTATGCATTATTTAGAGAATTTTAAGCCCTAGATAAGATCAATGTTTTACTACTATACCCTAGCTTCACTAAGATGCAAAAAAAGCCAAATCTAACTTAGACCATTTGGATCCAAAATCTCAAAGACGTACTCTTTGGTTTTCAGGATCCATCAAATTTTTCATAGTTTATCTATTTTAAGTTTTATTTTATAATTTAAGATTTATATAGGATCAATGTTTAAGCACTATGCCTTATCTTCCCTTGGATGCAAAGAATACAAAATCTAGTTTGACCCTCGAGACCTAAAATCTTAAAGGGTTGCCTTTTTAGTTTTCAAGACTCGTCATATATTTTGTGGGTTATATGTTTTCTACATTATTTTGAAAATTTTTATGCCCTAGATAGAACTAATGCTTTACTAATATGTTTTAGCATTCATAAGTTGCAAAGAAAGCCAAATCTTAAAGGGGTACCCTTTAGTTTTCAGGACTCTTCGTTTTCTTTTTTGCTTATTAGTTTTATGCTTTATTTTTATAATTTTTAGGTTCTAGGTAGGATCAATGTTTAGCCATATGCTTTAGCTTTCCTAGGATTCAAAGAATATTGAATTTGGCTCGGTCCCCCAAGACTCAAAATCTCAAAGCATACTCCTTTGGTTTTCGGCACTCCACATATTTTTTATTATTTATCAATTTTATGCATTATTTTGAGAATTTTTAAAATTCTAATAGGATCATTGTTTAACTACTATACCTTTCCATCCATAGAACAAAAAGGATCCCAAAACTGGATCTGAAACACTCTGAATTTTCATTTATTTTATAAAATTCTATTTTCGTACGGAAACATATTATATTATTATTTTTCTTATTAAAGTAAGAATTGAAATTATATTTTATTAAATTATAAATATTCATATTATTTGAATATGTATTATTAATGGTAAATTTATTACAATATTATATATGTATATTATTATGATAATGTTAATGTGGATTTTTGGAGAATTGTATTTTGGATTGTATCATTTGAGTATTAATAAAGGTATTAATTAATATTATAAGTTTGATTATAGTATTTTTATTGGATATTTGGATTTTCGTTATAATTACTATTATTATGAATTATTGTTATTATTATTATTATTATTATTGTGTTATTAGTGATATTATTATTATTATTATTATTATTGTTATTAATATTATTATTACTATTATTATTGTTACTATTATTATTATTATTATTATTATTATTATTATTATGATTATTATTGGTAATTTGTATATATATATGTGTGTGTAGTGTTATATATATATATATATATATATATATATATATATATATGGGTGTTAAGGAACGAGAAGAAAGAGGGGAGGCTGTCACGTGGGGAAGGAGAGGAAACAAAAGAAATAAAGGAAAGGAGAAGTGGCAGAGGAGGAAGAAGGAGAGAGAAGAAGAGAGAGAGGAAAGAGAGTAGCTGATGGTTTTCAGACTATAACTTTGTCACCCGATCTCTGATTGATGCACTGCCAGTTGAGTTGGAAAGCTAACATCTAGACGAAGCTAACGAGACCAAAATCACCCTGATCAGATACCGGACGGCGTCGGACGCGCGTCCCAAAGTTCACTGTGGCGAATTCCAGCGAACTCCAATGACTGAAAATTCAAACGGCCATATCTCTCTCATCCGAGCTCCAATTCAAGCGATTCAAGATGCGTTGGAATCCTCTTTTCACCAGCTTCAATTTGATATTAAGTTTGAAAATTTTCATTGACCGGAGAAAGAGATCGGAGGATGCGATGCCGAAACTTTGAAGCTCGATTTTCGGCGATCGACGACAAGTGAGGGAGAGTGAATGGTATGTCTGTGCTCCTGATGTCGAGACGAGTGGTTTGGTATGAGTTTTGACATCTAAGACCACCGTCCATGGTGGCGCGTGGCCGGACGATTGTGGCACCGGCGGGGTTCCGGCGACGCTCCGGCAACATCAACTCAGCAGCTTCATCTCATCATTTTGGTGTGATCCTCAACGTTTGTACAATTGAATTTTGCGAGGGTAAACCCGGATCCCTTGAATTTCAATTATTCTTGAGTTATATTTATTAGATTTTAGTTAGTATTTAATGAATTGATAAGTTGGAATTTCTTATTGAGTTGTGATGATGATTGTGAGTAGGGTGGACCAGGAGGGATCTCTGGAGTGTATTAGGTTGTGCGGACTGTTGAGGTTATTTTAGAAGTGTTATGTTTTGTTGACTTTTGGTAATATTCTAGTTAAGTGAGATGTTGCTGTAATTTCAGCAAGGATCTCAATAGTCTATCACCTGTGTATTGAGAAGTGAGTCGTTCTTATTCTAATGATATCATTTGTTATTCAGAGTCTATGCCTCTGGCTTCTATAGTCAAGATCGCACTTCCGAGAGAAGTTAGTCGGACGTGTCATCAACTAGGTGAGTGATACTCACTGATATATTATCCTATTTCCATTTCATATGCATTGCTGTGTGTATATATATATGTATATTATGCACTACTACTGCATCTATAAGCATGTAACATTTGACTGTGAAGGATGAATTGATATTCTGTATTCTGTGCCATACTATGGTTGTGATTGATGGATAGAGGTCGGGAGGATACAGTACCACCTAGGATTATGGATTTGTTATGATTATGATTGGATTATGATGAGATTCAGAAGATGAGCTATGACTGATGGATGCCGGCCGGGCCTGCTCATCGCTAGGGCTGCTGTCAGTCAGGTCAGGGCTGCGTGGTACAGACCAGTGACGGCCGGGCCCCTTGGATATAAGAGACAGATTATTGGACTCAGAGAGCCAGAGTAGGGGGATTGGCTCCCCATATTGAGTATTGAGTATCAGTGTGGTACTGTGGACCATACCCCATCCTTGCTTGATTGGATGATTTGTCTGTCTCTATGACATGGTGCATAGCATGTGCATTAGAAATCTATCTGTAGGATACCAGTTTAATATATTAGCTGGTATCATTCACTGAGTCGAACGCTCATTCCTGTTCATCTTGTTGCTTTCAGGTCAGGGAATGAGCTGGTGAAGGAAATTGTAATTGAGTAGACTGCTAATTTCCCTTCGGCAGTAATTTGTATTAATGGGATATTAAGAATATATGTTATAGATGTACATTTGTCATAGTGATTCTAGAACTCCACAATGTTACACGTGTAATGGTGCTTTATGTATTATTTCAGTTATGTATTTTAAAGAGCTATAATCCTTGGGTTAAGCATAACCTTTCTGTAATTTATTATTTTCTGGAATATATGAAATAAATGATGTTGGGCCAATTTGATAATTGTATTGTGTTGTGATTTCTTTTGGTTATGCTTACCTTATTTGGGCCCATAGTCCTTTTCAGTTGGACTTTTCAGTTGTGCGTTTTGGGCTTTTTGTCTTGTGGTTTGGGTCAGGCTTACTACAGGCACTGGTAGCTACGTGCATTTTCCATGTCCTAGTGCCGGTCACGTGCCCTCGGGTTCGGGGTGTGACAGGATCGGACTCCCAGGACCCAAAATTTCAAAGAGTAACTCTTTGATTTTTGAACCTGTGGTACATTTTATTGTCTACAATTTTTATGCATTAATTTGAGAATTTTTAATCTCTAGATAGAATCAATGTTTTAATACTATGTTTTACCATCCCTAAGATGCAAAAAAATCAAAATCTGGATCGGACCCCCAGGATCTAAAATCTCAAAGGGGTACCCTTTTGGTTTTCGGGACTAGTTTTACATTTTATTTTTCATATGTTTTGTGCATTATTTAGAGAAATTTTAAGCATTAGATAGGATCCATGTTTACTACTATGCTCTAGCATATCTAAGATGCAAAGAAAGCCATACTAGCTTGAACCGCCATTATCCAAAATCCCAAAAGGGGTACACTTTGTTTTTGGGATCCGTCCATCAAACTTTTTGTAGTTTATCAATTTTAGGCTTCATTTTTATAATTTTAAGTTTTAGATATGATCAATAATTAACCTATATGCCTTTACTTCCCTAAGATGCCAAAAATACAAAATCTGGCTCGATCCCCCAAGATTCAAAATCTCAAAGCGTACCCATTTGGTTTTTGGCGCTTTCTATACTTTTTATTGTTTATTAGTTTTATGCAACATTTTGAGAATTTTTAATCTCTAGATATGATTAATATTTAACATTTTGAGAATTTCTACTATGCCTTACCATCCATAGAATGAAAATAAACCCAAAACGAGATCGGACTCCCAGGATCCAAAATTTCAAAGGGATACCTTTTGATTTTCGAACTAGTGGAACATTTTGTTGTCTACAAGTTTTATGCATTAATTTGAGAATTTTTTTTATCTCTAGATAAAATCAATGTTTTACTACTATGTCTTAGTATCCCTAAGATGCAAAGAACCTAAAATCTGAGTTAGACTTCCAGGACCCAAAATCCCAAAGGGGTACCCTTTTGATTTTCGGGACCTGTCATATATTTTATTTGTTATATGTTTTATGCATTATTTAGAGAATTATTAAGCACTGGATAGGATCAATGTTTTACTACTATACTCTAACATCTCTAAGATGCAAAGAAAGCCAAACTAGCTCGGACCGCCATAATCCAAAATCTCAAAGGGGCACACTTTGGTTTTTAAGATCCATCAAATTTTTTGTAGTTTATCAGTTTTAAGCTTTATTTTTATAATTTTAAGTTTTAGATAGGATCAATATTTAAACCGTATGCCTTAGCTTCCCTAGCTTGGTCCCATAAGACCCAAAATCTCAAAGCGTACCCATTTGGTTTTTGGCAATTCCCGCACGTTTTATTGTTTATTAGTTTTATGCAATATTTTTAGAATTTTTATTCTCTAGATATGATCAATATCTAATTACTATGCCTCATGCACATAATGAAAAAAACCCAAATCTATATCAAACTTCCAGATATCAAAATCTCAAAGTGGTACCCTTTGATTTTCACGACTGGTCGTATAATTTATTATTTATAAGTTTTATGCATTAATTTAAGAATTTTTAAACTATAGATAGAATCGATGTCTTACTACTATGCCTTAGCATCCTTAAGATTTAAAGATATCAAAAACTAGATCAGACCATAAGACCAAAAATCTTAAAGGAGCACCCTTTTGGTTTTTGGGACTCGTCATATATTGTATGGATTATAAGTTTGGTACATTATTTTGAGATTTTTAAGCCATAGATAGGATCAATGCTTTACCAATAAGCCTTAGCATCAGTAATTTGCAAAGAATCCAAATCTAGCTCGGACTACCAGTATCCAAAATCTTACCCTATTTGGTTTTCAGGACCTTTTGTATTTTAATTGTTTATTAGTTTTATGCTTTATTCTTATAAAAGTTCTAGATAGGATCAATGTTTAACCACTATGCTCTAGCTTCCCTAGGATGCAAATATTACAAAAATTGGCTTGGTCCCCTAAGATTCAATATCTCAAAACATACCCCTTTGGTTATTAGGACTCCTTTTACTTTTTATTGTTTATTAGTTTTATGTAATATTTTGAAAATTTTTAATCTCTAGATATGATCAAAGTTTAATTACTATGCCTTAACATATGTAAAATGAAAAGAAACCCAAATCTAGATCAAACTTCTGGATCCCAAAATCTTAAAAGGGTATCCTTTGATTTTCAAGACCTATCATATATTATATTGTTTATAAGTTTTATAAGTCTTAATTTGAGAATTTTTAAACTATAGATAGAATCAATATCTTACTACTATTTTTTTTCATCCCTAGGATGTAAATATATCAAAAACTGGATTGGACTTTAGGACCTAAAATCTCAAAGGGGCACTTTTTTGGTTTTTAGGACTTGTCATACATTTTATTTTAATAAGTTTTGTACATTATTTTGAGATTTATAAGCCATAGATAGGGTCAATGCTTTACTAATATGCTTTAGCATCAGTAAGTTGCAAAGAAAGCCAAATCTAGCTCGGACCACTAGGATCCAAAATCTCAAAGGGGGTACTATTTAGTTTTCAGGAACCTTCATACTTTTAATTGCCTATTAGTTTTATACTTTATTTTTATAAATTTTAAGTTGTAGATAGGATTATGTTTAACCATTATGCTTTAGCTTCCCTAGGATTCAAAGATTACCAAAATTGGGTCGGTCCCCTAAGATTCAATATTTCAAAATGTAACCCTTTGGTTTTCGGGACTCCTTTTACTTTTTATTGTTTATTAGTCTTATGCAATATTTTGAGAATTTTTAATCTCTAGATATGATCAATGTAAGTACTATGCATTAACATGCACAAAATGGAAAGAAACCCAAACATAGAATGGACTTCCAGTTGCCAAAATCTCAAAAGGGTACCTTTTGATTTTCAAGATCCGTCATATATTTTATTATTTATAAGTTTTATGCGTTAATTTGAGAATTTTTAAACTATAGATAAAATCAGTGTCTTATTACTATGCCTTAGCATCCCTATAATGTAAAGATATCAAAAACTATGTTGGACCCTAGGATCCAAAATCTCAAAGGGGGCACCCTTTTAGTTTTTGAGACCCGTCATATATTTTATGGTTTATAAGTTTTGTACATTATTTTGAGATTTTTAAGCCGTAGATGGGATCAATGCCTTACTAATATATATGCCTTAGCATTAGTAAGTTGCAAAGAAAGCTAAATCTTGCTTGGACCACCTGGATTAAAAATCTCATCCCATTTAGTTTTCAGGACCCTTCGTACTTTTAATTGCTTATTAGTTTTATGCGTCGTTTTTACAAATTTTAAGTTCTAGATAGGATCAATGTTTAACCACTATTCTTTAGCTTCCCTAGAATGCAAAGTTTACCAAAATTGGCTTGGTCCCCTTAGATTCAACATCTCAAAATGTACCCTTTTGGTTTTCAGGACTTTTCATACTTTTTATTATTTATCAGTTTTATGCAATATTTTGAGAATTTTTAATATCTAAATATGATTAATGTTTAACTACTATACCTTAACATGCACATAATGAAAAGAAACCCAAATCTAAATCGTTAACTACTATATCTTAACATGCACATAATGAAAAGAAACCTAAATCTAAATCGGACTTCCAGATCCCAAAATCTCAAAAGGGTACCCTTTTTATTTTCAAGACTCATCGTATATTTTATTGTTTATAAGTTTTATGAATTAATTTGAGAATTTTTAAACTATAGATAGAATTAATGTATTACTACTATGCCGTAGCATCCCTAGAATGTAAACTGGGTTGGACCTCAGGACCTAAAATTTTAAAAGGGCACCCTTTTGGTTTTTGAGGCCTATCATAAATTTTATGGTTTATAAATTTTGTGCATTATTTTGAGATTTTTAAGCTATAGATAGGATTAAAGCTTTGATGCAGCGTAAGCAAAAGGATAAATCCAATTTTAGGGTTTTCAAAATATGACTGAATTATTGATTTCTCAAACAGGCCAAAACAAGAGTCTAAATAGGGGGCCCGAAATCCTAGGTACAAAACTGTCATAAATGGCGAGATTACAATGTTACCATAAATAAAAATAGGAAACTAAACAAGATGAACGCTAACGGCACCGAAAACAGAATTAAATATCAAAAATTATGACAGAAATAAAAGGTTTCCATAAATGGATTAACTGCCATTTAAAGGGCCCAAACGAAGAAATTTGGCCGAAAAACGACGTCGCTTATTGCCATAGGCAATGACTTTGAACCGGTGAAAGCCAAATCTAACTCGGACCATCAGGATCCAAAATATCAAAGGGATGCCATTTAATTTTCTGGAACTTTCATACTTTTAACTGCCTATTAGTTTTATGCTTTATTTTTATAAATTTTAAGTTCTAGGTAGGATCACCCCATTTTGTTTTTAGGACCATTCATACTTTTAATTGCTTATTCGTTTTATGCTTCATTTTTAGAAATTTTAAATTCTAGATAGGATCAATGTTTAACCACTATGCTTTAGCTTCTCAAGGATGCAAAGATTACCAAAATTGGCTCGGTCCCCTAAGAATGTACCCCTTTGATTTTCGGGACTCTTCGTGCTTTTATTGTTTATCAGTTTTATGCAATATTTTGAGAATTTTTAATATCTAAATATGATCAATGTTTAACTACTATACCTTAACATGCACATAATGAAAAGAAACCAAAATCTAGATTGAACTTTCAGATCCCAAAATCTCAAAAGGGTACCCTTTGATTTTCAAGACCCGTCATATATTTTATTGTTTATAAGTTTTATGTGTTAATTTGAGAATTTTTAAACTATAGATAGAATCAATGCCTTATGTTGTGAAATTTAATTTATACTCGCAAGCTCAGAATCACTGATTCTGTAGATAAGTGGTAATGAGATCGTTCCCACGGAGAGAGCTATGAAAAGAATTATAGAAAAAATTAATTAAACTACATTAATTTAATTCTAACTAGTTCCAAATAATTTTTTTTTAGATAATGATAAAGAGATGTAAAGTAGGAACATCAAAATAACACAATTAAAGGTAATTGAACTTGTGAAATAAAATTCAAATAAAATATTACCAAGGTTTCAGAATTCATCAATGTTTAATTAATAATTTTTATAATGTATTGATTCTTATTTTTAGAAAATAATTTAGAAATCAATCTTTCTATCTTCTATTAATTTTATCACTAAGCTCATTTTTATTAAATTCTCAAATAGATTTTATTTTACTTCAAAAGTGTAATTTCTAAGCATTATATGTGTACAATTTAATGGAAAACACATAATCAAAGAAAATTAATTTTCTTTCAATAAAAACCAAGTATAGATGATTTTCCTAATAATAAAAAATATAAGATAGAATTGATGAAAGGATATTATCAAATGAAACCAAAATCATAAACATTAAATTGTAAAATATTTAGAATCGATACATAATAGAAATTAATAATCTAATATGGTTGCATCATTCACCTTAGTAAAATTAAAACTTAGAAAGACATAATTAAAATAACAAAATAAAAAAAAGAACCCATTTTATCATTTTGGATCTTTAATTTTGAAATATCAACTTCTTCCTTATTTTCTCAATTCTTTTCCTCACAAGCTCTTCTTTTGCTAAGCCATTTCCCTTTTATTTATAAGTATGAATGGCTAGATGGCAAGTTGATGAAGAAACCAAATTTCAAATGATTTTTCTTCTTTAGCATCAAATATGTGACTTTAAATTTTGAATTCTTGGTTTTCCTTAGTTGGATTGCATATATATGTTTAGTGATGACTTCAATTTTTGCAATTTCTCTTCCTAGCACTAAATGTATGACTTTAATCTTTGAATCCTTTATTTTCCTTAGTTGTCTTGCATAAAGATGGTTGGTAAACTCTTTAGTTTCCATTTCATACTTGAAGATGGTGTCCTTTGTCAAAATAAAAGAAAATGGCTTAGTTGATTTTATTGAAAAATTATTTCTTTCACAAAATTTATTTATTTATTTATTTATTATTATTATTATTATTATTATTATTATTATTATTATTATTATTATTCATGCAAGTAAAACACTATAATTTTACTAAATTTTCAAGCTTTCACTATTTTGTTTCCTATTTCATAAAAATATCATTAAATAAAAATATTTATTTAATAAATGAACAACAAAAAATAAATTTAAGGGTTATTAATATGTATTAAATTATGCTCATCATCTTACTACTATGCTTTATCATCTCTAGAATGTAAAGATATCAAAAACTGGGTTGGACCCTATGACATAAAATCTTAGAGGGGCACCTTTTAGTTTTTGGGATCCGTCATATATTTTATGGTTTATAAGTTTCGTACATTATTTTGAGATTTTTAAACCTTAGATAGGATCAATGCTTTTCTAATATGCCTTAGCATCAATAAATTGCAAAGAAAGCCAAATCTAGCTTGGACCATCCGGATCCAAAATATCAAAGGGGTGCCATTGAATTTTCAGGAACCTTCGTACTTTTAATTGCCTATTAGTTTTATGCTTTATTTTTATAAATTTCAAGTTCTAGGTAGGATCAATGTTTAACCACTATGCTTTAGCTTCCCTAAGATGCAAAGATTACCAAAATTGGCTTGGTCCCCCAAGATTCTATATCTCAAAACATATCCTTTTAGTTTTCGGGACTCCTCGTACTTTTTATTGTTTATTAGTTTTATGCAATATTTTGAGAATTTTTAATCTATAGATATGATCAATTTCAACTAATTGGCCTTAACATGCACTGAATGAAAAGAAACTCAAATCTAGATCGGACTTTCAGATCCCAAAATTTCAAAAGGGTACCCTTTGATTTTCAAGACCTGTAGTATATTTTATTGTTTACAAATTCTATTTATTAATTTGAGAATTTTTAAACTATAGATAGAATCAATGTCTTACTAGTATGTCTTAACATCCCTATAATGTAAAGATATCAAAAACTAGGTTAGACCCCAAGAACCAAAATCTCCATGGGGCACCTTTTTTGTTTTTGGGGCCCGTCATACATTTTATGGTTTATAAGTTTTGTACAATATTTTAAGATTTTTAAGCCATAGATAGGATCAATTCTTTTCTAAGATGTCATTGTATTAGTAAGTTTCAAAGAAAGCCAAATCTAGCCCGAACAACAAGGATTAAAAATCTCACCCTATTTAGTTTTTAGGATGCTTCGTACTTTTAATTGCTTATTAGTTTTATGCTTTATTTTTATAAATTTTAAGTTCTAAATAGAATTAATTTTTAATCACTATGCTTTAGCTTCCCTTGGATGCAAAGATTACCGAAATTGGCTCGGTCCCCTAAGATTTAATATCTCAAAACATACCCCTTTGGTTTTCAGGACTTCTTGTACTTTTTATTATTTATCAGTCTTATGCAACTTTTGTGAATTTTTAATTGCTAGATATGATCAATGTTTAACTACTATGTCTTAACATGTACAGAATGAAAAGAAACCCAAATCTAGATTAGACTTCCAGATGCTAAAATCTCAAAAGGGTACCCTTTAATTTTCAAGACCCGTCGTATATTTTATTGTTTGTAAGTTTTATGCACTAATTTGATAATTTTTAAACTATAGATAGAATCAATGTCTTGCTACTATGCCTTAGCATCCCTATGATGTAAAGATATCGAAAACTGGGTTGGACCCTAGGACCCGAAATCTCAAAGGGGCACCTTTTTGGTTTTTAGGATCCATCATACATTTTATGGTTTATAAGTTTTGTACATTATTTTGAGATTTTTAAGACGTAGATAGGATCAATACTTTACTAATATGCCTTAGCATCCATAAATTACAAAAAAAGCCAAATCTAATCCAGACCACCAGGATCTAAAATCTCAAAGGGACACCATTTAATTTTTTGGACACTTCATACTTTTAATAGCTGATTAGTTTTATGATTTATTTTTATAAATTTTAAGTTTTAGATGGGATCAATGTTTAACCATTATGCTTTAGCTTCCCTAAGATGCAAAGATTTCCAAAATTGGCTCAGTCCCCCAAGATTCAATATTTCAAAACGTACTCCTTTAATTTTCAGGACTCCTCATACTTTTTATTATTTATTAGTTTTATGCAATATTTTGAGAATTTTTAATCTCTAAATATGATCAATGTTTAAATACTATGCCTTAACATGCATAGAATGAAAAGAAACCCAAATGTAGATCTGACTTCCAAATCCCAAAATCTCAAAAGGGTGCCCTTTGATTTTCAAGACCCGTCATATATTTTATTGTTTATAAGTTTTATGCATTAATTTGAGAATTTTTAAACTATAGATAGAATCAATGTCTTATTACTATGCCTTATCATCCCTTGGATGTAAAGATATCAAAAATTTGGTCGGACCCTAGGAACCAAAATCTCAAAGGGACACCCTTTTGATTTTTGGGACCTATCATATATTTTATGGTTTATCAGTTTTGTACATTATTTTGAGATTTTAAGCCATAGATAGGATCAATGCTTTACTAATATGCCTTAGCATCAGCAAGTTGCAATAAAAGTCAAATCTAGCCCTGTTCACCAGGATTGAAAATCTCAAAGGGGTAGCATTTAGTTTTCAGGATCCTTCATACTTTTAATTGTTTATTAGTTTTATGCTTTATTTTTATAAATTTTAAGTTCTAGATAGGACCAATGTTTAACCACTATGTTTTAATTTCCCTAGGATGCAAAGATTACCAAAATTGGCTCAGTCCCCCAAGATTTAGTATCTCAAGACGTACCCTTTTGGTTTTCAAGACTCCTTGTACTTTTTATTGTTTATCATTTTTATGCAATATTTTGAGAATTTTCAATCTCTAGATATGATCAATGTTTAAATACAATGCATTAACATGTATAGAATGAAAAGAAACCTAAATCTAGATCGGACTTCCAGATCCCAAAATCTCAAAAGGGTACCTTTTGATTTTCAAGACCCATCATATATTTTATTGTTTAGAAGTTTTATGTTTTAATTTGAGAATTTTTAAACTATAGATAGAATCAATATCTTACTACTATGCCTTAGCATCCCTAGGATGTAAAGATATCAAAAATTGGGTTGGACCTTATGACCTAAAATCTTAAAGGGGCACCTTTTTAGTTTTTGGGACCCATCATCCATTTTATAGTTTATAAGTTTCGTACATTATTTTGAGATTTTTAAGTCTTGGATAGGATCAATGTTTTTCTGATATGCCTTAGCATCAATAAGTTGCAAAGAAAGCCCAATATAGCCTGGACCACTAGGATCCAAAATCTCAAAGGGGATACCATTTAGTTTTTAGGACCTTTCGTACTTTTAATTGCTTATTAGTTTTATACTTTATTTTTATAAATTTTAAGTTCTAAATAGGATTAATATTTAACCACTATGATTTAACTTCTCTAGGATGCAAAGATGATGAAAATTGGCTCGATCTCTCAAGATTCAAAATTTCAAAATGTACCCCTTTGGTTTTCGGGAATTTTGGTACTTTTTATTATTTATCATTTTTATGCATTATTTTAAGATTTAACTACTATGCCTTACCATCCATAAAATTAAAAGAAAGCCAAATCTGGATCGGACTCTTAGGACCCAAAATCTCAAAGGGGTACCCATTGATTTTCAGACCCATCGTACATTTTGTTTTTTATAAGTTTTATGCATTAATTTAAGAATTTTTAATCTCTAGATAGAATCAATGTTTTGCTGCTATGCCTTAGCATCCCTAAGATCCAAAGAAACCAAAATTTGGCTCAGACCCTTAAGACCCAAAATCTCAACTAGGTACCCTTTTCGTTTTTATGACCCCTCGTACATTTTATTTTTTATATGTTTTGTACATTATTTAGAGAATTTTTAAGCCCTAAATAGGATCAATAATTTTGTACTATGCCCTAGCATCCCTAAGATGCATAGAAAGCCCAACTACGCTTGGACCATCCGGATCCAAAATTTTAAAGGGTACTCTTTGATTTTCAGGATCCATTGAACTTTTTGTAGTTAATCTATTTTAAGCTTTATTTTTATGATTTTACATATAGATAGAATGAATATTTATCCATTATACCTTAGCTTCCCTAAGATGTAAAGAATAAAAAAATCTGGCTCAGTCACCAAGACCCAAAATCTTAAAGGGGTACCCTTTTGATTTTTGGGGCAATTCATACATTTTATGCTTTATACATTTTGTATATTGTCTTAAGAATTTTTAAGCCTTAAATAGGATCAATGCTTTAATAATATACCTTGGCATTCATAAGTTCCAAAGAAAGTCAAATCTAGCCAAGACCATCAGGATCCAAAATCTCAAAAGGGTACCCTTTGTAATTTTTGTTGCTTATTAGTTTTCGTGTTGTTTTGATAATTTTAAGTTCTAAATAGGATCAATGTTCAATCACAATGATTTATCTTCCCTAGGATGTAAGAATGGAAAATTTGGCTTTGCCCCTCAGCAAAAAAAATCTCAAAGTGTACTGCTTTGGTTTTTGAGACTCCTCATACTTTTTAGTGTTTATCAGTTTTATGTATTATTTTGAAAATTTTTAAAATCTAGATAGGATCTATGTTTAACTACTACACTTTATCATCAATAGAATGAAAAGAAATCAAAATCTGGATCGGACTCCTAGGACCCAAAATCTCAAAGGGGTACCCTTTAACATTCGGACCCATCGTACATTTTGTTGTCCACAAGTTTTATGCATTAATTTGAAAATTTTTAATTTGAGGTAGAATTAATGTTTTACTACTATGCCTTAACGTTCTTAAGATGCAAAGAAACCAAAATGTAGGTCAGGCCCCCAGAACCCAAATCCTAAAAGAGTACTCTTTAATTTTCAAACCCGTCGTACATTTTATTATTTATAAGTTTCTTGCGTTAATTTGAGAATTTTTAATCTTTAGATAGAATCAATGTTTTGCTGCTATATCTTAGCATTCCTAAGATACAAAGAAACCAAAATTTGGTTCGGACTCCCATAACCCAAAATCTCAATGGAGTACCCTTTAAGTTTTTAGGACCCGTCATATATTTTATTTTTTTATATGTTTTGTGCATTATTTACTGAATTTCCAAGCCCTAGATAAGATCAGTGTTTGACCACTATGCCCTAGCATACATAAGATGCAACGAAAGCCAAACCTAGCTTGGACCATCAAGATCCCAAATCTCAAAGGGGTACTATTTGGTTTTGAAGATCCATCAAACTTTTCATAGTTTATCCGTTTTAAGCACTATTTTTATATTTTTAAGATTTAGATAGGATCAATGTTTTAGGGTTTAGGGTTTAGGGTTTTAGGGTTTAGGGTTTAGGGTTTGAGGTTTGGGTTTAGGGTTTAGGGTTAGGGGTTTGGGGTTTAGGGTTTAGGGTCTAGGGACTAGGGTCTAGGGTCAAGGGTCTGGGGTTTTAGGGTCTAGGATTTAGGGTCTAGGGTTTAGTGTCTAGGATTTAGGGTTTAGGGTTTAGGATTTAGGGTTTAGGGTTTTAGGGTTTAGGGTTTAGGGTTTATGACCCCTCGTACATTTTTGTATATTGTCTTAAGAATTTCTAAGCCTTAGATAGGATCAATGTTTTAATAATATACCTTGGCATCCATAAGTTCCAAAGAAAGTCAACTCCAGCCAAGACCATCTGGATCCAAAATCTCAAAAGGGTACCCTTTGTAATTTTTGTTGCTTACCATTTTTCGTGTTGTTTTGATAATTTTAAGTTCTAAATAGGATCAATGTTCAATCACAATGACTTATCTTCCCTAGGATGTAAGAATGGAAAATTTGGCTTTACCCCTCAGCAAACAAAATCTCAAAGTGTACTCCTTTGGTTTTTGAGACTCGTCATACTTTTTAGTGTTTATCAGTTTTATGTATTATTTTGAAAATTTTTAAAATCTAGATAGGATCTATGTTTAACTACTACACTTTAACATTAATAGAATGAAAACAAATCAAAATCTGGATCGGACTCCTAGGACCCAAAATCTCAAAGGGGTACCCTTTAACATTCGGACCCATCGTACATTTTGTTGTCCACAAGTTTTATGCATTAATTTGAAAATTTTTAATTTGAGGTAGAATTAATGTTTTACTACTATGCCTTAACGTTCTTAAGATGCAAAGAAACCAAAATGTAGGTCAGGCCCCCAGAACCCAAATCTCAAAAGAGTACTCTTTAATTTTCAAACCCGTCGTACATTTTATTATTTATAAGTTTCTTGCGTTCATTTGAGAATTTTTAATCTTTAGATAGAATCAATGTTTTGCTGCTATATCTTAGCATTCCTAAGATACAAAGAAACCAAAATTTGGTTCGGACTCCCATAACCCAAAATCTCAATGGAGTACCCTTTAGGTTTTTAGGACCCGTCATATATTTTATTTTTTTATATGTTTTGTGCATTATTTACTGAATTTCCAAGCCCTAGATAAGATCAGTGTTTGACCACTATGCCCTAGCATACATAAGATGCAACGAAAGCCAAACTTAGCTTGGACCATCAAGATCCCAAATTTCAAAGGGGTACTATTTGGTTTTCAAGATCCATCAAACTTTTCATAGTTTATTCGTTTTAAGCACTCTTTTTTTATTTTTAAGATTTAGATAGGATCAATGTTTTAGGGTTTAGGGTTTAGGGTTTTAGGGTTTAGGGTTTAGGGTTTGGGGTTTGGGTTTGGGGTTTAGGGTTTGGGGTTTAGGGTTTAGGGTCTAGGGTCTAGGGTCTAGAGTCTGGGGTTTTAGGGTCTAGGGTTTAGGGTCTAGGGTTAAGTATCTAGGGTTTAGTGTTTAGGGTTTAGGGTTTAGGGTTTTAGGGTTTAGTGTTTAGGGTTTATGACCCCTCGTACATTTTATTTTTCATATGTTTTGTACATTATTTAGAGAATTTTTAAGCCCTAGATAGGATCAATAATTTTGTACTATGCCCTAGCATCCCTAAGATGCATAGAAAGCCAAACTTTGGTTGGACCATCCGGATCTAAAAATTCAAAGGGTACTCTT
>CANTUT010000032.1:4835000-4845783 GCA_947687605.1 Reutealis trisperma
TAGGGTTTAGGGTTTAGGGTTTAGGGTTTAGGGTTTAGGGTTTAGGGTTTAGGGTTTAGGGTTTAGGGTTTAGGGTTTAGGGTTTAGGGTTTAGGGTTTAGGGTTTAGGGTTTAGGGTTTAGGGTTTAGGGTTTAGGGTTTAGGGTTTAGGGTTTAGGGTTTAGGGTTTAGGGTTTAGGGTTTAGGGTTTAGGGTTTAGGGTTTAGGGTTTAGGGTTTAGGGTTTAGGGTTTAGGGTTTAGGGTTTAGGGTTTAGGGTTTAGGGTTTAGGGTTTAGGGTTTAGGGTTTAGGGTTTAGGGTTTAGGGTTTAGGGTTTAGGGTTTAGGGTTTAGGGTTTAGGGTTTAGGGTTTAGGGTTTAGGGTTTAGGGTTTAGGGTTTAGGGTTTAGGGTTTAGGGTTTAGGGTTTAGGGTTTAGGGTTTAGGGTTTAGGGTTTAGGGTTTAGGGTTTAGGGTTTAGGGTTTAGGGTTTAGGGTTTAGGGTTTAGGGTTTAGGGTTTAGGGTTTAGGGTTTAGGGTTTAGGGTTTAGGGTTTAGGGTTTAGGGTTTAGGGTTTAGGGTTTAGGGTTTAGGGTTTAGGGTTTAGGGTTTAGGGTTTAGGGTTTAGGGTTTAGGGTTTAGGGTTTAGGGTTTAGGGTTTAGGGTTTAGGGTTTAGGGTTTAGGGTTTAGGGTTTAGGGTTTAGGGTTTAGGGTTTAGGGTTTAGGGTTTAGGGTTTAGGGTTTAGGGTTTAGGGTTTAGGGTTTAGGGTTTAGGGTTTAGGGTTTAGGGTTTAGGGTTTAGGGTTTAGGGTTTAGGGTTTAGGGTTTAGGGTTTAGGGTTTAGGGTTTAGGGTTTAGGGTTTAGGGTTTAGGGTTTAGGGTTTAGGGTTTAGGGTTTAGGGTTTAGGGTTTAGGGTTTAGGGTTTAGGGTTTAGGGTTTAGGGTTTAGGGTTTAGGGTTTAGGGTTTAGGGTTTAGGGTTTAGGGTTTAGGGTTTAGGGTTTAGGGTTTAGGGTTTAGGGTTTAGGGTTTAGGGTTTAGGGTTTAGGGTTTAGGGTTTAGGGTTTAGGGTTTAGGGTTTAGGGTTTAGGGTTTAGGGTTTAGGGTTTAGGGTTTAGGGTTTAGGGTTTAGGGTTTAGGGTTTAGGGTTTAGGGTTTAGGGTTTAGGGTTTAGGGTTTAGGGTTTAGGGTTTAGGGTTTAGGGTTTAGGGTTTAGGGTTTAGGGTTTAGGGTTTAGGGTTTAGGGTTTAGGGTTTAGGGTTTAGGGTTTAGGGTTTAGGGTTTAGGGTTTAGGGTTTAGGGTTTAGGGTTTAGGGTTTAGGGTTTAGGGTTTAGGGTTTAGGGTTTAGGGTTTAGGGTTTAGGGTTTAGGGTTTAGGGTTTAGGGTTTAGGGTTTAGGGTTTAGGGTTTAGGGTTTAGGGTTTAGGGTTTAGGGTTTAGGGTTTAGGGTTTAGGGTTTAGGGTTTAGGGTTTAGGGTTTAGGGTTTAGGGTTTAGGGTTTAGGGTTTAGGGTTTAGGGTTTAGGGTTTAGGGTTTAGGGTTTAGGGTTTAGGGTTTAGGGTTTAGGGTTTAGGGTTTAGGGTTTAGGGTTTAGGGTTTAGGGTTTAGGGTTTAGGGTTTAGGGTTTAGGGTTTAGGGTTTAGGGTTTAGGGTTTAGGGTTTAGGGTTTAGGGTTTAGGGTTTAGGGTTTAGGGTTTAGGGTTTAGGGTTTAGGGTTTAGGGTTTAGGGTTTAGGGTTTAGGGTTTAGGGTTTAGGGTTTAGGGTTTAGGGTTTAGGGTTTAGGGTTTAGGGTTTAGGGTTTAGGGTTTAGGGTTTAGGGTTTAGGGTTTAGGGTTTAGGGTTTAGGGTTTAGGGTTTAGGGTTTAGGGTTTAGGGTTTAGGGTTTAGGGTTTAGGGTTTAGGGTTTAGGGTTTAGGGTTTAGGGTTTAGGGTTTAGGGTTTAGGGTTTAGGGTTTAGGGTTTAGGGTTTAGGGTTTAGGGTTTAGGGTTTAGGGTTTAGGGTTTAGGGTTTAGGGTTTAGGGTTTAGGGTTTAGGGTTTAGGGTTTAGGGTTTAGGGTTTAGGGTTTAGGGTTTAGGGTTTAGGGTTTAGGGTTTAGGGTTTAGGGTTTAGGGTTTAGGGTTTAGGGTTTAGGGTTTAGGGTTTAGGGTTTAGGGTTTAGGGTTTAGGGTTTAGGGTTTAGGGTTTAGGGTTTAGGGTTTAGGGTTTAGGGTTTAGGGTTTAGGGTTTAGGGTTTAGGGTTTAGGGTTTAGGGTTTAGGGTTTAGGGTTTAGGGTTTAGGGTTTAGGGTTTAGGGTTTAGGGTTTAGGGTTTAGGGTTTAGGGTTTAGGGTTTAGGGTTTAGGGTTTAGGGTTTAGGGTTTAGGGTTTAGGGTTTAGGGTTTAGGGTTTAGGGTTTAGGGTTTAGGGTTTAGGGTTTAGGGTTTAGGGTTTAGGGTTTAGGGTTTAGGGTTTAGGGTTTAGGGTTTAGGGTTTAGGGTTTAGGGTTTAGGGTTTAGGGTTTAGGGTTTAGGGTTTAGGGTTTAGGGTTTAGGGTTTAGGGTTTAGGGTTTAGGGTTTAGGGTTTAGGGTTTAGGGTTTAGGGTTTAGGGTTTAGGGTTTAGGGTTTAGGGTTTAGGGTTTAGGGTTTAGGGTTTAGGGTTTAGGGTTTAGGGTTTAGGGTTTAGGGTTTAGGGTTTAGGGTTTAGGGTTTAGGGTTTAGGGTTTAGGGTTTAGGGTTTAGGGTTTAGGGTTTAGGGTTTAGGGTTTAGGGTTTAGGGTTTAGGGTTTAGGGTTTAGGGTTTAGGGTTTAGGGTTTAGGGTTTAGGGTTTAGGGTTTAGGGTTTAGGGTTTAGGGTTTAGGGTTTAGGGTTTAGGGTTTAGGGTTTAGGGTTTAGGGTTTAGGGTTTAGGGTTTAGGGTTTAGGGTTTAGGGTTTAGGGTTTAGGGTTTAGGGTTTAGGGTTTAGGGTTTAGGGTTTAGGGTTTAGGGTTTAGGGTTTAGGGTTTAGGGTTTAGGGTTTAGGGTTTAGGGTTTAGGGTTTAGGGTTTAGGGTTTAGGGTTTAGGGTTTAGGGTTTAGGGTTTAGGGTTTAGGGTTTAGGGTTTAGGGTTTAGGGTTTAGGGTTTAGGGTTTAGGGTTTAGGGTTTAGGGTTTAGGGTTTAGGGTTTAGGGTTTAGGGTTTAGGGTTTAGGGTTTAGGGTTTAGGGTTTAGGGTTTAGGGTTTAGGGTTTAGGGTTTAGGGTTTAGGGTTTAGGGTTTAGGGTTTAGGGTTTAGGGTTTAGGGTTTAGGGTTTAGGGTTTAGGGTTTAGGGTTTAGGGTTTAGGGTTTAGGGTTTAGGGTTTAGGGTTTAGGGTTTAGGGTTTAGGGTTTAGGGTTTAGGGTTTAGGGTTTAGGGTTTAGGGTTTAGGGTTTAGGGTTTAGGGTTTAGGGTTTAGGGTTTAGGGTTTAGGGTTTAGGGTTTAGGGTTTAGGGTTTAGGGTTTAGGGTTTAGGGTTTAGGGTTTAGGGTTTAGGGTTTAGGGTTTAGGGTTTAGGGTTTAGGGTTTAGGGTTTAGGGTTTAGGGTTTAGGGTTTAGGGTTTAGGGTTTAGGGTTTAGGGTTTAGGGTTTAGGGTTTAGGGTTTAGGGTTTAGGGTTTAGGGTTTAGGGTTTAGGGTTTAGGGTTTAGGGTTTAGGGTTTAGGGTTTAGGGTTTAGGGTTTAGGGTTTAGGGTTTAGGGTTTAGGGTTTAGGGTTTAGGGTTTAGGGTTTAGGGTTTAGGGTTTAGGGTTTAGGGTTTAGGGTTTAGGGTTTAGGGTTTAGGGTTTAGGGTTTAGGGTTTAGGGTTTAGGGTTTAGGGTTTAGGGTTTAGGGTTTAGGGTTTAGGGTTTAGGGTTTAGGGTTTAGGGTTTAGGGTTTAGGGTTTAGGGTTTAGGGTTTAGGGTTTAGGGTTTAGGGTTTAGGGTTTAGGGTTTAGGGTTTAGGGTTTAGGGTTTAGGGTTTAGGGTTTAGGGTTTAGGGTTTAGGGTTTAGGGTTTAGGGTTTAGGGTTTAGGGTTTAGGGTTTAGGGTTTAGGGTTTAGGGTTTAGGGTTTAGGGTTTAGGGTTTAGGGTTTAGGGTTTAGGGTTTAGGGTTTAGGGTTTAGGGTTTAGGGTTTAGGGTTTAGGGTTTAGGGTTTAGGGTTTAGGGTTTAGGGTTTAGGGTTTAGGGTTTAGGGTTTAGGGTTTAGGGTTTAGGGTTTAGGGTTTAGGGTTTAGGGTTTAGGGTTTAGGGTTTAGGGTTTAGGGTTTAGGGTTTAGGGTTTAGGGTTTAGGGTTTAGGGTTTAGGGTTTAGGGTTTAGGGTTTAGGGTTTAGGGTTTAGGGTTTAGGGTTTAGGGTTTAGGGTTTAGGGTTTAGGGTTTAGGGTTTAGGGTTTAGGGTTTAGGGTTTAGGGTTTAGGGTTTAGGGTTTAGGGTTTAGGGTTTAGGGTTTAGGGTTTAGGGTTTAGGGTTTAGGGTTTAGGGTTTAGGGTTTAGGGTTTAGGGTTTAGGGTTTAGGGTTTAGGGTTTAGGGTTTAGGGTTTAGGGTTTAGGGTTTAGGGTTTAGGGTTTAGGGTTTAGGGTTTAGGGTTTAGGGTTTAGGGTTTAGGGTTTAGGGTTTAGGGTTTAGGGTTTAGGGTTTAGGGTTTAGGGTTTAGGGTTTAGGGTTTAGGGTTTAGGGTTTAGGGTTTAGGGTTTAGGGTTTAGGGTTTAGGGTTTAGGGTTTAGGGTTTAGGGTTTAGGGTTTAGGGTTTAGGGTTTAGGGTTTAGGGTTTAGGGTTTAGGGTTTAGGGTTTAGGGTTTAGGGTTTAGGGTTTAGGGTTTAGGGTTTAGGGTTTAGGGTTTAGGGTTTAGGGTTTAGGGTTTAGGGTTTAGGGTTTAGGGTTTAGGGTTTAGGGTTTAGGGTTTAGGGTTTAGGGTTTAGGGTTTAGGGTTTAGGGTTTAGGGTTTAGGGTTTAGGGTTTAGGGTTTAGGGTTTAGGGTTTAGGGTTTAGGGTTTAGGGTTTAGGGTTTAGGGTTTAGGGTTTAGGGTTTAGGGTTTAGGGTTTAGGGTTTAGGGTTTAGGGTTTAGGGTTTAGGGTTTAGGGTTTAGGGTTTAGGGTTTAGGGTTTAGGGTTTAGGGTTTAGGGTTTAGGGTTTAGGGTTTAGGGTTTAGGGTTTAGGGTTTAGGGTTTAGGGTTTAGGGTTTAGGGTTTAGGGTTTAGGGTTTAGGGTTTAGGGTTTAGGGTTTAGGGTTTAGGGTTTAGGGTTTAGGGTTTAGGGTTTAGGGTTTAGGGTTTAGGGTTTAGGGTTTAGGGTTTAGGGTTTAGGGTTTAGGGTTTAGGGTTTAGGGTTTAGGGTTTAGGGTTTAGGGTTTAGGGTTTAGGGTTTAGGGTTTAGGGTTTAGGGTTTAGGGTTTAGGGTTTAGGGTTTAGGGTTTAGGGTTTAGGGTTTAGGGTTTAGGGTTTAGGGTTTAGGGTTTAGGGTTTAGGGTTTAGGGTTTAGGGTTTAGGGTTTAGGGTTTAGGGTTTAGGGTTTAGGGTTTAGGGTTTAGGGTTTAGGGTTTAGGGTTTAGGGTTTAGGGTTTAGGGTTTAGGGTTTAGGGTTTAGGGTTTAGGGTTTAGGGTTTAGGGTTTAGGGTTTAGGGTTTAGGGTTTAGGGTTTAGGGTTTAGGGTTTAGGGTTTAGGGTTTAGGGTTTAGGGTTTAGGGTTTAGGGTTTAGGGTTTAGGGTTTAGGGTTTAGGGTTTAGGGTTTAGGGTTTAGGGTTTAGGGTTTAGGGTTTAGGGTTTAGGGTTTAGGGTTTAGGGTTTAGGGTTTAGGGTTTAGGGTTTAGGGTTTAGGGTTTAGGGTTTAGGGTTTAGGGTTTAGGGTTTAGGGTTTAGGGTTTAGGGTTTAGGGTTTAGGGTTTAGGGTTTAGGGTTTAGGGTTTAGGGTTTAGGGTTTAGGGTTTAGGGTTTAGGGTTTAGGGTTTAGGGTTTAGGGTTTAGGGTTTAGGGTTTAGGGTTTAGGGTTTAGGGTTTAGGGTTTAGGGTTTAGGGTTTAGGGTTTAGGGTTTAGGGTTTAGGGTTTAGGGTTTAGGGTTTAGGGTTTAGGGTTTAGGGTTTAGGGTTTAGGGTTTAGGGTTTAGGGTTTAGGGTTTAGGGTTTAGGGTTTAGGGTTTAGGGTTTAGGGTTTAGGGTTTAGGGTTTAGGGTTTAGGGTTTAGGGTTTAGGGTTTAGGGTTTAGGGTTTAGGGTTTAGGGTTTAGGGTTTAGGGTTTAGGGTTTAGGGTTTAGGGTTTAGGGTTTAGGGTTTAGGGTTTAGGGTTTAGGGTTTAGGGTTTAGGGTTTAGGGTTTAGGGTTTAGGGTTTAGGGTTTAGGGTTTAGGGTTTAGGGTTTAGGGTTTAGGGTTTAGGGTTTAGGGTTTAGGGTTTAGGGTTTAGGGTTTAGGGTTTAGGGTTTAGGGTTTAGGGTTTAGGGTTTAGGGTTTAGGGTTTAGGGTTTAGGGTTTAGGGTTTAGGGTTTAGGGTTTAGGGTTTAGGGTTTAGGGTTTAGGGTTTAGGGTTTAGGGTTTAGGGTTTAGGGTTTAGGGTTTAGGGTTTAGGGTTTAGGGTTTAGGGTTTAGGGTTTAGGGTTTAGGGTTTAGGGTTTAGGGTTTAGGGTTTAGGGTTTAGGGTTTAGGGTTTAGGGTTTAGGGTTTAGGGTTTAGGGTTTAGGGTTTAGGGTTTAGGGTTTAGGGTTTAGGGTTTAGGGTTTAGGGTTTAGGGTTTAGGGTTTAGGGTTTAGGGTTTAGGGTTTAGGGTTTAGGGTTTAGGGTTTAGGGTTTAGGGTTTAGGGTTTAGGGTTTAGGGTTTAGGGTTTAGGGTTTAGGGTTTAGGGTTTAGGGTTTAGGGTTTAGGGTTTAGGGTTTAGGGTTTAGGGTTTAGGGTTTAGGGTTTAGGGTTTAGGGTTTAGGGTTTAGGGTTTAGGGTTTAGGGTTTAGGGTTTAGGGTTTAGGGTTTAGGGTTTAGGGTTTAGGGTTTAGGGTTTAGGGTTTAGGGTTTAGGGTTTAGGGTTTAGGGTTTAGGGTTTAGGGTTTAGGGTTTAGGGTTTAGGGTTTAGGGTTTAGGGTTTAGGGTTTAGGGTTTAGGGTTTAGGGTTTAGGGTTTAGGGTTTAGGGTTTAGGGTTTAGGGTTTAGGGTTTAGGGTTTAGGGTTTAGGGTTTAGGGTTTAGGGTTTAGGGTTTAGGGTTTAGGGTTTAGGGTTTAGGGTTTAGGGTTTAGGGTTTAGGGTTTAGGGTTTAGGGTTTAGGGTTTAGGGTTTAGGGTTTAGGGTTTAGGGTTTAGGGTTTAGGGTTTAGGGTTTAGGGTTTAGGGTTTAGGGTTTAGGGTTTAGGGTTTAGGGTTTAGGGTTTAGGGTTTAGGGTTTAGGGTTTAGGGTTTAGGGTTTAGGGTTTAGGGTTTAGGGTTTAGGGTTTAGGGTTTAGGGTTTAGGGTTTAGGGTTTAGGGTTTAGGGTTTAGGGTTTAGGGTTTAGGGTTTAGGGTTTAGGGTTTAGGGTTTAGGGTTTAGGGTTTAGGGTTTAGGGTTTAGGGTTTAGGGTTTAGGGTTTAGGGTTTAGGGTTTAGGGTTTAGGGTTTAGGGTTTAGGGTTTAGGGTTTAGGGTTTAGGGTTTAGGGTTTAGGGTTTAGGGTTTAGGGTTTAGGGTTTAGGGTTTAGGGTTTAGGGTTTAGGGTTTAGGGTTTAGGGTTTAGGGTTTAGGGTTTAGGGTTTAGGGTTTAGGGTTTAGGGTTTAGGGTTTAGGGTTTAGGGTTTAGGGTTTAGGGTTTAGGGTTTAGGGTTTAGGGTTTAGGGTTTAGGGTTTAGGGTTTAGGGTTTAGGGTTTAGGGTTTAGGGTTTAGGGTTTAGGGTTTAGGGTTTAGGGTTTAGGGTTTAGGGTTTAGGGTTTAGGGTTTAGGGTTTAGGGTTTAGGGTTTAGGGTTTAGGGTTTAGGGTTTAGGGTTTAGGGTTTAGGGTTTAGGGTTTAGGGTTTAGGGTTTAGGGTTTAGGGTTTAGGGTTTAGGGTTTAGGGTTTAGGGTTTAGGGTTTAGGGTTTAGGGTTTAGGGTTTAGGGTTTAGGGTTTAGGGTTTAGGGTTTAGGGTTTAGGGTTTAGGGTTTAGGGTTTAGGGTTTAGGGTTTAGGGTTTAGGGTTTAGGGTTTAGGGTTTAGGGTTTAGGGTTTAGGGTTTAGGGTTTAGGGTTTAGGGTTTAGGGTTTAGGGTTTAGGGTTTAGGGTTTAGGGTTTAGGGTTTAGGGTTTAGGGTTTAGGGTTTAGGGTTTAGGGTTTAGGGTTTAGGGTTTAGGGTTTAGGGTTTAGGGTTTAGGGTTTAGGGTTTAGGGTTTAGGGTTTAGGGTTTAGGGTTTAGGGTTTAGGGTTTAGGGTTTAGGGTTTAGGGTTTAGGGTTTAGGGTTTAGGGTTTAGGGTTTAGGGTTTAGGGTTTAGGGTTTAGGGTTTAGGGTTTAGGGTTTAGGGTTTAGGGTTTAGGGTTTAGGGTTTAGGGTTTAGGGTTTAGGGTTTAGGGTTTAGGGTTTAGGGTTTAGGGTTTAGGGTTTAGGGTTTAGGGTTTAGGGTTTAGGGTTTAGGGTTTAGGGTTTAGGGTTTAGGGTTTAGGGTTTAGGGTTTAGGGTTTAGGGTTTAGGGTTTAGGGTTTAGGGTTTAGGGTTTAGGGTTTAGGGTTTAGGGTTTAGGGTTTAGGGTTTAGGGTTTAGGGTTTAGGGTTTAGGGTTTAGGGTTTAGGGTTTAGGGTTTAGGGTTTAGGGTTTAGGGTTTAGGGTTTAGGGTTTAGGGTTTAGGGTTTAGGGTTTAGGGTTTAGGGTTTAGGGTTTAGGGTTTAGGGTTTAGGGTTTAGGGTTTAGGGTTTAGGGTTTAGGGTTTAGGGTTTAGGGTTTAGGGTTTAGGGTTTAGGGTTTAGGGTTTAGGGTTTAGGGTTTAGGGTTTAGGGTTTAGGGTTTAGGGTTTAGGGTTTAGGGTTTAGGGTTTAGGGTTTAGGGTTTAGGGTTTAGGGTTTAGGGTTTAGGGTTTAGGGTTTAGGGTTTAGGGTTTAGGGTTTAGGGTTTAGGGTTTAGGGTTTAGGGTTTAGGGTTTAGGGTTTAGGGTTTAGGGTTTAGGGTTTAGGGTTTAGGGTTTAGGGTTTAGGGTTTAGGGTTTAGGGTTTAGGGTTTAGGGTTTAGGGTTTAGGGTTTAGGGTTTAGGGTTTAGGGTTTAGGGTTTAGGGTTTAGGGTTTAGGGTTTAGGGTTTAGGGTTTAGGGTTTAGGGTTTAGGGTTTAGGGTTTAGGGTTTAGGGTTTAGGGTTTAGGGTTTAGGGTTTAGGGTTTAGGGTTTAGGGTTTAGGGTTTAGGGTTTAGGGTTTAGGGTTTAGGGTTTAGGGTTTAGGGTTTAGGGTTTAGGGTTTAGGGTTTAGGGTTTAGGGTTTAGGGTTTAGGGTTTAGGGTTTAGGGTTTAGGGTTTAGGGTTTAGGGTTTAGGGTTTAGGGTTTAGGGTTTAGGGTTTAGGGTTTAGGGTTTAGGGTTTAGGGTTTAGGGTTTAGGGTTTAGGGTTTAGGGTTTAGGGTTTAGGGTTTAGGGTTTAGGGTTTAGGGTTTAGGGTTTAGGGTTTAGGGTTTAGGGTTTAGGGTTTAGGGTTTAGGGTTTAGGGTTTAGGGTTTAGGGTTTAGGGTTTAGGGTTTAGGGTTTAGGGTTTAGGGTTTAGGGTTTAGGGTTTAGGGTTTAGGGTTTAGGGTTTAGGGTTTAGGGTTTAGGGTTTAGGGTTTAGGGTTTAGGGTTTAGGGTTTAGGGTTTAGGGTTTAGGGTTTAGGGTTTAGGGTTTAGGGTTTAGGGTTTAGGGTTTAGGGTTTAGGGTTTAGGGTTTAGGGTTTAGGGTTTAGGGTTTAGGGTTTAGGGTTTAGGGTTTAGGGTTTAGGGTTTAGGGTTTAGGGTTTAGGGTTTAGGGTTTAGGGTTTAGGGTTTAGGGTTTAGGGTTTAGGGTTTAGGGTTTAGGGTTTAGGGTTTAGGGTTTAGGGTTTAGGGTTTAGGGTTTAGGGT
The DNA here is from genome assembly GCA_947687605.1 of Reutealis trisperma. Lineage (NCBI taxonomy): Eukaryota > Viridiplantae > Streptophyta > Magnoliopsida > Malpighiales > Euphorbiaceae > Reutealis > Reutealis trisperma. The sequence goes on from CANTUT010000032.1 coordinate 4,844,947, forward strand.
TTAGGGTTTAGGGTTTAGGGTTTAGGGTTTAGGGTTTAGGGTTTAGGGTTTAGGGTTTAGGGTTTAGGGTTTAGGGTTTAGGGTTTAGGGTTTAGGGTTTAGGGTTTAGGGTTTAGGGTTTAGGGTTTAGGGTTTAGGGTTTAGGGTTTAGGGTTTAGGGTTTAGGGTTTAGGGTTTAGGGTTTAGGGTTTAGGGTTTAGGGTTTAGGGTTTAGGGTTTAGGGTTTAGGGTTTAGGGTTTAGGGTTTAGGGTTTAGGGTTTAGGGTTTAGGGTTTAGGGTTTAGGGTTTAGGGTTTAGGGTTTAGGGTTTAGGGTTTAGGGTTTAGGGTTTAGGGTTTAGGGTTTAGGGTTTAGGGTTTAGGGTTTAGGGTTTAGGGTTTAGGGTTTAGGGTTTAGGGTTTAGGGTTTAGGGTTTAGGGTTTAGGGTTTAGGGTTTAGGGTTTAGGGTTTAGGGTTTAGGGTTTAGGGTTTAGGGTTTAGGGTTTAGGGTTTAGGGTTTAGGGTTTAGGGTTTAGGGTTTAGGGTTTAGGGTTTAGGGTTTAGGGTTTAGGGTTTAGGGTTTAGGGTTTAGGGTTTAGGGTTTAGGGTTTAGGGTTTAGGGTTTAGGGTTTAGGGTTTAGGGTTTAGGGTTTAGGGTTTAGGGTTTAGGGTTTAGGGTTTAGGGTTTAGGGTTTAGGGTTTAGGGTTTAGGGTTTAGGGTTTAGGGTTTAGGGTTTAGGGTTTAGGGTTTAGGGTTTAGGGTTTAGGGTTTAGGGTTTAGGGTTTAGGGTTTAGGGTTTAGGGTTTAGGGTTTAGGGTTTAGGGTTTAGGGTTTAGGGTTTAGGGTTTAGGGTTTAG
>CANTUT010000033.1:0-20000 GCA_947687605.1 Reutealis trisperma
TAAACCCTAAACCCTAAACCCTAAACCCTAAACCCTAAACCCTAAACCCTAAACCCTAAACCCTAAACCCTAAACCCTAAACCCTAAACCCTAAACCCTAAACCCTAAACCCTAAACCCTAAACCCTAAACCCTAAACCCTAAACCCTAAACCCTAAACCCTAAACCCTAAACCCTAAACCCTAAACCCTAAACCCTAAACCCTAAACCCTAAACCCTAAACCCTAAACCCTAAACCCTAAACCCTAAACCCTAAACCCTAAACCCTAAACCCTAAACCCTAAACCCTAAACCCTAAACCCTAAACCCTAAACCCTAAACCCTAAACCCTAAACCCTAAACCCTAAACCCTAAACCCTAAACCCTAAACCCTAAACCCTAAACCCTAAACCCTAAACCCTAAACCCTAAACCCTAAACCCTAAACCCTAAACCCTAAACCCTAAACCCTAAACCCTAAACCCTAAACCCTAAACCCTAAACCCTAAACCCTAAACCCTAAACCCTAAACCCTAAACCCTAAACCCTAAACCCTAAACCCTAAACCCTAAACCCTAAACCCTAAACCCTAAACCCTAAACCCTAAACCCTAAACCCTAAACCCTAAACCCTAAACCCTAAACCCTAAACCCTAAACCCTAAACCCTAAACCCTAAACCCTAAACCCTAAACCCTAAACCCTAAACCCTAAACCCTAAACCCTAAACCCTAAACCCTAAACCCTAAACCCTAAACCCTAAACCCTAAACCCTAAACCCTAAACCCTAAACCCTAAACCCTAAACCCTAAACCCTAAACCCTAAACCCTAAACCCTAAACCCTAAACCCTAAACCCTAAACCCTAAACCCTAAACCCTAAACCCTAAACCCTAAACCCTAAACCCTAAACCCTAAACCCTAAACCCTAAACCCTAAACCCTAAACCCTAAACCCTAAACCCTAAACCCTAAACCCTAAACCCTAAACCCTAAACCCTAAACCCTAAACCCTAAACCCTAAACCCTAAACCCTAAACCCTAAACCCTAAACCCTAAACCCTAAACCCTAAACCCTAAACCCTAAACCCTAAACCCTAAACCCTAAACCCTAAACCCTAAACCCTAAACCCTAAACCCTAAACCCTAAACCCTAAACCCTAAACCCTAAACCCTAAACCCTAAACCCTAAACCCTAAACCCTAAACCCTAAACCCTAAACCCTAAACCCTAAACCCTAAACCCTAAACCCTAAACCCTAAACCCTAAACCCTAAACCCTAAACCCTAAACCCTAAACCCTAAACCCTAAACCCTAAACCCTAAACCCTAAACCCTAAACCCTAAACCCTAAACCCTAAACCCCTAAACCCTAAACCCTAAACCCTAAACCCTAAACCCTAAACCCTAAACCCTAAACCCTAAACCCTAAACCCTAAACCCTAAACCCTAAACCCTAAACCCTAAACCCTAAACCCTAAACCCTAAACCCTAAACCCTAAACCCTAAACCCTAAACCCTAAACCCTAAACCCTAAACCCTAAACCCTAAACCCTAAACCCTAAACCCTAAACCCTAAACCCTAAACCCTAAACCCTAAACCCTAAACCCTAAACCCTAAACCCTAAACCCTAAACCCTAAACCCTAAACCCTAAACCCTAAACCCTAAACCCTAAACCCTAAACCCTAAACCCTAAACCCTAAACCCTAAACCCTAAACCCTAAACCCTAAACCCTAAACCCTAAACCCTAAACCCTAAACCCTAAACCCTAAACCCTAAACCCTAAACCCTAAACCCTAAACCCTAAACCCTAAACCCTAAACCCTAAACCCTAAACCCTAAACCCTAAACCCTAAACCCTAAACCCTAAACCCTAAACCCTAAACCCTAAACCCTAAACCCTAAACCCTAAACCCTAAACCCTAAACCCTAAACCCTAAACCCTAAACCCTAAACCCTAAACCCTAAACCCTAAACCCTAAACCCTAAACCCTAAACCCTAAACCCTAAACCCTAAACCCTAAACCCTAAACCCTAAACCCTAAACCCTAAACCCTAAACCCTAAACCCTAAACCCTAAACCCTAAACCCTAAACCCTAAACCCTAAACCCTAAACCCTAAACCCTAAACCCTAAACCCTAAACCCTAAACCCTAAACCCTAAACCCTAAACCCTAAACCCTAAACCCTAAACCCTAAACCCTAAACCCTAAACCCTAAACCCTAAACCCTAAACCCTAAACCCTAAACCCTAAACCCTAAACCCTAAACCCTAAACCCTAAACCCTAAACCCTAAACCCTAAACCCTAAACCCTAAACCCTAAACCCTAAACCCTAAACCCTAAACCCTAAACCCTAAACCCTAAACCCTAAACCCTAAACCCTAAACCCTAAACCCTAAACCCTAAACCCTAAACCCTAAACCCTAAACCCTAAACCCTAAACCCTAAACCCTAAACCCTAAACCCTAAACCCTAAACCCTAAACCCTAAACCCTAAACCCTAAACCCTAAACCCTAAACCCTAAACCCTAAACCCTAAACCCTAAACCCTAAACCCTAAACCCTAAACCCTAAACCCTAAACCCTAAACCCTAAACCCTAAACCCTAAACCCTAAACCCTAAACCCTAAACCCTAAACCCTAAACCCTAAACCCTAAACCCTAAACCCTAAACCCTAAACCCTAAACCCTAAACCCTAAACCCTAAACCCTAAACCCTAAACCCTAAACCCTAAACCCTAAACCCTAAACCCTAAACCCTAAACCCTAAACCCTAAACCCTAAACCCTAAACCCTAAACCCTAAACCCTAAACCCTAAACCCTAAACCCTAAACCCTAAACCCTAAACCCTAAACCCTAAACCCTAAACCCTAAACCCTAAACCCTAAACCCTAAACCCTAAACCCTAAACCCTAAACCCTAAACCCTAAACCCTAAACCCTAAACCCTAAACCCTAAACCCTAAACCCTAAACCCTAAACCCTAAACCCTAAACCCTAAACCCTAAACCCTAAACCCTAAACCCTAAACCCTAAACCCTAAACCCTAAACCCTAAACCCTAAACCCTAAACCCTAAACCCTAAACCCTAAACCCTAAACCCTAAACCCTAAACCCTAAACCCTAAACCCTAAACCCTAAACCCTAAACCCTAAACCCTAAACCCTAAACCCTAAACCCTAAACCCTAAACCCTAAACCCTAAACCCTAAACCCTAAACCCTAAACCCTAAACCCTAAACCCTAAACCCTAAACCCTAAACCCTAAACCCTAAACCCTAAACCCTAAACCCTAAACCCTAAACCCTAAACCCTAAACCCTAAACCCTAAACCCTAAACCCTAAACCCTAAACCCTAAACCCTAAACCCTAAACCCTAAACCCTAAACCCTAAACCCTAAACCCTAAACCCTAAACCCTAAACCCTAAACCCTAAACCCTAAACCCTAAACCCTAAACCCTAAACCCTAAACCCTAAACCCTAAACCCTAAACCCTAAACCCTAAACCCTAAACCCTAAACCCTAAACCCTAAACCCTAAACCCTAAACCCTAAACCCTAAACCCTAAACCCTAAACCCTAAACCCTAAACCCTAAACCCTAAACCCTAAACCCTAAACCCTAAACCCTAAACCCTAAACCCTAAACCCTAAACCCTAAACCCTAAACCCTAAACCCTAAACCCTAAACCCTAAACCCTAAACCCTAAACCCTAAACCCTAAACCCTAAACCCTAAACCCTAAACCCTAAACCCTAAACCCTAAACCCTAAACCCTAAACCCTAAACCCTAAACCCTAAACCCTAAACCCTAAACCCTAAACCCTAAACCCTAAACCCTAAACCCTAAACCCTAAACCCTAAACCCTAAACCCTAAACCCTAAACCCTAAACCCTAAACCCTAAACCCTAAACCCTAAACCCTAAACCCTAAACCCTAAACCCTAAACCCTAAACCCTAAACCCTAAACCCTAAACCCTAAACCCTAAACCCTAAACCCTAAACCCTAAACCCTAAACCCTAAACCCTAAACCCTAAACCCTAAACCCTAAACCCTAAACCCTAAACCCTAAACCCTAAACCCTAAACCCTAAACCCTAAACCCTAAACCCTAAACCCTAAACCCTAAACCCTAAACCCTAAACCCTAAACCCTAAACCCTAAACCCTAAACCCTAAACCCTAAACCCTAAACCCTAAACCCTAAACCCTAAACCCTAAACCCTAAACCCTAAACCCTAAACCCTAAACCCTAAACCCTAAACCCTAAACCCTAAACCCTAAACCCTAAACCCTAAACCCTAAACCCTAAACCCTAAACCCTAAACCCTAAACCCTAAACCCTAAACCCTAAACCCTAAACCCTAAACCCTAAACCCTAAACCCTAAACCCTAAACCCTAAACCCTAAACCCTAAACCCTAAACCCTAAACCCTAAACCCTAAACCCTAAACCCTAAACCCTAAACCCTAAACCCTAAACCCTAAACCCTAAACCCTAAACCCTAAACCCTAAACCCTAAACCCTAAACCCTAAACCCTAAACCCTAAACCCTAAACCCTAAACCCTAAACCCTAAACCCTAAACCCTAAACCCTAAACCCTAAACCCTAAACCCTAAACCCTAAACCCTAAACCCTAAACCCTAAACCCTAAACCCTAAACCCTAAACCCTAAACCCTAAACCCTAAACCCTAAACCCTAAACCCTAAACCCTAAACCCTAAACCCTAAACCCTAAACCCTAAACCCTAAACCCTAAACCCTAAACCCTAAACCCTAAACCCTAAACCCTAAACCCTAAACCCTAAACCCTAAACCCTAAACCCTAAACCCTAAACCCTAAACCCTAAACCCTAAACCCTAAACCCTAAACCCTAAACCCTAAACCCTAAACCCTAAACCCTAAACCCTAAACCCTAAACCCTAAACCCTAAACCCTAAACCCTAAACCCTAAACCCTAAACCCTAAACCCTAAACCCTAAACCCTAAACCCTAAACCCTAAACCCTAAACCCTAAACCCTAAACCCTAAACCCTAAACCCTAAACCCTAAACCCTAAACCCTAAACCCTAAACCCTAAACCCTAAACCCTAAACCCTAAACCCTAAACCCTAAACCCTAAACCCTAAACCCTAAACCCTAAACCCTAAACCCTAAACCCTAAACCCTAAACCCTAAACCCTAAACCCTAAACCCTAAACCCTAAACCCTAAACCCTAAACCCTAAACCCTAAACCCTAAACCCTAAACCCTAAACCCTAAACCCTAAACCCTAAACCCTAAACCCTAAACCCTAAACCCTAAACCCTAAACCCTAAACCCTAAACCCTAAACCCTAAACCCTAAACCCTAAACCCTAAACCCTAAACCCTAAACCCTAAACCCTAAACCCTAAACCCTAAACCCTAAACCCTAAACCCTAAACCCTAAACCCTAAACCCTAAACCCTAAACCCTAAACCCTAAACCCTAAACCCTAAACCCTAAACCCTAAACCCTAAACCCTAAACCCTAAACCCTAAACCCTAAACCCTAAACCCTAAACCCTAAACCCTAAACCCTAAACCCTAAACCCTAAACCCTAAACCCTAAACCCTAAACCCTAAACCCTAAACCCTAAACCCTAAACCCTAAACCCTAAACCCTAAACCCTAAACCCTAAACCCTAAACCCTAAACCCTAAACCCTAAACCCTAAACCCTAAACCCTAAACCCTAAACCCTAAACCCTAAACCCTAAACCCTAAACCCTAAACCCTAAACCCTAAACCCTAAACCCTAAACCCTAAACCCTAAACCCTAAACCCTAAACCCTAAACCCTAAACCCTAAACCCTAAACCCTAAACCCTAAACCCTAAACCCTAAACCCTAAACCCTAAACCCTAAACCCTAAACCCTAAACCCTAAACCCTAAACCCTAAACCCTAAACCCTAAACCCTAAACCCTAAACCCTAAACCCTAAACCCTAAACCCTAAACCCTAAACCCTAAACCCTAAACCCTAAACCCTAAACCCTAAACCCTAAACCCTAAACCCTAAACCCTAAACCCTAAACCCTAAACCCTAAACCCTAAACCCTAAACCCTAAACCCTAAACCCTAAACCCTAAACCCTAAACCCTAAACCCTAAACCCTAAACCCTAAACCCTAAACCCTAAACCCTAAACCCTAAACCCTAAACCCTAAACCCTAAACCCTAAACCCTAAACCCTAAACCCTAAACCCTAAACCCTAAACCCTAAACCCTAAACCCTAAACCCTAAACCCTAAACCCTAAACCCTAAACCCTAAACCCTAAACCCTAAACCCTAAACCCTAAACCCTAAACCCTAAACCCTAAACCCTAAACCCTAAACCCTAAACCCTAAACCCTAAACCCTAAACCCTAAACCCTAAACCCTAAACCCTAAACCCTAAACCCTAAACCCTAAACCCTAAACCCTAAACCCTAAACCCTAAACCCTAAACCCTAAACCCTAAACCCTAAACCCTAAACCCTAAACCCTAAACCCTAAACCCTAAACCCTAAACCCTAAACCCTAAACCCTAAACCCTAAACCCTAAACCCTAAACCCTAAACCCTAAACCCTAAACCCTAAACCCTAAACCCTAAACCCTAAACCCTAAACCCTAAACCCTAAACCCTAAACCCTAAACCCTAAACCCTAAACCCTAAACCCTAAACCCTAAACCCTAAACCCTAAACCCTAAACCCTAAACCCTAAACCCTAAACCCTAAACCCTAAACCCTAAACCCTAAACCCTAAACCCTAAACCCTAAACCCTAAACCCTAAACCCTAAACCCTAAACCCTAAACCCTAAACCCTAAACCCTAAACCCTAAACCCTAAACCCTAAACCCTAAACCCTAAACCCTAAACCCTAAACCCTAAACCCTAAACCCTAAACCCTAAACCCTAAACCCTAAACCCTAAACCCTAAACCCTAAACCCTAAACCCTAAACCCTAAACCCTAAACCCTAAACCCTAAACCCTAAACCCTAAACCCTAAACCCTAAACCCTAAACCCTAAACCCTAAACCCTAAACCCTAAACCCTAAACCCTAAACCCTAAACCCTAAACCCTAAACCCTAAACCCGTAAACCCTAAACCCTAAACCCTAAACCCTAAACCCTAAACCCTAAACCCTAAACCCTAAACCCTAAACCCTAAACCCTAAACCCTAAACCCTAAACCCTAAACCCTAAACCCTAAACCCTAAACCCTAAACCCTAAACCCTAAACCCTAAACCCTAAACCCTAAACCCTAAACCCTAAACCCTAAACCCTAAACCCTAAACCCTAAACCCTAAACCCTAAACCCTAAACCCTAAACCCTAAACCCTAAACCCTAAACCCTAAACCCTAAACCCTAAACCCTAAACCCTAAACCCTAAACCCTAAACCCTAAACCCTAAACCCTAAACCCTAAACCCTAAACCCTAAACCCTAAACCCTAAACCCTAAACCCTAAACCCTAAACCCTAAACCCTAAACCCTAAACCCTAAACCCTAAACCCTAAACCCTAAACCCTAAACCCTAAACCCTAAACCCTAAACCCTAAACCCTAAACCCTAAACCCTAAACCCTAAACCCTAAACCCTAAACCCTAAACCCTAAACCCTAAACCCTAAACCCTAAACCCTAAACCCTAAACCCTAAACCCTAAACCCTAAACCCTAAACCCTAAACCCTAAACCCTAAACCCTAAACCCTAAACCCTAAACCCTAAACCCTAAACCCTAAACCCTAAACCCTAAACCCTAAACCCTAAACCCTAAACCCTAAACCCTAAACCCTAAACCCTAAACCCTAAACCCTAAACCCTAAACCCTAAACCCTAAACCCTAAACCCTAAACCCTAAACCCTAAACCCTAAACCCTAAACCCTAAACCCTAAACCCTAAACCCTAAACCCTAAACCCTAAACCCTAAACCCTAAACCCTAAACCCTAAACCCTAAACCCTAAACCCTAAACCCTAAACCCTAAACCCTAAACCCTAAACCCTAAACCCTAAACCCTAAACCCTAAACCCTAAACCCTAAACCCTAAACCCTAAACCCTAAACCCTAAACCCTAAACCCTAAACCCTAAACCCTAAACCCTAAACCCTAAACCCTAAACCCTAAACCCTAAACCCTAAACCCTAAACCCTAAACCCTAAACCCTAAACCCTAAACCCTAAACCCTAAACCCTAAACCCTAAACCCTAAACCCTAAACCCTAAACCCTAAACCCTAAACCCTAAACCCTAAACCCTAAACCCTAAACCCTAAACCCTAAACCCTAAACCCTAAACCCTAAACCCTAAACCCTAAACCCTAAACCCTAAACCCTAAACCCTAAACCCTAAACCCTAAACCCTAAACCCTAAACCCTAAACCCTAAACCCTAAACCCTAAACCCTAAACCCTAAACCCTAAACCCTAAACCCTAAACCCTAAACCCTAAACCCTAAACCCTAAACCCTAAACCCTAAACCCTAAACCCTAAACCCTAAACCCTAAACCCTAAACCCTAAACCCTAAACCCTAAACCCTAAACCCTAAACCCTAAACCCTAAACCCTAAACCCTAAACCCTAAACCCTAAACCCTAAACCCTAAACCCTAAACCCTAAACCCTAAACCCTAAACCCTAAACCCTAAACCCTAAACCCTAAACCCTAAACCCTAAACCCTAAACCCTAAACCCTAAACCCTAAACCCTAAACCCTAAACCCTAAACCCTAAACCCTAAACCCTAAACCCTAAACCCTAAACCCTAAACCCTAAACCCTAAACCCTAAACCCTAAACCCTAAACCCTAAACCCTAAACCCTAAACCCTAAACCCTAAACCCTAAACCCTAAACCCTAAACCCTAAACCCTAAACCCTAAACCCTAAACCCTAAACCCTAAACCCTAAACCCTAAACCCTAAACCCTAAACCCTAAACCCTAAACCCTAAACCCTAAACCCTAAACCCTAAACCCTAAACCCTAAACCCTAAACCCTAAACCCTAAACCCTAAACCCTAAACCCTAAACCCTAAACCCTAAACCCTAAACCCTAAACCCTAAACCCTAAACCCTAAACCCTAAACCCTAAACCCTAAACCCTAAACCCTAAACCCTAAACCCTAAACCCTAAACCCTAAACCCTAAACCCTAAACCCTAAACCCTAAACCCTAAACCCTAAACCCTAAACCCTAAACCCTAAACCCTAAACCCTAAACCCTAAACCCTAAACCCTAAACCCTAAACCCTAAACCCTAAACCCTAAACCCTAAACCCTAAACCCTAAACCCTAAACCCTAAACCCTAAACCCTAAACCCTAAACCCTAAACCCTAAACCCTAAACCCTAAACCCTAAACCCTAAACCCTAAACCCTAAACCCTAAACCCTAAACCCTAAACCCTAAACCCTAAACCCTAAACCCTAAACCCTAAACCCTAAACCCTAAACCCTAAACCCTAAACCCTAAACCCTAAACCCTAAACCCTAAACCCTAAACCCTAAACCCTAAACCCTAAACCCTAAACCCTAAACCCTAAACCCTAAACCCTAAACCCTAAACCCTAAACCCTAAACCCTAAACCCTAAACCCTAAACCCTAAACCCTAAACCCTAAACCCTAAACCCTAAACCCTAAACCCTAAACCCTAAACCCTAAACCCTAAACCCTAAACCCTAAACCCTAAACCCTAAACCCTAAACCCTAAACCCTAAACCCTAAACCCTAAACCCTAAACCCTAAACCCTAAACCCTAAACCCTAAACCCTAAACCCTAAACCCTAAACCCTAAACCCTAAACCCTAAACCCTAAACCCTAAACCCTAAACCCTAAACCCTAAACCCTAAACCCTAAACCCTAAACCCTAAACCCTAAACCCTAAACCCTAAACCCTAAACCCTAAACCCTAAACCCTAAACCCTAAACCCTAAACCCTAAACCCTAAACCCTAAACCCTAAACCCTAAACCCTAAACCCTAAACCCTAAACCCTAAACCCTAAACCCTAAACCCTAAACCCTAAACCCTAAACCCTAAACCCTAAACCCTAAACCCTAAACCCTAAACCCTAAACCCTAAACCCTAAACCCTAAACCCTAAACCCTAAACCCTAAACCCTAAACCCTAAACCCTAAACCCTAAACCCTAAACCCTAAACCCTAAACCCTAAACCCTAAACCCTAAACCCTAAACCCTAAACCCTAAACCCTAAACCCTAAACCCTAAACCCTAAACCCTAAACCCTAAACCCTAAACCCTAAACCCTAAACCCTAAACCCTAAACCCTAAACCCTAAACCCTAAACCCTAAACCCTAAACCCTAAACCCTAAACCCTAAACCCTAAACCCTAAACCCTAAACCCTAAACCCTAAACCCTAAACCCTAAACCCTAAACCCTAAACCCTAAACCCTAAACCCTAAACCCTAAACCCTAAACCCTAAACCCTAAACCCTAAACCCTAAACCCTAAACCCTAAACCCTAAACCCTAAACCCTAAACCCTAAACCCTAAACCCTAAACCCTAAACCCTAAACCCTAAACCCTAAACCCTAAACCCTAAACCCTAAACCCTAAACCCTAAACCCTAAACCCTAAACCCTAAACCCTAAACCCTAAACCCTAAACCCTAAACCCTAAACCCTAAACCCTAAACCCTAAACCCTAAACCCTAAACCCTAAACCCTAAACCCTAAACCCTAAACCCTAAACCCTAAACCCTAAACCCTAAACCCTAAACCCTAAACCCTAAACCCTAAACCCTAAACCCTAAACCCTAAACCCTAAACCCTAAACCCTAAACCCTAAACCCTAAACCCTAAACCCTAAACCCTAAACCCTAAACCCTAAACCCTAAACCCTAAACCCTAAACCCTAAACCCTAAACCCTAAACCCTAAACCCTAAACCCTAAACCCTAAACCCTAAACCCTAAACCCTAAACCCTAAACCCTAAACCCTAAACCCTAAACCCTAAACCCTAAACCCTAAACCCTAAACCCTAAACCCTAAACCCTAAACCCTAAACCCTAAACCCTAAACCCTAAACCCTAAACCCTAAACCCTAAACCCTAAACCCTAAACCCTAAACCCTAAACCCTAAACCCTAAACCCTAAACCCTAAACCCTAAACCCTAAACCCTAAACCCTAAACCCTAAACCCTAAACCCTAAACCCTAAACCCTAAACCCTAAACCCTAAACCCTAAACCCTAAACCCTAAACCCTAAACCCTAAACCCTAAACCCTAAACCCTAAACCCTAAACCCTAAACCCTAAACCCTAAACCCTAAACCCTAAACCCTAAACCCTAAACCCTAAACCCTAAACCCTAAACCCTAAACCCTAAACCCTAAACCCTAAACCCTAAACCCTAAACCCTAAACCCTAAACCCTAAACCCTAAACCCTAAACCCTAAACCCTAAACCCTAAACCCTAAACCCTAAACCCTAAACCCTAAACCCTAAACCCTAAACCCTAAACCCTAAACCCTAAACCCTAAACCCTAAACCCTAAACCCTAAACCCTAAACCCTAAACCCTAAACCCTAAACCCTAAACCCTAAACCCTAAACCCTAAACCCTAAACCCTAAACCCTAAACCCTAAACCCTAAACCCTAAACCCTAAACCCTAAACCCTAAACCCTAAACCCTAAACCCTAAACCCTAAACCCTAAACCCTAAACCCTAAACCCTAAACCCTAAACCCTAAACCCTAAACCCTAAACCCTAAACCCTAAACCCTAAACCCTAAACCCTAAACCCTAAACCCTAAACCCTAAACCCTAAACCCTAAACCCTAAACCCTAAACCCTAAACCCTAAACCCTAAACCCTAAACCCTAAACCCTAAACCCTAAACCCTAAACCCTAAACCCTAAACCCTAAACCCTAAACCCTAAACCCTAAACCCTAAACCCTAAACCCTAAACCCTAAACCCTAAACCCTAAACCCTAAACCCTAAACCCTAAACCCTAAACCCTAAACCCTAAACCCTAAACCCTAAACCCTAAACCCTAAACCCTAAACCCTAAACCCTAAACCCTAAACCCTAAACCCTAAACCCTAAACCCTAAACCCTAAACCCTAAACCCTAAACCCTAAACCCTAAACCCTAAACCCTAAACCCTAAACCCTAAACCCTAAACCCTAAACCCTAAACCCTAAACCCTAAACCCTAAACCCTAAACCCTAAACCCTAAACCCTAAACCCTAAACCCTAAACCCTAAACCCTAAACCCTAAACCCTAAACCCTAAACCCTAAACCCTAAACCCTAAACCCTAAACCCTAAACCCTAAACCCTAAACCCTAAACCCTAAACCCTAAACCCTAAACCCTAAACCCTAAACCCTAAACCCTAAACCCTAAACCCTAAACCCTAAACCCTAAACCCTAAACCCTAAACCCTAAACCCTAAACCCTAAACCCTAAACCCTAAACCCTAAACCCTAAACCCTAAACCCTAAACCCTAAACCCTAAACCCTAAACCCTAAACCCTAAACCCTAAACCCTAAACCCTAAACCCTAAACCCTAAACCCTAAACCCTAAACCCTAAACCCTAAACCCTAAACCCTAAACCCTAAACCCTAAACCCTAAACCCTAAACCCTAAACCCTAAACCCTAAACCCTAAACCCTAAACCCTAAACCCTAAACCCTAAACCCTAAACCCTAAACCCTAAACCCTAAACCCTAAACCCTAAACCCTAAACCCTAAACCCTAAACCCTAAACCCTAAACCCTAAACCCTAAACCCTAAACCCTAAACCCTAAACCCTAAACCCTAAACCCTAAACCCTAAACCCTAAACCCTAAACCCTAAACCCTAAACCCTAAACCCTAAACCCTAAACCCTAAACCCTAAACCCTAAACCCTAAACCCTAAACCCTAAACCCTAAACCCTAAACCCTAAACCCTAAACCCTAAACCCTAAACCCTAAACCCTAAACCCTAAACCCTAAACCCTAAACCCTAAACCCTAAACCCTAAACCCTAAACCCTAAACCCTAAACCCTAAACCCTAAACCCTAAACCCTAAACCCTAAACCCTAAACCCTAAACCCTAAACCCTAAACCCTAAACCCTAAACCCTAAACCCTAAACCCTAAACCCTAAACCCTAAACCCTAAACCCTAAACCCTAAACCCTAAACCCTAAACCCTAAACCCTAAACCCTAAACCCTAAACCCTAAACCCTAAACCCTAAACCCTAAACCCTAAACCCTAAACCCTAAACCCTAAACCCTAAACCCTAAACCCTAAACCCTAAACCCTAAACCCTAAACCCTAAACCCTAAACCCTAAACCCTAAACCCTAAACCCTAAACCCTAAACCCTAAACCCTAAACCCTAAACCCTAAACCCTAAACCCTAAACCCTAAACCCTAAACCCTAAACCCTAAACCCTAAACCCTAAACCCTAAACCCTAAACCCTAAACCCTAAACCCTAAACCCTAAACCCTAAACCCTAAACCCTAAACCCTAAACCCTAAACCCTAAACCCTAAACCCTAAACCCTAAACCCTAAACCCTAAACCCTAAACCCTAAACCCTAAACCCTAAACCCTAAACCCTAAACCCTAAACCCTAAACCCTAAACCCTAAACCCTAAACCCTAAACCCTAAACCCTAAACCCTAAACCCTAAACCCTAAACCCTAAACCCTAAACCCTAAACCCTAAACCCTAAACCCTAAACCCTAAACCCTAAACCCTAAACCCTAAACCCTAAACCCTAAACCCTAAACCCTAAACCCTAAACCCTAAACCCTAAACCCTAAACCCTAAACCCTAAACCCTAAACCCTAAACCCTAAACCCTAAACCCTAAACCCTAAACCCTAAACCCTAAACCCTAAACCCTAAACCCTAAACCCTAAACCCTAAACCCTAAACCCTAAACCCTAAACCCTAAACCCTAAACCCTAAACCCTAAACCCTAAACCCTAAACCCTAAACCCTAAACCCTAAACCCTAAACCCTAAACCCTAAACCCTAAACCCTAAACCCTAAACCCTAAACCCTAAACCCTAAACCCTAAACCCTAAACCCTAAACCCTAAACCCTAAACCCTAAACCCTAAACCCTAAACCCTAAACCCTAAACCCTAAACCCTAAACCCTAAACCCTAAACCCTAAACCCTAAACCCTAAACCCTAAACCCTAAACCCTAAACCCTAAACCCTAAACCCTAAACCCTAAACCCTAAACCCTAAACCCTAAACCCTAAACCCTAAACCCTAAACCCTAAACCCTAAACCCTAAACCCTAAACCCTAAACCCTAAACCCTAAACCCTAAACCCTAAACCCTAAACCCTAAACCCTAAACCCTAAACCCTAAACCCTAAACCCTAAACCCTAAACCCTAAACCCTAAACCCTAAACCCTAAACCCTAAACCCTAAACCCTAAACCCTAAACCCTAAACCCTAAACCCTAAACCCTAAACCCTAAACCCTAAACCCTAAACCCTAAACCCTAAACCCTAAACCCTAAACCCTAAACCCTAAACCCTAAACCCTAAACCCTAAACCCTAAACCCTAAACCCTAAACCCTAAACCCTAAACCCTAAACCCTAAACCCTAAACCCTAAACCCTAAACCCTAAACCCTAAACCCTAAACCCTAAACCCTAAACCCTAAACCCTAAACCCTAAACCCTAAACCCTAAACCCTAAACCCTAAACCCTAAACCCTAAACCCTAAACCCTAAACCCTAAACCCTAAACCCTAAACCCTAAACCCTAAACCCTAAACCCTAAACCCTAAACCCTAAACCCTAAACCCTAAACCCTAAACCCTAAACCCTAAACCCTAAACCCTAAACCCTAAACCCTAAACCCTAAACCCTAAACCCTAAACCCTAAACCCTAAACCCTAAACCCTAAACCCTAAACCCTAAACCCTAAACCCTAAACCCTAAACCCTAAACCCTAAACCCTAAACCCTAAACCCTAAACCCTAAACCCTAAACCCTAAACCCTAAACCCTAAACCCTAAACCCTAAACCCTAAACCCTAAACCCTAAACCCTAAACCCTAAACCCTAAACCCTAAACCCTAAACCCTAAACCCTAAACCCTAAACCCTAAACCCTAAACCCTAAACCCTAAACCCTAAACCCTAAACCCTAAACCCTAAACCCTAAACCCTAAACCCTAAACCCTAAACCCTAAACCCTAAACCCTAAACCCTAAACCCTAAACCCTAAACCCTAAACCCTAAACCCTAAACCCTAAACCCTAAACCCTAAACCCTAAACCCTAAACCCTAAACCCTAAACCCTAAACCCTAAACCCTAAACCCTAAACCCTAAACCCTAAACCCTAAACCCTAAACCCTAAACCCTAAACCCTAAACCCTAAACCCTAAACCCTAAACCCTAAACCCTAAACCCTAAACCCTAAACCCTAAACCCTAAACCCTAAACCCTAAACCCTAAACCCTAAACCCTAAACCCTAAACCCTAAACCCTAAACCCTAAACCCTAAACCCTAAACCCTAAACCCTAAACCCTAAACCCTAAACCCTAAACCCTAAACCCTAAACCCTAAACCCTAAACCCTAAACCCTAAACCCTAAACCCTAAACCCTAAACCCTAAACCCTAAACCCTAAACCCTAAACCCTAAACCCTAAACCCTAAACCCTAAACCCTAAACCCTAAACCCTAAACCCTAAACCCTAAACCCTAAACCCTAAACCCTAAACCCTAAACCCTAAACCCTAAACCCTAAACCCTAAACCCTAAACCCTAAACCCTAAACCCTAAACCCTAAACCCTAAACCCTAAACCCTAAACCCTAAACCCTAAACCCTAAACCCTAAACCCTAAACCCTAAACCCTAAACCCTAAACCCTAAACCCTAAACCCTAAACCCTAAACCCTAAACCCTAAACCCTAAACCCTAAACCCTAAACCCTAAACCCTAAACCCTAAACCCTAAACCCTAAACCCTAAACCCTAAACCCTAAACCCTAAACCCTAAACCCTAAACCCTAAACCCTAAACCCTAAACCCTAAACCCTAAACCCTAAACCCTAAACCCTAAACCCTAAACCCTAAACCCTAAACCCTAAACCCTAAACCCTAAACCCTAAACCCTAAACCCTAAACCCTAAACCCTAAACCCTAAACCCTAAACCCTAAACCCTAAACCCTAAACCCTAAACCCTAAACCCTAAACCCTAAACCCTAAACCCTAAACCCTAAACCCTAAACCCTAAACCCTAAACCCTAAACCCTAAACCCTAAACCCTAAACCCTAAACCCTAAACCCTAAACCCTAAACCCTAAACCCTAAACCCTAAACCCTAAACCCTAAACCCTAAACCCTAAACCCTAAACCCTAAACCCTAAACCCTAAACCCTAAACCCTAAACCCTAAACCCTAAACCCTAAACCCTAAACCCTAAACCCTAAACCCTAAACCCTAAACCCTAAACCCTAAACCCTAAACCCTAAACCCTAAACCCTAAACCCTAAACCCTAAACCCTAAACCCTAAACCCTAAACCCTAAACCCTAAACCCTAAACCCTAAACCCTAAACCCTAAACCCTAAACCCTAAACCCTAAACCCTAAACCCTAAACCCTAAACCCTAAACCCTAAACCCTAAACCCTAAACCCTAAACCCTAAACCCTAAACCCTAAACCCTAAACCCTAAACCCTAAACCCTAAACCCTAAACCCTAAACCCTAAACCCTAAACCCTAAACCCTAAACCCTAAACCCTAAACCCTAAACCCTAAACCCTAAACCCTAAACCCTAAACCCTAAACCCTAAACCCTAAACCCTAAACCCTAAACCCTAAACCCTAAACCCTAAACCCTAAACCCTAAACCCTAAACCCTAAACCCTAAACCCTAAACCCTAAACCCTAAACCCTAAACCCTAAACCCTAAACCCTAAACCCTAAACCCTAAACCCTAAACCCTAAACCCTAAACCCTAAACCCTAAACCCTAAACCCTAAACCCTAAACCCTAAACCCTAAACCCTAAACCCTAAACCCTAAACCCTAAACCCTAAACCCTAAACCCTAAACCCTAAACCCTAAACCCTAAACCCTAAACCCTAAACCCTAAACCCTAAACCCTAAACCCTAAACCCTAAACCCTAAACCCTAAACCCTAAACCCTAAACCCTAAACCCTAAACCCTAAACCCTAAACCCTAAACCCTAAACCCTAAACCCTAAACCCTAAACCCTAAACCCTAAACCCTAAACCCTAAACCCTAAACCCTAAACCCTAAACCCTAAACCCTAAACCCTAAACCCTAAACCCTAAACCCTAAACCCTAAACCCTAAACCCTAAACCCTAAACCCTAAACCCTAAACCCTAAACCCTAAACCCTAAACCCTAAACCCTAAACCCTAAACCCTAAACCCTAAACCCTAAACCCTAAACCCTAAACCCTAAACCCTAAACCCTAAACCCTAAACCCTAAACCCTAAACCCTAAACCCTAAACCCTAAACCCTAAACCCTAAACCCTAAACCCTAAACCCTAAACCCTAAACCCTAAACCCTAAACCCTAAACCCTAAACCCTAAACCCTAAACCCTAAACCCTAAACCCTAAACCCTAAACCCTAAACCCTAAACCCTAAACCCTAAACCCTAAACCCTAAACCCTAAACCCTAAACCCTAAACCCTAAACCCTAAACCCTAAACCCTAAACCCTAAACCCTAAACCCTAAACCCTAAACCCTAAACCCTAAACCCTAAACCCTAAACCCTAAACCCTAAACCCTAAACCCTAAACCCTAAACCCTAAACCCTAAACCCTAAACCCTAAACCCTAAACCCTAAACCCTAAACCCTAAACCCTAAACCCTAAACCCTAAACCCTAAACCCTAAACCCTAAACCCTAAACCCTAAACCCTAAACCCTAAACCCTAAACCCTAAACCCTAAACCCTAAACCCTAAACCCTAAACCCTAAACCCTAAACCCTAAACCCTAAACCCTAAACCCTAAACCCTAAACCCTAAACCCTAAACCCTAAACCCTAAACCCTAAACCCTAAACCCTAAACCCTAAACCCTAAACCCTAAACCCTAAACCCTAAACCCTAAACCCTAAACCCTAAACCCTAAACCCTAAACCCTAAACCCTAAACCCTAAACCCTAAACCCTAAACCCTAAACCCTAAACCCTAAACCCTAAACCCTAAACCCTAAACCCTAAACCCTAAACCCTAAACCCTAAACCCTAAACCCTAAACCCTAAACCCTAAACCCTAAACCCTAAACCCTAAACCCTAAACCCTAAACCCTAAACCCTAAACCCTAAACCCTAAACCCTAAACCCTAAACCCTAAACCCTAAACCCTAAACCCTAAACCCTAAACCCTAAACCCTAAACCCTAAACCCTAAACCCTAAACCCTAAACCCTAAACCCTAAACCCTAAACCCTAAACCCTAAACCCTAAACCCTAAACCCTAAACCCTAAACCCTAAACCCTAAACCCTAAACCCTAAACCCTAAACCCTAAACCCTAAACCCTAAACCCTAAACCCTAAACCCTAAACCCTAAACCCTAAACCCTAAACCCTAAACCCTAAACCCTAAACCCTAAACCCTAAACCCTAAACCCTAAACCCTAAACCCTAAACCCTAAACCCTAAACCCTAAACCCTAAACCCTAAACCCTAAACCCTAAACCCTAAACCCTAAACCCTAAACCCTAAACCCTAAACCCTAAACCCTAAACCCTAAACCCTAAACCCTAAACCCTAAACCCTAAACCCTAAACCCTAAACCCTAAACCCTAAACCCTAAACCCTAAACCCTAAACCCTAAACCCTAAACCCTAAACCCTAAACCCTAAACCCTAAACCCTAAACCCTAAACCCTAAACCCTAAACCCTAAACCCTAAACCCTAAACCCTAAACCCTAAACCCTAAACCCTAAACCCTAAACCCTAAACCCTAAACCCTAAACCCTAAACCCTAAACCCTAAACCCTAAACCCTAAACCCTAAACCCTAAACCCTAAACCCTAAACCCTAAACCCTAAACCCTAAACCCTAAACCCTAAACCCTAAACCCTAAACCCTAAACCCTAAACCCTAAACCCTAAACCCTAAACCCTAAACCCTAAACCCTAAACCCTAAACCCTAAACCCTAAACCCTAAACCCTAAACCCTAAACCCTAAACCCTAAACCCTAAACCCTAAACCCTAAACCCTAAACCCTAAACCCTAAACCCTAAACCCTAAACCCTAAACCCTAAACCCTAAACCCTAAACCCTAAACCCTAAACCCTAAACCCTAAACCCTAAACCCTAAACCCTAAACCCTAAACCCTAAACCCTAAACCCTAAACCCTAAACCCTAAACCCTAAACCCTAAACCCTAAACCCTAAACCCTAAACCCTAAACCCTAAACCCTAAACCCTAAACCCTAAACCCTAAACCCTAAACCCTAAACCCTAAACCCTAAACCCTAAACCCTAAACCCTAAACCCTAAACCCTAAACCCTAAACCCTAAACCCTAAACCCTAAACCCTAAACCCTAAACCCTAAACCCTAAACCCTAAACCCTAAACCCTAAACCCTAAACCCTAAACCCTAAACCCTAAACCCTAAACCCTAAACCCTAAACCCTAAACCCTAAACCCTAAACCCTAAACCCTAAACCCTAAACCCTAAACCCTAAACCCTAAACCCTAAACCCTAAACCCTAAACCCTAAACCCTAAACCCTAAACCCTAAACCCTAAACCCTAAACCCTAAACCCTAAACCCTAAACCCTAAACCCTAAACCCTAAACCCTAAACCCTAAACCCTAAACCCTAAACCCTAAACCCTAAACCCTAAACCCTAAACCCTAAACCCTAAACCCTAAACCCTAAACCCTAAACCCTAAACCCTAAACCCTAAACCCTAAACCCTAAACCCTAAACCCTAAACCCTAAACCCTAAACCCTAAACCCTAAACCCTAAACCCTAAACCCTAAACCCTAAACCCTAAACCCTAAACCCTAAACCCTAAACCCTAAACCCTAAACC